>LR991096.1:2730000-3330000 GCA_905163515.2 Lymantria monacha | reverse complement strand
CTCGCTTCCTCAACATTCATAATTCTCTTCATACACGCTCGCCGGTTTCGGAGACTCTTGACTCCACCTTCCTTCAGTACATGACCGATCTGGTCTAGGTAGGTTAGTCTCGGTCTCCCTCGGTACCTACATCCTTCCACTTTCGCATTGTACATCTTCTTAACCAGGCGTTCGTTCGGCATTCTTTCCACATGTCCGAACCATCGGAGTATTCCCTTTCGCATCTTTACACCAATACTCTCTTTTATACCTACTCGCTCTCTTACGTCGTCGTTACGAATGCGGTCGGTCAGCCTAACTCCACAGATTTTCCGCAGAGATCGCATTTCGACCGCATTAATTTTACTATCATACTCTTTTCTGCATACCCAACTCTCGCTTCCATACAGTAATGTTGGGACAAGCACTGCGTTATGTATTGCTACACGTGCCTTCTGGCTGAGGTGGTGGCTGCCGAGAAGTTGCTCCAACGCTCCGTTCACTCTATTACCCGCATTTACTCTTCGCTCTATATCAGTGGTGTACCTTCCATCTCGGCTAAATCCACATCCAAGATATACAAATTCATCCACTTGCTCTAATATATCATTACCTATTGTTATTTTGGTTTTGCTCACATTCACGACACAACTAATAAGAATTACTGAATAATTAATGCTGAGTAGTGTTGCTCAAATGCAAGACAAAGATTCGCTGCAAGAGTCTCGCAGTGCTCCTTTAGGCAGCACTTTACGATTACTTTGGCAAAGAAAGGATTGTAAACATTTTGTACTCTTAATACCAGTACACGGGGAAATAATTTGATGTTATTTTAAGCAGTCTCATTATATATAGGTGTAATTATAGCCCCACTCCCGTTAAGTGGTGTGTACCTAATTATTGATAGTTGTACAGTTATTGCCATTAGATGAATGGAATTTCATTTATTGTTGGATTTTTCATTTCTATGTAGATTTTTCATTTCTAAACTCTGTGTTATTCTAACAGCGAGAGTGCATTTGGGTAACACTATTGTTGAGAATGTATAATAAATAATCGAGACACGCTACACTCATTTATTATGAGTTATGATTAATACTTTGTAAGTATTAATGAGTGAGACCGGAGATTGTCTCGACAGATTAGTATTAAAATTCTAGACCAAAGATCTCTATGTGATATTTACACCTTTGCTAATATACCACCCTGAGAGTTTAAGATTGTGAGACACAATAAAATCAGATATGCGAATAACATCATATTATATATTGTTAGATATAGATACAAGACGGTAACGTTGAACAACAAAAAATTTGCACACATTTAAGAAGAAAGCTTCTGCTCGCATGTACGACTCAAAAAACACAATGGAATAAAAAGCCAGAATTACTATTCGAAAACCTAACATGGCTGAGAGATTCTCACTCAAGTACTATTCGCATCAATAAAAAGCCCAAACCCACCCAGAAAGTTTGACTGCCGGGTCTCTCGTTCACCGAACTAAGTACAGCAGCACGTTGCCTCTGCTCTGATGTCGATTTTCTGCAACAGTGTATTACTCCGGACAGATCGGCTCGCGGCTCTAGATACTGTCAACCGTGTGTGTAACCGATTCTTACTACTCCTGTGAGCAAGCCAGGAGATCTTTATTAGTTTATTTAAGAAATATGCGGCAATGTGGTGTAGGAGTAAAAATACAATAGTCTCTACGGATTACTTACGTGAATATTAATAAAAGAACGGCTAAGATTGAAAGCAAATAAAATCATTGCAAGAGGAGAAAAACACGATATAAAATCATATACAAATTCGTTATTTTTTTAAATTTAAAAGTGATAATCATATTTTCAAAGCATTAATGAGAATAATGTTTTACAAGAATTTTGTTAATGTTCTTAAAATCTAATTTAAAAAATAAGGATAGCATCGAATGCATAAAAAAAGAATATTACAGTGTAACATCATATTCAAAATCATCTTAACATTATGTGCACTAAGTAATTACTTAGTGTCCCTTTATAAGGTAAGTATAATTTAATTAAGTTACACTCTATAATTAAAATAAGTAAATCTTTAGTCCATTGAAATGTTACATTTTTTTTTGCTTAACCTTGCGTTTTTCAAAGTACTTATTTTATTTTAGGGATGTATGCGGGGGCGTCTGTAAGAGTCTTTTCAATTTTCTTATCAGATTAATAGTTTCAAAGATATGGCAAAAAGGCGTTTCTAACCCTTTTTCCAATATGGCGGCCGCGGGACAAGGGTTGCAACCCCACATACTTGAGGTTTAGCTCTTACTGATCGGCCGCATACATCCCAACAATAAAATTGCGTGCTTTGAAAATCACGTGGTCCAATGTAACATTTCAATGGACTACTTGTCAAAGAAGAACAATGAATTAATAAACACCAAACCAGACTGAGGATAAATATAAATAAAATAATTTTGGCCGTGTTGTAACAGATTGAGAATACAACTCACGATTTTCTCTCCGTAGATGTAGAAAAGACGACTCAGGGATGTAATGAGAGATAGGTGAGAAGAATAAGATTCCAAATCATCTGAATCAGTTTTCAATATTAAACGTCACAATTGAAAAAATCTAGGGCCTTGGTGATCTATCAATTTGCTTTAATTTTTATTATTGCTACTTCAATTTTTTTCACGCAAATATCAATTTTACGGACTTTCTCTTCTATATATATATATATATATATATATATATATATATTCCTCTTTAAAAGATTCCTAGCCGAAGAAGTCTATGGGTTTTGTGATTCTGGAGGTTAAGTAATTATATCGCCATAAGCAATTCATCTTTCGGGCTATGCTTCGGTAATTCAGTCTCTCACACCTACATGTATATATTGAAAATATTTAAATGTGGATTTTAGTTAATGCTATATATTTGTTCTCAAATATCTTCATGGGCGCGCATTCATCATCATCATCATCTCTGCTCATATATGGCCCACTGTTGAGTTTGGACCTCCTCCATAGTGAGAAGGAAATTGACCTACTATACCACGCTGGTCAAACGTGTTGGTATAGGGTTGTGTTTCGAGTTTTTCTTCTTTTGCATAGATGTTAATTGCGTTTTATATCCCTTAGTCGATATTGTTGGGATGTACCCATGGGTAAGATAGGGGGTGGTGAATTGTATTCTTACTCCGTCATCAAACGGAAAATTATGTTATCGTAATACCAAAGTAAATATATTTTTATTACAATTTATAAGCTTTTTCTATGATATGTTATCGGATGACGTATAAGTGTCATAATAATAACATGTTAAGACAAAACCTATAGAAACGCGCATTTTACACAATGCTTAGGGCTCGTCTATCTGCCACCGAAGATAAAGATCGGGTACCGGTGGCGAAGAGAGGTGTTTTCAGGGTGGGTCTATGGGGTTGCGCGCCGCCTCTTCCGTCGCCCCGGACCGATTTGGCGGGGCGCGACCACGTCCATAGTCCACCCAAAAAAAAGTCTCGTCTATCTGTGGCCGGCCCAATGGTGATGGAGAGAGAATACGGTGGGTTATGGGGCCACTCACTGCCCTTCCGTCGCCTCGGACGGAACGGGCGGCGTGTGTCCGGACAATAGCGTACCAAAAAAAAAACTGTATCTATTTGAATTACTGTATTACTTGTAATAACAAGTAACCAGTTTATTTATTATTAACTCATCGTCTCTCTATAAACAGTAATCCCTCTTATGAAACGCTAGATTGGTACCGCGTTAGAGGAAACTTGTTGTATGAGTATTGAGTAGTCTGGTATAAAACGCATTAAAATGATGCCATGACAATGCGATGCGATGCGATGAAAAATTAAAATTGTAATAATGACGCGTATTCATAATTACTTCATCGGTTTTGTCGCTATCTGTCACAGAGATCAAGCTATATTTTAAGGACTATAGGTATGGATTATGTACCTCTTTCTAGTACCTGAAATTTCCAACCATAATCATAAAAGTACTTCCACATTCTATTAACAAAAGTATAGACAGAAGCATTTTCAATAATAATATGCCTATCTCTATGATTTCCAGTTTGTCATGAGGGTTAAAATTTTTTAACAATTGATTACTAAATTTTTAGAACTTTTATTCTAGAATTTATTAAAACTATTATGAATTTCAATCTGGAACAGCGCACACGTATCTTCCTTGATATTACTAAGGCTTTTTACGCTGTCTCTGTGTCTCTGTGCTTATGAAATTAGAACTTCTAGGGATCGAAGCAACTTAGCTTCAGACTTTCAATAGCTATTTAAGTCAGTCCTCTCAAATGTTCCAAAAAGATAATATACTTGTAAATTTCAATGTCTTAGCTATGGTGTTCTACAGAGCAGTTTCCTAGACCCTACATTTTCTTTTGTAATCGCAATATTTATTTCCTTACATCAACATCATAACGCGTGCAGATGATATTGTAATATTAAGTAATAGCAAAACACACATGGTAGGTGGTGATTGAATTGATAGCAAAGTGTAACGAAGTCGGATATTTAACCGATCCCTATCACCGAATTTCAGCCGCAGTCGCCAGAGTAATTCCGTTACTTCTTGCCATGCTTTTTGTGTGAAAAATTCCAATCTCATGGTAGGTATATCCGCAATATATAACGGACATGTTGAATATCAATTTGGAGATTACAAATGTAAAAATCAAGCTCTATTCTATTTTTCGAATTGAATTCATGTTCCTCAAGCATAAGTTAAAATTCTTTTTATACTACATAATGTAGACTCAGTTCTAATGAATAGCTAAATGATATTTATTAGAATTGAATGTCTGCATTTATATTTTTTACAATTTATGCTCTATATAGCAATTTATTAAGATCTTCACTTACATTGAACAGAGAACAAAACCGAGGTGCATTATGAAACGACCTTTATCATTGTATTATTGAAGTTGCTATTTCATAAAGGTAATACTTCTTTTAACAAGCCAGTAGCAGCGTGGTTTGCTAGAATATAATAGTTTATCTAATAAAATATCAACATGCAGGTGGAAACATTGCCCGAGAGCTACACGATGGGGGTCCAAAAAACACCTCCAGCGGATAATTTTCCATCAAACATAAATCAATCTATTAAGCTTATAATCAAAAAAGAAGACTTCATTAAATACAAAATTAATAAACGTTGCATATCTACCAATGGTGGCAATTATCTAGGCGATTTATATGAAGTCGACGTGAAGGGATCAACAAAAAGTGGTGAAAAAGAATTAAACTTATTTATAAAGAATATACTAACCAATTCTGATTCTATTAAAGTTTTGTCCATACCCAATGCATACAAAACTGAAGTATTTGCTTACAAAGAGTTGTCTAAAATATTCGATGAACTACAAGAAGAAGCTGATATCCCCACAGAAGAACGCTATAGAATGGTCAAAGCTTATGAAGAAACTGACAAAAGTGCAATAATATTGGAAAACTTGGCAAAAAAAGGTTTTACTACATATCACAGAATGGATGTACCATCTTTAGAGTTTATGAAACTGTGTATCCAAAATCTAGCAAGATTCCATGGACTTTCTTTCGTTATAAAAGAAAAACGATCAGATTTTTTTAAGAAAAATATTGAATCATTGAAACATCCTTATATTCTTTGTGAAGATTATGATAAGCTTCTTCAAGAGATCGGTTACAGTGTTAGTAAAAAAGTTGATGGAGATTTAATGGTCACACTTGACCAACTGTATAAGAATTTACTGAAAAAGTATGATGAATATTGTAGCGACGAAATCATTAAAGTGTGCCTATGCCATGGTGACTATAGACCAAATAATATTCTGATGAAAGTAGAAGTAAGTAAATATTACTTTAATCATATTATGTATTACTTTATAATATACAGAATATATAGTGAGAGTATACTGGAACTGTGGAACACCATTGATCTAATTCGTAAGACAACTCGGAGTGAAAATTTTGTCATAAAAATTAATAGCATGTAGATTATCACCCATCCGTATGTTGAAGAAGTAAAAATATAATTCCCAACCCCCTTTCTTAGCTATGGGCGATCGTGAAAGGTCACTAAGGAATGCAAGCAGGTAACATTACTGCGTGAGAATGAAATATCGATTTAAAACCCTTTACCTAACCACTATACAGTCTGACCAGTGACGAGAGATCATCAAGATAATTGGCAGCACCACTCTCTTGAAATACTCATAATATTAATTGATCATCTCTGATGTGAAGATCGTTTTCATGATACTATATCCCGTGAAGAGCCTTAAATTCAATAGCGAAAATTACTAGGCTGATGTGTGGATGGAAATTACCATATATATTAGTATCTACCAAATCTTTAACGTTTAGTTATCCCCAGGGGTTAGAAATTTTATCATGATATGTCTTAGTCAGTACGCTCATGGCAGAACGGTGGTGACCATTATAGCCTCACCATGTTACTTTATCCAAGATCATCCATACACACCATGGGTGGGTTATTTATAAATTGCACAACATTCGCACCATAAGTGACTTCCAGACGGTCTAGTACCTTCTACCTTCTTTTGAATAAAGAGACATTCTATGGATTCGTCATCAACTTACTTAAACGTTAAATTTTTTCACAGATATCTATTATCTCACGGTTGTTCGCTTATATTTTCCATAATATTAATGAGAAATTTGCCGTAGAACCTTTACTTTGAGTTTTGTTTGACTAACGATTGTTTTGTCAGCTTATCTCACTTTTGAGATGTTATATTTTAGCTCATCACCGTACATATGACTTAGTACTTATTATGATGTATTTTTATTTTTATTTTCAGAACGATGATATTTTAGAGATAATACCGATAGATTATCAACTAAACCATTATGGATGTCCAATATTCGACTTTTTGTACTTGATATACGTATGCACAGATCGCGAGTTTAGAAGAGCTCACATGTCGAATTTAAAAGATTTATACTATGATACTCTAGATAATTTTTTAAAATACTTCGATGTGGATGTACAAAAAGTTTATCCAAGAAAAGAATTTGAGAGAGTTTATGAAGAAAAATTAGACTATGGTCTTATGGTTGCATTACATTTCTTACCTCTTATTTTTGTTTCTGAAGATGATGTACCTGATATAAGCAATGACGCGTCTTTTCGCTTCGAAATAGTTGGTGCATTTAAGGAAAGAATATCCGAAGTTATTGAAGAATTTACAGAATGGGGTTATATCTAAATAAATGAGCACATCTGTTACGACTGTTATAATATTATATGATTGATTTAAATACAATGATTTCACGAAAATTTATAAATTTATTTATTTAATTAATCAAGTTTTTTATTGCTAACATTGGAACCATTTGCAATGATAAAAATATTTGTACAATATAAAAAACTAACATAATTAAAAAATTATCAATAACAAAAATAAATATGAAAAAGTAAAACATAAAAAATACGAATCAACATAAATATACTGTTGCTAATAGTTAACCACAAATAGCTCAGCTATAGATATGAAATAACTCTATGTACATGAAAATATGTCTGGTAAAGAATCAGAGACTAGATAGAATCTCATTGATGAAGGTGGTACGAACTGACTGATATTAGTTCACACTTTATGTGAGACCAACAGCGATAGCTGTTGCTCTCGCAACTCACCTAGGACCTGTGAGGCATATTAATGCTAATATACATAATTGTGCTAGTAGCAATGGATTGTGCACAGAACTTCGTAACAATCTAAAGAAATATTTAATCAGTGATTTGTTATGACTCGTCGCCAGCATATGATGATCTACAAAATCTAAGTTTCTCGGGTGCAATTTTGTACAAGCTTTGTCATATAATTTGGTGGATTTTAAATGTAAAATCACTATCGAATCTTATACCCAAATCGTTTACGGCGTCAGTACGTTTTAATTGTTTGCCAGCTATGTGATAATTATATATTGGAGTTCGAATACGACTATAAGTCATTAGATACATTTACTGACTGTTGATTATCAGTTCTTGAGTGTATCGCATTCGTGAACGGTATTAATATCAACATACACACAGTCTGATGGTGAATTAATAGTGGATGCAACATTTATTAAGATTAAAAATAAATATGGATCTAAATAGCTCCCCTGACATATACCAGAATTTGCAATGTAGGTGAAAGATTAAAATTGTTTATACGATTTATATTAATGAATTGATTAATTTTGGTTGTGTTATTTAAATATCAAATTCGTCAAAAATCACTTCTTAATAGGTATTAATACTAAGATCTTAAATATTAACAATTTTTCTTTCATCATATGTAACGACATTTTAAAAGTAAGTAAATAAAATAATTACCCGTGTAGTGACGGAGTAAGAATACAATTCACCACCCCCTTTTTTATTTTTTTATTATTTTGGTAGGCTATGGCCCGGTCGCACGTCGCCCGCACCATCCGGGGCGACGGAAGGGCAGCGTGTGGCCCTATAACCCACTGTATTTCCTCCCCATCGCCATTAGGCTGGCCACTGGTACCGCTTCCTTGACTTCCGTGGCCAGCCCGGTGGGTTACACTTTCGGGTACCATCCCCCTTCGCCCCGTCGCCCTCACGCGGTCAGCCTCTCTGCGGGTGAAGGACTATTCAATTCACCACCCCCTGGGTGATCGTAAGAGACGACTAAGGGATATAAAACGCATATAACATATATGCAAGAGAAGGAAAACTCAAAACAAAACCCTACGGCCTACAACAACACGTCTGACCAGCGTGGTATAAGTAGTAGGTTAATTTCCCTCCCATAACGGAGGAAGCCCGAGCCCAAAAGTGGGACATATATAGGTTGTGATGATGATGATGAAATAAAATAATATTATTTGTTTGGCTCACCTTAATATATATCTAATTAAATACGCATATAATTACTTAATACTAAAATTAAGTACGACGTGGTCTTCCCCTTGTAGTCGTCCCACTCACGCTCACTTTGTATACTTGTTTAGTCAACCTTTCTTCACTCATTCTTTCCACGTGTCCAAACCACGTCAGCATAATTTTTACTAAAAATATTGTTGAGGACGTGCAAATGTCTATATATTTAGTACAAGTCATATTTGAGACGGAAGCATAGACTTATAAAGAACTTTCTCCAATAATTACTGAGTTGCAGGACGAAACAAAAGTAGCTGATGTTAAAATATTTAAAATGACATACAGTTTCAACGAATGTAATTCAAAATCTATCTTACATGAACATTTGGGAAAAAAGGGTTTCAAATTATATCATAGAATTGAATTAATAACTCTGGAATATGCAGAAATGTGCATAAGTCAATATTTTTAGAGTTGTATATTGATTCTTAAATAGATTTTTTTTATTACTAGTGGTGGCAAACGAGCAAGCAGTACACCTGATGGTAAGTGTCACTGCCGCCCATGGAACTTTGCAATACCAAGGGTACAACTAGGCCGCTGCCTACCAATATAAACCCAAACCTACCCAATTGGGCTTCCGGCGCTCTCACTCACCGAACGAAGCGCAATAGCATGTTGCAATAATTAGGAAAATAATTTAATTACATACATACATACATATCATCACGCCATATCCCTTTCAGGGTAGACAGAGAGAACAGAGTGCCAGGACAGGATAATTTAATTAAGGAAATATTATTTTTGAAAATTCTTTGTGAAGGTAGTTTATATACAGTTAATTGTAAAAATGAATACCATTTACTTGTGGGCGAAGAGAGAATAATACAATTTGTCAATAAATTAAATAGTTTTAAATTGAATGTGTTTCATTTTAAAAAGACGTATTTCCTCTTTGAAAGAGCATTATACTGTTTTGTTGCATATAAGCCTCTTCCATTTTGGACATGGTTAGAATAACTATTCTCAAAATGGTTAACCCTTTTAATGAATAATGATATAAGATTAATTAATTCTATGCATGTATTCGAAATCAACAAATAATCAAATTATCAATTTTACAAATAAAAATGTAACATGAATAGTAATTGCTAATTTAGTTATATAACTACCACTAAAAGTAAAAATAAAATGTAATTAAAACGTTGTCCTTTTATTTTATATAAATAAAACCTGAAAGTTAAAAATAATCTACCATCCATCAACCTTCGAAATAAACGCACATTATTAGAAAATGGAGAAAAGGAAGGAAGAACCACCACTTTCCCACGGTTAATCAATATACCGTACACCTCAAGAAGGGAAGGAATACGGGATGGGATCAAGGTGGAATAGGATTTAAATCTTACACTTATGATGAGCACCCTCCAAAATTTCAATTTGCAATTTTCCGCAAAACTTCGAGTAAAGATTCCACACGTGTTTCGCCTCTAAACGAGGCATCCTCAGGACGGTTCGGCTTCAAATCACGCATTTGAATGGAAACATATTATGTCATATTATCGATTAAAATTATTTGATGTAATACTCTAATCACAAAAAGAAATACGTTAAATACATTTATGCATTGCTTCGCGTCTTCTTTTTTTTTTTTGCTTTCGCAGTTCTCGCCAAAATGCTAATCAAGAAAATATATAATAGAAATATTTTTTAATTATTATAATAGTAGAAAATTTAGTCATAAAGTGGCATTATATCTGTATTTTGTTTTATAAGATTAGATATATTTCATCATCATCATCATCATCACAGCCCATAAATGTCCCACTGTTGGGCTCGGGCCTCCTCCGCAGTTGGAGGGAAATTAACCTACTATACCGCGCTGGTCAGACTTGTTTGTATAGGGTTTTGTTTCGAGTTTTCCTTCTCTCGCATAGATATTATATGCGTTTTATATCACTTAGTCGTCTCGTACGATCACCCACAGGTAAGATATGAGGTGGTGAATAGTATTCTTACTCCGTCACCACATGGAGAGATATATTTATTTAAAATAATTTCGCTTTTGAATTGAGCTCAGTTGTTAAGGAAAAATAAAAATAAAACTCCTGCCAAACAATCTCATTAATATAATTACATTTATAACATTCTATTTCCTAAATGCATATAATGAGCAACGTGAGCTCGACTTGTATAAAAAAAGAAAAATTCCTTCTCAAGTCTACTAGAACAATATAGAAGTTACATCTTTGCCTCTTGACTGGCCAACTTAAAAGACGTTCGGCAAAGACTTTTGTCAAGAGTTTTATATCGTCTACGTAAACAAAAATGTGCATAAGTTGGAATATCATTTAAGTGAAAATAGAATGCAGCCAGTATACGCTATTGCAGTGAGTGTAATGAATTTAATGAAGATCACACTAAAAAGTACATGACGTGGCATTATAATTAGTAGCGGGCGAATCCCACTTGTCGCGACATCTTACTATGTAATTTTACATAGGCACTGCCAACACAATAAATAAAAAAGTTCATAAAATTAAAACTACTGGACCAAACTATGTTATATTATTATGGGACCAAATGGCAACTATTCCGCATCGAACTCAAGAAGAATCATGAAAATCGAATTATAAATCTCAGTATAATCGATGTACATACATAAAAAAAATATATACCAATCGAATTGGGAACCTCCTCATTTTAGAAGTCGATTAATAGATGTTTAAGGATCATCATTCTCCTACTCTTATCCCAACTACTTGGGGTCGATACAATATGTCTCTTCTTTTATAGTACATATTGTAAAAGTTATTGGCAATAGTCTTATGCCCGCCCCTTGGGAATATAATTGTTGACCAAACGGCATCAGATGGAGTTGGCCCAGGTATAAGATAGATGTTTAAGGATAACTTCTTGAATATCCCAACCTTATTTATGTAAATTCATATAATTTTTCTTATTTATGTAAATTTGTATAGTGTTTAAGCAGTTATCACATTACAATGAGTTTTATTTAAATTGATAAGTAAATTTAATGTGAGATATTTAAGTATTCTATTTAACGCAATAAAATAATTTCAATGTTTATATATTATGTAATGTGTTATCAGATGATATGTGAGGACTGGAATAATGTCATGTTTAGAATGAGCCTATAGACAGAAGCGTTTTTTTATTATGATTCTAAAGGCTTTTTTATATTGATTTAAATGTTTATACTCGATTCATCTATTAACTTGTCCACGTCTATAATTGCATATAAGCCTCTATGAGAGAATAATGTTGTATTTTTTTTTGTTTCTTAGTTGTTAGCTTCAGATGGCTCGCACCCACAGTCCGGGTAAAGTTGTCATACTTTACCCGGACTGTGGGTGAGCGCTGAGGGCTCTCAACCCGAATTGTAGTAATCAGCACACTTTATAATATACAGGGTGTCCCAAAATTCAACGATAAGCCGGCACCAGCAGGTGGACCTACATATGACTACTCGAGAACAAAAAAGAAAAAAATTCTACCTTGATTTTTTTTTTCATTACGACAAAAAAACCGATTTCTTTAAAAATCGACATCTTTTATTATATTATTAAGTGCCATTGCTACAATTTTACAAGTAATTCTGTGATTTTTTTTGTATTGGTAAGGTAAGTAGCACTACTATCGATCACAACTATTAAAAATTCCAGAATATCTATAGTTTTTACACAAAAATCAACCAAAACTATGTTTTTTTCATAAATTATGTAAGATTTTGACTTTCAGCTCACTTTCACTCATCACAGTGAAAAAAAAAAGTATGGACACTACTGTGGCAAATAGTATTAAAAATTGGCGCAACTAACTACAATTCTAAAATGGTATAACATTCTAGGCAAACTAGCCACAAAAATATACTTAGGTGTACTATTTCAAAATAACAACCATATTTCGAAAATTGTTAGTGTTGATAGTAATCACTTTTACTATGTAGCCCAAATGTTTTTGTTGCAAGTTCTCAGAATTTGAATGAGACATGTGCGTAGTCCATAAGATAACATAAGTTAGACAGAGATAGAGAGATTATACGTTAGAGGGAGATAGATAGATGCTAATTGTTTAGTAACATTAATGCAGGTAGAGAAGTAATTAATGTCCTCAGCAGCACAGCAAGTCAGTACGCTCTACTTCTTTGTTTACTGCACACCGTTCTGTTTTAATTAAAGTGGCTCTGATACTAACGACTTTGGATTGAATTAAGTGACCTGGAAATTGACCTGACTTGGCATTATTTTAGACTGTGATTTTGTGTTTTTTTAAAGAAGTTTTGCCTTATTTTCAAGTGTTTAGCATTCATTATGCCGCTACCATATACAGCGTTAGAATACGCTAATATGCACCTAATTTATGGAGAATGCCGATGCAATGCCAACGCTGCTAGCAGATTATATCGAGCAAGGTACCCTACTCTTCAAAGGTATCCGGATTATCGCGTATTTATTAACGTGCATCAAGCATTTTCGGAGGTTCGTATACCATCTGACAGGAGAAACGCTGGAAGACCTAGATCGGAACACGATGAAGAAGTTCTCAATGAAATAGAAAGCGATACAACTACCTCTGTACGTGGCATACAAGTAGCAACGGGAATTCCAAAAAGTACTGCACATAGAATTTTAAAACGTCACCAGTTTCATCCATATCATTACAGGCGCGTGCAGGCGTTATTACCGCGGGACTATCCACTGCGGGTCGCATTTTGCCGTGTAATGCTGCAAAAACACAGGGAAGATCCCCAATTCTTAGACAAAGTTTTATGGTCGGATGAAACAACCTGCAAGAAAGATGGCTATTTAAATCTTCACAATCTTCATAGCTGGAACAATGAAAATCCGCACCTGGTGAGAGAAGACAAATCCCAATATCAATTTAAGGTTAACCTATGGACGGGCATAATAAATGGAAAAGTGATAGGGCCCTTTGAGTTACAAGGAAACATAGATGGCAATAGCTATTTGAACTTCTTACAAAATGAGTTACCAGGATTATTAGAAGACGTGCCCTTAAGTGATTTGCAAAACATGTGGTTTCAAAACGATGGTTGCCCAGCTCACTATGCCCGCCCTGTGCGAGAGTACTTAGACCAAGAGTACCCAGGGCGTTGGATCGGGCGACTTGGTCCTATCTTATGGCCACCCCGTTCACCCGATCTAAATCCCCTGGATTTTTTCTATTGGGGTTGTCTAAAGGACAGAGTCTACTCAAAACCCATTGCAACCTTGGACGAGCTTCGCCAAAAAATAATTCAGGCTGTGGATCACATGAACAGAATCAGATATGCAAGAAAAATAAAACGTTCATTTTTAAGGCGATGTCGTGCCTGCATTACTGCCAATGGCAAACAATTCGAACATTTATTGTAATTTTAATAATATAGTAAATTCTAATCTCTCTATATCTATCTCTGTCTAACTTATGTTATCTTATGGACTACGCACATGTCTCATTCAAATTCTGAGAACTTGCAACAAAAACATTTTGGCTACATAGTAGAAGTGATTACTATCAACACTAACAATTTTCGAAGTATGGTTGTTATTTTGAAATAGTACACCTAAGTATATTTTTGTGGCTAGTTTGCCTAGAATGTTATACCATTTTAGAATTGTAGTTAGTTGCGCCAATTTTTAATACTATTTGCCACAGTAGTGTCCATACTTTTTTTTTTCACTGTGATGAGTGAAAGTGAGCTGAAAGTCAAAATCTTACATAATTTATGAAAAAAACATAGTTTTGGTTGATTTTTGTGTAAAAACTATAGATATTCTGGAATTTTTAATGGTTGTGATCGATAGTAGTACTACTTACCTTGCCAATACAAAAAAAATCACAGAATTACTTGTAAAATTGTAGCAATGGCACTTAATAATATAATAAAAGATGACGATTTTTAAAGAAATCGGTTTTTTTGTCGTAATGAAAAAAAAAATCAAGGTAGAATTTTTTTCTTTTTTGTTCTCGAGTAGTCATATGTAGGTCCATCTGCTGGTGCCGGCTTATCGTTGAATTTTGGGACACCCTGTATATAGGTTAAGAATATAAAGCGTACAATACCACAGATTTATTGTAAATAATGACTGAATCTAACATAGTATTTCTTTTTTGAAAAATTTTGTTTTTTATTTGAATATTAAAGGACATTAACAAATTACATACCGATGAAATACGAATATTTTTATATCCTGTTGGCATAATAGGAAATGTGTCATAATGATGCCTTAAGAATAAATAAAAATAATTAATGAAAAAAAAACAATAATTAAAAAATGAAAAATGAAGAACAGTTTCCCTATACTTTCCAAGGATGTCAAAACGAGGCTGTTTTCATTAAGTGACAGTTCTATTTCTAATTTAAGCTGCTTCTATTCTAGTGCACGGCCTAAATCACCTTCATATAATAATTTCCGATGAAATAAATTTTTCTTTTACGGATTGTATCGTGTACGTGATACAATCTGAAAATATTTAAAATAGTTTTATTTCAAATTACCTTCATATTTTATTTATACTTTTTTTCCTGATAAAATTGAAAAGACTATATTTAGTGTAAATGAAAGCAAGCTAGTTCAATATAGCTCCCAAAAGTTTTCTTTTCATACACTAATTTTCATAGAAATCGTTGAAGCTGTTTCCAAGATTATACATATACAAGATTTACATGTTTAAAGTTAGGGTTGGTACATATTTAAAATTAGTATATAAAATTAAAATGTTTATACTAGGTAGACTGCAAATTAAATTGTATTTCCAAATGCTTATTCAACTTAAAATTATTTTTGTGCAACTAAAAAAAAATTGAAAATTTTATTAAATATGAAATTAATAAACGGTGCATATCTACTAATGGTGGAAATTATCTGGGTGAGTTATATGAAGTAGATGTTAAAGGTACAACCACGGCTGGTGACAAAGAATTGAACATATTTATAAAGAACAAAATAGCTAATCAGGATACTAATATTTTTTTCAATTGTAATTGTATACAAAACTGAAGTATTCATTATATTTGAGGACTTACAACAGGAGGCTAATGTGCCCTTAGAAGAGCAACACAAAATGGTCAAAATTTATGAAGAAACTGACAAAGATTCGATAAAAATGGTAAAATTGTCCAAAAAGGGATTACGTTTAAAAGGGCTTTTATATTGTCCCTCTGTTGCTTTTTCTCTCTGCCTACCCTGCAAGGGATATGGCGTGATGATATGTATGTGTATTGCTTTTGAAATTAGAAAGTTTTGGATGCTAGGAGTTAGTCTTCACTTGTTCAACAGCTATTTAACTGAGTATTTTCAAACCGTTAAGATAACAGAACACACTAGCAAGCATAATGAAATTTCGGGATCGCCCCCAGCTATGGAGTTTCACAAGGCAGTATTCTCATACCCTAGTCTTTTATTTATTAATGATCTCTAAAATATTTCCCTCCCTTACACCAAAATTATAATATATGCAGATGATATTATAATATGTAGCAATAACAATTTATGCCAAATCAGAAACATGCTTACAAATAGAGTATTCTCTCCGTACTGTTATGAATTGTATAACTAAAAATCTATTCACACTAAATTTAGATCAAACCAAATTTATTACATTTCTAAATTGGCCTCACCTTCCTATTCGTGACACACAACACATATACATACATACATATCATCACGCCATATCCCTTGCAGGGTAGGCAGAGCAAACAGAGTGCTAGAGAACTCTATCCTTGCATACCTACTTCACTCGCTTCCTCAACATTCATAATTCTCTTCATACACGCTCACCGGTTTCGGAGACTCTTGACTCCACCTTCCTTCAGTACGTGACCAATCTGGTCTAGGTATAGTCTATCTATTCATGACACACAATTGCTAGAGATGTAGTTACGTCATGATACACATGTAGATATTAAATTTTCACCACTGACATTAATGCTCTATGCAAAATTATACACGATTAGACTTGCTTTTCTACTTAACACCATTTTTTGCGGCGAACTATGGAGGTGGTCATGCTCCGCCAAATCGGTCCGGAGTGACGGAAAAGATGGCGCGCGACCCCATAGACCGACCTTGCAGAGCGCCTGCCCTCGCTATGCGAGCGGGTCAACGAAACCCGATCTTTGTCTTCGGTGGCCTTTTACTTAATACAATGCTTCGTAAACACAGAAACTGGCCTTATTTATGACCATAACTGAATTAAACATAAACGGTGATCAGATAAACTACGTCAAATGTTAGCGATTAAATTAAAATTTGTACGTTGACAATTTTAATTTCATAGCTCAATCCTACATAATTGCATAAATATAGTAAACATGTACCCGCTGAGTTTAATAAACATTGGAAGCTAAATGAGGAAGAGCTTCTAAGTGTTAGTTATGACGAAATTAACCAATTATTGTAAATTAACTTCTAAAAGAGCACCCAAATACAATGCATGCATACAACATATTTATCAAATAGTCCGGAGATAGGGCGTAAATAATTGCAATATAATTATTTCTACTCTAGTACATGCTACAAGGATCTCGCAGAAATATGAGAATATTTTTTTATACTGTGATAGTTTTACATCACATTTGCACCATGTTTAGAATAGAATAGAATTTATACTAATAAACACTCACCAAATTAGATCTATTAAAACTGAATGTCTTCATTTATATTTTTACAACTTACGTTGTGCATCACAATCCGTTAAAAGAAGATGTTCACTTACATTTAATATCGAGATGCATTATGGAACGAACCTTACAATTACAAGACATGATTTATTTGAGGACATATAAAGATAATACTTCTTTTAACAAGCTAGTAACAGATCGCATTGCTGCAAAAAAACAGTTTACGAAATAAAATATCAATATGCAAGTGGAAACATTACCCGAGAACTACACGACAGGGGTGCAAAAGATACCTCTAGTAGACAATTTTGCAACTAAAATAGACCAAATAATTAAGCGTATTATTGAGAAAAATGGTTTCATTAAATATAAAATTAATAAACGTTGCATATCAACTAATGGTGGTAATTATATGGGTGACTTATATGAAATTGACGTGAAAGGATCAACATCAGCCGGTGAAAAAGAATTAAATCTATTTGTAAAGAATGTATTGATGAATCAAGAGGCTATTAAAGAGATATCCGTATCCAATGCATTTAAAACAGAAGGATTTGCTTACAAGGAATTGTCAAAGATATTCGAAGAACTGCAAGATGAAGCTAATATACCCTCAGAAGAACACTACAGAATGGTCAAGGCTTATGAAGAAACTGATAAAAGCACGATAATAATGGAAAATTTGGCTAAAAAAGGATTTACGACGTATCACAGAATGGAAGTACCATCTTTGAAATTTATGGAACTATGTATTCGAAATCTTGCAAGGTTGCATGGACTTTCTTTTGTCCTAGAAGAAAAGCGACCAGAGTACTTTAATGAAAAAATTAAATCATTAAAACATCCCTATATTTTTGGAGAAGATATGGAAAAGCTTGTGAAAAACATTGCTAACTGTGTTACTAAGAAAATTGATGGAGATTTAAAAGGGAAGGTTGAAAATCTATATAAGAATTTGGTTGAAAAATATAATAGATATTGTAGCGATGGAACCATTAAAGTATGCCTGTGTCATGGTGACTATAGACCAAATAATATAATGATGAAAGTAGAAGTAAGTAGAACTATATTATATATAATATCATTTAGTTTTGGAATTAATACAGCACATAGAGCGAGAGTGATCAGTGATTGATCAGTGGTCTAATTTACAGGACAATGTTTTTTTTTTGGGGACAGGTGGACGCCTCATCTGTCCGGGGCGGAAAAAGGCAAGGCGATGTGCAACTTCATAATCTGACGTAGACATATTTCTATATCGCCATATGAGCAGGTCACCGGTACTCGGCAATTGTCTTCGGTGGCCCGTCCAGCGGGTTATTCTTTCGGGTGCCACTTCGTATCGACGCTTAGGCAACTTCTGCTGCCGGGATATTGCTCTCACACGATCAGTATCTCTACATGTGGTAGACTAACCGCGGTCCAGCCAGCTGTGTAAGACAACTCTTTGAGTTTCTAAGCTCAAATTGTATTGTAAAAGAAATAAGTAGCATTTTTTTTGTTTTTATTGAACTCACGGCACTCATTCCGATGTACTAGGCAAATAAGAGGCGTACGGTAAAAGAGCCTCGCGTTGTCTAATTTTTTTTTAGTTTTGCTAGCCTGATAGAAATCTACTTATAATGCTTATAATATCCGTGGAAAAGAAGTGGTGGTAAATGGTTTCTTGGCTTAACATCGCACAGATTACTTAGCAGTTATATTTTCATTATTACAATGTTTGTTTTATTTTCAGAACGATGAAGTTTCACAGATAATAACGATAGACTATCAACTGCTCCATTACGGATGTCCAGTATTTGATTTTCTGTACTTCGTATATATTTGTACAGATCGCGAGTTTCGAAAAGCTCACTTGTCCGATCTAAAGGATTTATATTATAATACTCTTGACAATTATGTAAAATATTTTGATGTAGATATACAAAAAGTGTACCCTAGAAAGGAATTTGAGAGAGTATATGAAGAGAAATTAGATTTTGGCATTTTAGTTGGATTGCAAAATTTACCTTTCATATTTGTATCTGAAGATGATGTACCAGATTCAACTACAGAAACAGGTTTTCATTTTGAAATATGCGTCTCATATGAGGCAAGAATATCTGGTATTATTGAAGAATTTACTGAATGGGGTTATATATAAATGAATGAGTTCATTGTTATCGATTATCCCAAATTGTGTGATATAAGACAACTAAAATCCTTCATTAAACTCCGTACAAATTGATTTTTTTTTTTATATAAACAAGAATATAATACGAGTATCTATTTAAAATCACCCCAAATACGAAGACCTTTAATATTTTCCTCTGTAAAAGTACCTATAAAAAACAAAATCAATGCTAAAAAGTTTTAAGAACCTCTAGTAGAGAAGAAGAATAAGAAGAAATATAGAGAACAATTTCTAGTAATCTATATTACTATTATAATGTTATAGTACTATATTATATTTGTTTGAAATCGCATAATTTTAAGGAATTTTAAAAGATGTTATTGTATTAGATATAAGCTATCTATTATTATATTATTAAAAACAGTTAGAATAATAAAAATATAAAGCATCGATACATAAGAACGGCGCTGTTTCTTTAAATAATCGACGCTAGAAAGCATAAACTTAGTAAGTCACAAAATTAGAATTTTAAGCTAGACTAAATAACCCTTTATTTTTTTTAAACTTACTAACTCTTATTACTTTCGTTTTTGTGAAATGTCTTTTTTCATAATATTTAAAAACGACAACTTTAGGTTCATGATATTTTAAAATTTTATTCATTTCATATTTTTTTATTTATTTCTCTGGGTTACTACGTTTATGTTTTCTAGCGTCAAATTATTAACATTTTGAACAAAATTTAGTAAAAATGGCCGTCAAGCGTTCTGCGCAGTTGCTGTCACAATAATGGCTGAGATAATAAACATTGTTGTTGATATAATATAGATATTAATGTTAAATTACTTTTAAAGAGTCTAATCAGCAAGGAATGTACCAGAATTGTTAGATATAAGAATATGTATTGATTTCTAGAACACACCCATTAGTTAGAACTTCTTCTTGTTATTTAAATATCAAATTTATCGAAATTCACCTCTTCATTAATAATAGATAAATAATACATATATGTTTGAAATAAAACTACTTTTACGGATTCTATTGTGTTTGTATTTGATTTTTAATTGCCCGACGTTTCGAATACTTTACAGTGATCATGGTCACGGGAGGACTAGTCTTACGTCCAAACGTCATCGTTATTACAGAAATTTATATCAACCCGCTACAGTATCAGTTATTAAAAGCTTGACCCACATTTTAATACAAATTCATTGCCACTACAAAAAGAAAATGATTCTATATGTAAAAAAAATATATTGTTTATGATCAGTTATATTAAACATTTAATTTATGATAATTATTATATTGTGGCAATTTACTAGTTTAAAAAATCTAACAAAAACTATTAAGATACCAACGGATCGAAACGCGGCCACTCTAAAAATTTTAATTTATACGATTATTTTTAAAATGAAATTAAATGAACATACATACATACATATCATCACGCCATATCCCTTGCAGGGTAGGCAGAGAGAACAGAGTGCCAGAGAACTCTATCTTTGCATACTTCATTCGCTTCCTCAACATTCATAATTCTCTTCATACACGCTCGCCGGTTTCGGAGACTCTTGACTCCACCTTCCTTCAGTACATGACCGATCTGGTCTAGGTAGGTTAGTCTCGGCCTCCCCCGGTACCTACATCCTTCCACTTTCGCATTGTATATCTTCTTAACTAGACGTTCGGCATTCTTTCCACATGTCCGAACCATCGGAGCATTCCCTTTCGCATCTTTACACCAATACTCTCTTTGATACCTACTCGCTTTCTTACGTCGTCGTTACGAATGCGGTCGGTCAGCCAAATTAAATGCAAATTGCATAAAATGCGGTTTACAATGTGCAGTTACTAGTTCATAAATAGGTCTCACATATTTCGTCATTGACATTCACGACATAAAATATCACATTTAAAATTTTGATTGATCTAAATTCGATTTCTAATAAGCATTAATTAGATTTTTGTATTTCTTGCATTAATTAGGGCAAAATATTTACTCGTACACATTGCAAAAGTTATTGTCAATAGTTTTATGACCGGCCGCCTGCCTGACGTCAACCCTCCTTGGGAATATAATCGTTGACTAAACGGCATCAGGTGAAATTAGCCCAGGTCGATAAAAAGCGGTTAGTCGTCTTTTACGACATCCAAGAGCAAAGTAAGAGTTCATAGTATTCGTAGCAGCTACCACACAGCTCGAAAAATGACTTGCATTTTTCCTATATCGATCATTATCCTCTGTACAAAAGTCATTACTAAAACCGAACAGTTATGGAGATAGTCCAATGCGATTCACAATTCAAAATGGCTTCACTTTGTCGTTGAAATAACGTTTATTTTATGTTCGTGACTCACACGTGTTCCATATTGCTTCTTTATGTTTTACTTTAAACATTTTTATCATTCAAATTACTGAAATTTAGCATTTAACATGCTTGATTATTTATAAAAACTTGAATATAAGCGGAAAATTTGTCACATATGGGATGCGAACCGAAACCTATTGCAAATCCGTTCCAATCGTGCTACCATTTACACCAACGTGAACTGTTGTACGACATTCAATCTTCGCCTCGTATTATATCTTTGTCTTTAAAGGAGACGTGTGCCATCCACCCGACATTGTTTATACATTATATAGATTTAATACTCTAACTTTGCAGTTAGAACTGTATTAAACGATAACACAACCCTGTTATTCAAATTACTGAAATTGAGCATTTAACCTGCTTGATTATTTATAAAAACTTGGTTACAAGTGAAAATTGATTGTCACAGATGAGATCCCATATGTGACAATCATTTTTCGCTCGTAATCAAGTTTTTATTTTTATAATTTGATAAGGATTAATTTTTTGTACTATTACGGAATTGTTTAGTAAGTTTTCGGCACTTCTACTTATTTTATTCCACTCATCATAGAACATTTAATATTTGTATTTAAGTTTGACATTGACCTTGAGTTTCACCTTATGTTGTAGGAACGTTTATTTGACCTTGGATATTCTAAGCATAATATAATGACAGAACACACAAACGTATCAGATAATGGTCCAAGAGCCAGGTGAAAATTTGGTTAATTATTTCTTCTCGAGAGATAATTGGTGATACGCATCAGACAATAGTATCATGAAGCCTTATGACCGTCAGCTGCGGCTCGGTGGGTGGGATGAGCAGTTGTAACCTCCCACGCTCGAAGAAAAAAAAAATACATTCACTCATTTCCTCTCGGCTAAAAATTTATCAAATTATAGTTAACCCAATATCTCAACAAAAAAATAAAATCAGCTGGCTATAACATAGTGTATTGTACGTCAGCTGATGTCTCGATCATGGGAAAAAAAACTTCACTTTCAGTGATATCCTCTCAAATAAAAATTTACCTGATGATAGCTTATATGTAATTATTGATAAATATATACGTCAGCTGGCTGTATCTCGGTGGAAAAATCGTCAGCTGATAATTTGAAGGTCGTTACGTAGAAGTTAGCCAGAAGCATTTACTGACTATTTAATGCATCAGCTGACTAAGTTTCCCTCGACTTACTGCTAGCTGATTTTTTTTATTTATCACAGAAATATATTTAAAATCAGCTCACAAATTTTCATGTGAGAGGAAATGACGTCTTTTTAATTATTCTTGTTATTTTTAAAGATTCAAATAATACACGCTGGCATAGCATAGACAGTATTAAGGTACGCTTGGAGGGGGTTAGTTGTACGCATGCTCGGGGTACCCTTTTGTTGAGGGCACTGGAAAACATTTTTAGAAGTAGAAAAGAAAGGTACTAATCATAGAGTAATATAATACATTGGAAATAGAGAGGCCAGTCTCGCCACTAATGTCAATGAAAGCGCCATCTATTACGCGACTCAATAATTATTTCCTACCCACCCAAAAAAATAATAATTTATATACATACTGTAATCTCGCAGCAGATGCATCTTCTGGTATTATTTTGCGATACTTTGGGGGCAAAGCCGTAAAGCGTCTATAACACTCACTGTTGTACAGCTGAAAATTGCTTTTTTCTGTCGGAAGTACAGCCTCGTGTCCACTTAGTTTATTATTTTTCTTACACTCAATATAGCACTGCACTTAATGAGATTTTCTTCACTGAACGATTTTAAATTAGAAATAGATTTTGTTTTTTTTGCAAAAAACGCAAAAAGGCGTTACATTAGACATTTTTATAGATTTTTCACAGATACTATAACAATATTTCTAGAATATTCTTTTCGTCTGACTACGTTTGCTCGTCTATTCTAAACGTACATTAGTACCATACACAGTCGTTTTTTAATATAGCGCTATCTAGATCACGTTTCTGAGTGTTTTGTTTGCTTTGACACTAATAATGTTAATAACTAAAACTAGATGGCAGAAATTACCTTATTTAAAACAATAAATTAAGTGTGTGTGTGTGAGAGATATATCTGTGTGTGAGAAGTATCTATGCGTGTATGAGAAGTATGTGTGTGTGTATTATTTCCTACCCACGCATGCGCAAAGGAAATAATTATTGAGTCGTGTAATAGATGGCGCTTTCATTGACATTAGTGGCGACAAAAAAAATCGAGAGTGGCCTCTCTATTTCCAATGTATTATATTACTCTATGATTAGTACCCTTCTTTTCTACTTCTAAAAATGTTTTCCAGTGCCCTCAACAAAAGGGTACCCCGAGCATGCGTACAACTAACCCCCTCCAAGCGTACCTTAATACTGTCTATGCTATGCTAGCGTGTATTGTTTGAATCTTTAAAAATAACAAGAATAATTAAAAAGACGTTATTTCCTCTCCCATGAAAATTTGTGAGCTGATTTTAAATATATTTCTGTGATAAATAAAAAAAATCAGCTAGCAGTAAGTGGAGGGAAACTTAGTCAGCTGATGCATTTAAATAGTCAGTAAATGCTTCTGGCTAACTTCTACGTAACGACCTTCAAATTATCAGCTGACGATTTTTCCACCGAGATACAGCCAGCTGACGTATATATTTATCAATAGTTACATATAAGCTATCATCAGGTAAATTTTTATTTGAGAGGATATCACTGAAAGTGAATTTTTTTTTTCCCATGATCGAGACATCAGCTGACGTACAATACACTATGTTATAGCCAGCTGATTTAATTTTTTTGTTGAGATATTGGGTTAGCTATAATTTGATAAATTTTTAGCCGAGAGGAAATGAGTGAATGTATTTTTTTTTCCTTCGAGCGTGGGAGGTTACAACTGCTCATCCCACCCACCGAGCCGCAGCTGACGTTCACGAGACTTTATGGTTCGATTTTCTGATGCATTTTACTAATTATCACTTGAGAGGAACTTGGTCATATATATCTGTTACTGGCTCTCGTACTATAAGATATCAGCGTCAGATGAATTGCCGCTATGTTTAAAAGAGTCGATAAATAGTATTATCAAGCGACATAGATATGTAAACAATGATATTGTTTGTAAAAATATCTCAACAGATGGCGGTAGTTGCACAAGTATATTATATGAACTTGATATAAAAGGAAAAACAACTAAAGGAGATTGAGTAATAAATATTTTTGCTTAAGGGTGTAGATTGTTGGCCTGAGATCTCGATTTCGAGCGACCGCAGCGCCAAAGTTTAATGTATCATCCGACGGGGCGGATGAATGACCTAGAGAGCGCGATTTTCAAAATGTTTTGCAACAAACGTTCCACGTTGAGAAATTGTTATTGAACTTGAATATTTACAGCATAACAATAACGTTGAATTTTTGGAAACTAGCTGTTGATTCTTTTTAATAGATTAATAAGAGTAGTTGAGACACAATTTTTATGTTTTTCTATCATTACATTACATAGTATAAAACAAAGTCGCTATCCGCCGTCTGTCTGTCCCTATGTATGCTTAGTCTTTAAAACTACGCAACGGATTTTGATGCAGTTTTTTTTAATAAATAGAATGATTCTTAAGGAAGGTTTATATGTATAATACATGCATAATATAGTAGAGAAACGCTGATTAATTTAGAGGTTTCTAATGTGATGTCGTAAATAAGCACGTTTTTTTGCGCTTATATTGTGTTATCGAGTAGCACTTCCGGCCTCACATATACACATCCTAATTAATATATTGTTAATCGTATTATATAATGTTAATTATTAGTAATTTATAATCAAGTAAATAGTTGATTCATATCTCTGTAAACTGGTATAATTTTAATACCATGGGCGCCATCCGCTTGTCAGCTTCCGGCGCGACTACTAAATATTGCGTTTTAATATAGACCTCTGTACTTTCTTACACTATGTCGATTAATCAATCTTAATATCGTTTTGTTTTACTATGTATAATGATTAAGCTATTAGATTCATATTTTACTGATTTATGATTTCATCACACTGGCACTTCCGCGTGTCAACTTCCGGCGTACAACTTAATGTTTAGGGATTTATAATGATTATTAATATTATCATACAGGATTATGTGACCTGTATAATATTTGGATGTAAATAATTATTAGAATAATTAAGATATTTAATATTTCATATTATCCATTAAGTTTGTGAATTTAGTACTAGATCACGCCACGGTATGTATAAATACCGCCGGTTAGAATATCTTAGGTCATTCATGTTCGTATTCGATTCCGTATCGTAATTATTATAAGGTGCAATATAAATTTAAAAGTACAGCGTGTATTCATTTTCGCTACCACTCTCACTATCGACATTCTACACGTCAGAAGTGGGATTATGTCAGGCCCATACATAGACGGATTCGGCACGAAGAAAAGGAGAATTTGCAGGAATGCTACACTGAACAGCGACGAAACATAAAGTTTTTTTTTCTTCTTCCGATGATCACGAAGAGGACGTGAAGAAACACAGACGATACAAGAAACGACGTGTCACCCAAATCGACGCGGAGGCTATTCCCACATTCCGGCCGGATGAAAAATCTAGCAACATCAAGGGATGGCTGCACAAAATTGACCAATTGGGTGACGTATATGGATGGGACAACAAAGACCGCAGTTCATCATGCAGATATGCCTTCGAGGTTCGGCTAGAGACTGGTACGACGATCTTGACGACTACGATCTCACGTGGGAGGGGTGGAAAGACGCTTTAGAGACCGCTTTTCCACGTTCTACTGACTTTGTGGATCTACTGGAGACTATGCTTACGAGAAAAAAAAACAACTTTGAAACCATGACCAAATATTTCCACAAGGATTCCTTGCTAAAAAAAATGCGGTATGTTTGGCGAGCCTGCAATTTTATGCATAATTCGCGGTCTACCCATGGAAATAAGAGCCAACGCAAAGGCGTTCCAATGCGATACACCACAGCAACTATATTACGGGTATTTGTCATCACTCGAAAACTACAAACAAGTTGAACCCACCCATTCACGACCGATTACCACGTGGCGAAGAGGGGGCGCCGTTGCTCCAATTGCAAGAGGAACCGACCTTCAACTGAAAAAATGTTACGCCTGCCGAAGAGAAGGTCATGAAGCAAAGGACTGCAAGGTGCCACGCTGCGAGATTTGCCATCGCCCGGGCCACACGTCGGCCAGCTGCTGGTATGCGGCGAGCTCTTCACATCAAAAGGTTAGTAATATTTTTTTTTTACAACATACAACATATACGTAGATTTGTAAAAGAAAGCAGTAGTGATTAATGGTTGTAGTCTCATCGCGTATAGATACTGGCAGTAGATTGAATATCCTCACTTTTTCATTTGCTGATAAATTAAAACTAAAGGTTGAACCTTCCGTGGTTACTATGAGAGGTTTCGGAGATGCATATTCAAACTCTTTAGGAACTTCCCAAGTAAATGGTCACGTAGATGATATTGTTTTAAGTGGATTTGTGGAATTAACCAATTACGATATAGCCGACATAGATTTAATAATCGGACAATCAATGATAAATCAACCTAATATCAGTTTAATTATATCACAAAACTATGTTAAATTTGTGGGTAGTGATGATTCTTTTAATAGTACTCTTAGTGCCATAGAATTACAGGACACAGACTTTATAACAAAATTGCCAGTGTATTTGAGACACGGCTGTATAATACCACAACAAACGGTTGCTTTGGTGCAAGTTTATCTCAATATCAAGAGTAATGACACATCTCTTGTGAATACTGTTTATTTTGAGTTGGGTTGTATGTGTTATGTAATTTTAGGGAGACTTATAAGGTCGAAAGATTGCTTTTTAAAAATAATCAACATTGGAGACAAAATTATTGAATGGAAACCGAATAGACTAATAGCGCGCGCGGAAATTGTTACTGATAAAAATGATAGTTTACAAAGCAGCACGAATGTTATGGTAGTTGACCAATCTATTGACGAAGATTTGCGATTGTCTGATATAGATATAGGAAGTTTAGGGAAGGATGATTGCAGTCGATTGTTACGGTTATTGAATAAATACAGACATTTGTTTGCAAAAGATACAAAAGATTTAGGATGTACAGACATACTAGAAATGCATATTCAGACTAAAACCGAGCAGCCTGTTTATTGTAAGCCTTATCGACTGTCTCACAAAGAAAATTAAATTGTAAATGACAAGGTTCAAGATCTCATAGATGCGGGTGTAATAAGGAACTCTTATGTCTGATTATGCGAGTCCAGTGGTTCTTGTAAAGAAAAAAGGTGGTGATTATAGGTTATGCATAGACTACAGCGCCTAGTCGACAGACCAGTATTAGGTATATACGATAGGAATGCTCGCACGGAGCTTCATACCGATGCCAGTAAGCTGGTCCTAGGAGGTATCCTTTTTCAATACCAAAGTGATGATGTTTTAAAACCTATTGCTTACTTCAGTAGGGTTATAAGTAAGGAAGAACAGTTTTATCATAGTTATGAGCTGGAGACATTGGCAGTTGTAGATTCTCTGAAGCGTTTTAGAGTCTATCTCGTAGGGATTCCCGTTACTGTAGTGACAGATTGCGCGGCATTACGCACAACTCTAGTAAAAAAGGACCTAATTCCCCGTATAGCCCGCTGGTGGCTTTCAATCCAAGATTATGATCTACAAATCGAGTATCGATCTGGTGATCGAATGCGACACGTAGATGCCCTAAGTAGGAACCCGGTACAGGAGAGTGTCCTATTAATTGATAACTCCGATTGGCTAGTGACTTTGCAATTACAACATGAAAGTATTCAGTCTCTTTTAACTCTGCTACGGAGTGGCATAAACAATAAAAACATTATTGCTAACTATGCTATTAAAGATAACATTATTTATAGAAAAACAATTAATGGGGATCGTTTCGTTATACCCAAACTCGCAAAATGGGGATTATTACAAAAATTTCATGACCAAATAGGGCACGTAGGTTTTGAGAAGTGCGAATAAACTATTAAGGCACAGTTTTGGTTCGAGGGCATGACTAGATTTATTCGAAAATATGTTAAATCCTGTCTTCAATGCGCTTACGGCAAAGGGGAGCACGGTAAATTGCAGGGAGAACTACATCCAATAGAAAAGATTGCTATCCCTATGCACACACTACACGTTGACCATCTAGGCCCATTTGTAAAAACACGTAAAGGAAACGATATATTAGTTGTCATAGTTTCATTCACAAAGTTTGTATTTGCAAAACCTGTTAAAAATTGTAGTTCCATGGAAACTATAAAGCAATTGAAAGACATTATTTCCCAGTTTGGAAATCCCAACAGGATTATTACAGATAGAGGCAAAGCTTTTACTAGTCGGTATTTTAAACAATTTTCAGAGGAAATGCAATTTAAACATATTTTGAATGCCATTGCCAGTCCGAGGTCGAATGGGCAAGTAGAACGAGTAAATCGAACTTTGATTAACGGATTGAATACTATGTCTAATAGCGAATGCACCTGGGATGACCACCTAATTGATGTAGTTTGGGGCATAAATAACACTCCTCATGCATTTACTGGTTTTGCTCCTTTTAAATTACTATTTGGGCATCCCAATTCGCGCTTACCAGCATATCCTTTCGGGGAACCCAATGACTTCGAAAGTCAAGCGAAAGCATTAGAGGACAGGCGAAACGTGGCTAAATTGCGTATTGATAAACATATGACACTCATGAAGGATAGGTTTGATCGATCTCATAAAAAAAAAAATGCAATAAGTATTCGGTAGGACAATTAGTACCTTGGAAAGGGAAAATAACTAGAGTAAGCGCTAATGTAACTAGGAAACTTAACGAGTTATATACAGGAGCCTACAGAGTATGCAAAGCAGAGCACTTGTTAGATCGCTATACGATATGTAGTATTAAAGGAATGAAAGGTTATCGAAAATTTTCTGCTGCTGTTCGCGGCGACGTTCTCCCACCTTATAATTCTTCTATTCCCGATGATAGCAGCGGCACTGCCCATGAGGTTGATAGGGATGACTTAATTCATTTATTAGAGAGTTAATAATGTTAGTTGATTCATGATATGATGTTAAGTAATAATTAATTTCTATGTATATTTGTGAAAGTATAGCAATAGACCAAACATGTGTTCGTTTTTTTCTATTAGGTAAGTACCTAGTAAAATTGAATCCAGATACATTAGGATAGAGGCTGCATAAGGCAGAACAATTAAAAGCTGTGTGATGGGTAACAATCAAAAGCTGTGTGATAGGCAACAATTAAAAATCTGTGTGATGGGTAACAATAAAAAGCTGTGTGATGGGTAACAATAAAAAGCTGTGTGATGGGTAACAATAAAAAGCTGTGTGATGGGCAACAATAAAAATCTGTGTGATGGGTAACAATAAGCTGTGTAATGGGTAACAATTAGAACTGTGTGATGGGTAACGATTAAAAAAAACGCTGTGTGACGGGGAACAATTAAAAGCTGTGTGACGGGGAACAATTAAGAACTGTGTGATGGGAAATAAATAAAAGCTATGTAGATTATGTCAAACGAAGATTGTATGTATTAGGACAAATAGGATAAATAAAAGCTGGGTGATCTAGGATAAATACATTTTGTATAAATTAAGTAATACGAGATTTAATTACTGCTTAAACATATCGATTCCAGATACCGTTCACCACCGACAAACCAGGCGCCGCCAACAGCACTGATCGCCGTGGGACACGGGATGCACAGGATGGCCGAATGTTATCGAGTAGCACTTCCGGCCTCACATATACACATCCTAATTAATATATTGTTAATCGTATTATATAATGTTAATTATTAGTAATTTATAATCAAGTAAATAGTTGATTCATATCTCTGTAAACTGGTATAATTTTAATACCATGGGCGCCATCCGCTTGTCAGCTTCCGGCGCGACTACTAAATATTGCGTTTTAATATAGACCTCTGTACTTTCTTACACTATGTCGATTAATCAATCTTAATATCGTTTTGTTTTACTATGTATAATGATTAAGCTATTAGATTCATATTTTACTGATTTATGATTTCATCACACTGGCACTTCCGCGTGTCAACTTCCGGCGTACAACTTAATGTTTAGGGATTTATAATGATTATTAATATTATCATACAGGATTATGTGACCTGTATAATATTTGGATGTAAATAATTATTAGAATAATTAAGATATTTAATATTTCATATTATCCATTAAGTTTGTGAATTTAGTACTAGATCACGCCACGGTATGTATAAATACCGCCGGTTAGAATATCTTAGGTCATTCATGTTCGTATTCGATTCCGTATCGTAATTATTATAAGGTGCAATATAAATTTAAAAGTACAGCGTGTATTCATTTTCGCTACCACTCTCACTATCGACATTCTACAATTGCAAACGTTGGCTGAACCCTACGAGATAGATCAAAATAATGTACTACAGTATTATCCATCTTAAAAAGTTCAACAAAAAAGTCCACGATGGCATATGTCTATCTCTTAGGGATAACCCACCATAACCATTTTTTATCCTCTACTAAAAAATGATTATTTACTAAGTGATTTTATACAATACAGCATTAATCCTTATCCAATTAAGTACCTTAAATAAATTGTGCATTTATTATAGATCAATATGCTTTTTATAGTATGTAATTTAAGTGAATATTTCCGAAGATAGCGAGGGCGGGTTACTAGTTTATAATATAATATACAATCAAGAGCAGGTCCGGACTGACATTTTTGTATTCTACTTACCTAAAATTCCAACTATGTATTTATTTGTAATTTCACTACCAAAATTTATTCTAATTCGTAAAATATTCATTCAATAAAATAATTGCAAATTCAGTAGGAAGTGTGTTTATCTCTACGCAAGGAAATGTGCCTATTGCGTAAACTCAAATACTTACTTTTTGTTTACGATCACCTCGTCGATATCTAAAAAAAATCCTAGGGTTTTAAAAAAAAGTCAATAAATGAAACACAAGTATAAAAATGATTTATTTACTACACAATAACAAATATGAGTCGCCATTACTCGCTATCTCAAAAGCGTGCTAGGGTTGTACAAAAATTAGTAAATAATTCACTTATTTACTAATTTTAACAGAAGTTTGTAAATTATTAATATACTAATTAAAAGTATGTAATTAAACAATAACGAAATATGAGTTCAAAATTCTAATGTTTTTTCATTCGATTACGGATCAAGTTCTGATTTCTGCTAATTTGATGATAAAATCAATGGCTATCACAAAACCTATCAGAATGAAAACGTTACCAGCTGCCCGATTCACGTAAGTAATAAAAAACGTAGCGCAGTGACGTCACTTCGTTTTTTGCAAATTTAGCCCTTTTAACCGACTTAAATGTGTACCGCGTCCATTAATCCGCATCCAACAATTGCTGGAAGCAACCCAACAGGTTCTATTCGACGAGTATCAGGTCTACAGAAATACTCCTTGCAATATTGGTGATTACCAAATACGTGTTGTGGACCATTTAGGATATCTTCACTAAGATTTTTTATTTTTTCTTCGAGTGACTGATTTTGATCGCCCCAATATTTAATAGCGCATTTTACACCCGTTCTTAAACGCAAATACCTTTCTTTTAGGAATTTCCGCAATTCGCAAGGATACTTAGTGTCTTTCGACAGTTTCTCCAAGCTATTGCAGTAGTTTCGTAAAAGATGATTTTTGCATTCAATTTTCTCTACTGTTAAATTACCGTACGGTCGCGAATCTAATATTTTTTTATAAGTACTGGAATCGCCGTCTGCTACAAATTTATTATAAATTACACCGTGATCAACAATGGAACGTTTAAACCCCTCAACTATTATGGTCGATTCCATACCGGTAGATGATCCTGAATAATTCTTGAAACAACGGTGTTCCGAGGGCTGACTGTCGTTCTTTGCGGCTCGTGCACAAACTACGCAGTATTTATTTTTAACTCCAAAAAACAATACTTTATTAGTTTTAATGCCAATTATCGCAGCTGCGCCGGACAAGGCGGAAAAATTCTTACCATAAGATCTCTTGCTCCAACAACCGTCAACAGCAACAGATATTAATGGTGTACCATTTTTATCAACACTACCTATAGACACTGCGTACTCCGCTTCTTCCTTGACAGCTTCTGCCATGGAATGTGCTGCTGTCTTTTCCCACCAATCGCAAACCGTATTATTAATTTCATTGTATAATGAAGGTGACATGATTGGTAGGGCTACTGCGGCAGTTAATGTTTTTAACTGATAGTAGCTCCCACCAGATGATATGATACCAGATACAATTTGATGATTCACTTTCATTCTATCTTCTTTCTTTTCAATCAAACACACAGTAAATTCTAATTGTGGTAGGACCACGCTGTGGACAGTTCTCTGTCTACAGCCGCGGGCCGGTCCGTCCGGGGTAGTACCACACTCTCGCAGAAGATCGACGTCTGAGTAATAGCAATGTGCTATTGCGCTTCGTTCGGTGAGCGAGAGAGCCGGAAGCCTAACTGGGGTGGGTTCAGGGTTGTATTGGTAGGCAGCGGCCTAGCTATACCATTGGCAAAGGTCCATGGGCGGCAGTGACACTTACCATCAGGTGTGCTGTCTGCTCGTTTGCCGCCATAAGCAATAAAAAAATAAAAAAAAAAAAAAAAAAAAAAATTTCATACTACACATACTACATTTCATGATGAGTTTTGAGTCCAGACCAACTTTTACTTCACCTATTATACTGAGGTAACTTAACTTACAATCCATTGGACCGTGGTCCCCTATGGCCTGAAGAGCTTTAAAAAAAAAGAAACGTCTACAACTCTACGCCCAACTTCAATTTCATCCACCTTTCCTTCTTGGTCGTTTTCAATAACTAGTTCCTGTAAAGAAAGATAATGGCTTGATTTTTTTTATAAAAAATAATTAAAAATTTAAAAAAATGCAAAAGAATTAATACAATATTAGGTTCCTGATGAATAGAAATTATAATTTCTTTACGCATTAGGTATTGTTTTTTTATGACGTCACCTATTTGAAAATAAATTTTCTTTTGAGAAAGTAATTGAGAAGTATTTCGGTACTAAGGTGTTTGTCTCTCGATGAAAATAATAAATATTGCAAGAAAAATCTATAGGTAGGTATTGAGATTTTGTCTTCGCCCATCACTAACTAAGTAGTTTGTTTATTTATGTAACAAGTCTACAAGAATTACATATAACAACTTACCTCTATACAGCGCGTAGCATTGTTGCTCAGAGTCTCGGCCCCAAGGTTTTCTTTATTTTCAATACTGGAAATATTATTACATACATACATACATATCATCACGCCATATCCCTTGCAGGGTAGGCAGAGAGAACAGAGTGCCAGAGAACTCTATCTCTGCATACTTCACTCGCTTCCTCAACATTCATAATTCTCTTCATACACGCTCGCCGGTTTCGGAGACTCTTGACTCCACCTTCCTTCAGTACATGACCGATCTGGTCTAGGTAGGTTAGTCTCGGTCTCCCTCGGTACCTACATCCTTCCACTTTCGCATTGTATATCTTCTTAACCAGGCGTTCGTTCGGCATTCTTTCCACATGTCCGAACCATCGGAGCATTCCCTTTCGCATCTTTACACCAATACTCTCTTTCATACCTACTCGCTCTCTTACGTCGTCGTTACGAATGCGGTCGGTCAGCCTAACTCCACAGATTTTCCGCAGAGATCGCATTTCGACCGCATTAATTTTACTATCATACTCTTTTCTGCATACCCAACTCTCGCTTCCATACAGTAATGTTGGGACAAGCACTGCGTTATGTATTGCTACACGTGCCTTCTGGCTGAGGTGGTGGCTGCCGAGAAGTTGCCCCAACGCTCCGTTCACTCTATTTCCCGCATTCACTCTTCGCTCTATATCAGTGGTGTACCTTCCATCTCGGCTAAATCCACATCCAAGATATACAAATTCATCCACTTGCTCTAGTACATCATTACCTATTGTTACTCTTACATCTGTTCTGGTTTTATCTCTTTCAAAGACCATTATTTTGGTTTTGCTCACATTTACGCGTAGACCCCTTTTCTTACAATCTTCTGTCATTGTGTCGACTAGGGTCTGCAGGTCAATCGCTGACTGTGCCAGCAGGACTGCATCATCTGCATAAAGCAGAGCAGTGACCACTGAGTCGCCCATCTGGACTCCCACATTCATATCGTTCAACCTTTGGAGACATTTATCCAGATATATGATAAACAGCCTGGCTGACAGAACGCACCCCTGCTTAACGCCGATATTGACGTCAAACCAAGGCGACATTCCATCATCCAGCCGCACACAGGCTCTACAGCCCATGTAACTGGACTGCACAGCCTGTAGCAGTTTACCGTTAATACCATACTCCGGTAAAATGTCCCAAAGTTCCTTTCGTACAACCGTGTCAAATGCTCTCTCCAGATCCACAAAACTGCAGAAAACCCTCTGACCTAGAGCCAGATGCTTCTCCACAATGTTGCGCAGAGAGAACACTTGATCCATGCATCCCCTTCCACTCCTGAAACCTCCTTGTGTCTCACACAGTAAACCGTCGGACACCATCCTCATTCTCCTTTCAATAATTTTTCCATACACTTTTGCTGCCAAACTGGTCAAGCTTACGGCTCTGTAATTTGCGCAGTCATAACGTGAACCCTTGTTTTTAAACAAAGGCACGATGACTGCGCTATTCCAGTCCCTGGGAACCATTCCCGAGCTCCAACATAAATTGAGGAGCAACAGGAACGCCTCCCAGACACAAGAGCCACCAAGCTTGATCATCTCGGCAGACACCATATCAATGCCCGCTGCCTTACCATTTTTCAAACTTCTTATCGCCCATTCAACTTCATCCACACTGATGCCATCGGAGGACGCCGTTGTCGAATGTTGATCTACTAAACCACATCCAACACCGGCGCCAACCGTAGCATCCGCATACATATCGCCAAAATATTCACTCCATCGGCTTAACACGTCTTGTGTTTGTGTAAGAATGTCTCCACCTTTAGACCTTATTTTATTCATTCTGAAGGCTGACCAACCACCCCGAGACTTCTTCACCTCCCTCCAAAAGAGTTTGGTGTTACCCTCGAAGTTTTTAGTCAGCCTATCTTCTGCACTCATACTTGCTCTATCACGTTTCTCTTTCACTAAGGCCTTGGTGTCATTCTTACATTGCCGATATATTTCTTTCTTCTGTTCAGTCATACTGTCATTCAGATTCAAAGAAGAGACATAGTCCAGCCACGCTTTCTTCTTTTGCTCTACGGAAGCTGCCACTTCCGCATCCCACCATGCATCACCATTTGTTTTTCTATGCTTCTTTGAACTTCCACATACTTCTTTCGCTGTATCTACCATACTCTCTTTCAATACTCTCCAGCATTCTTCAATGTCCGATTGCGGCTGGCTTGCCATCGTCAGCCGTTCTCGGACACCCTCTGCATACTTTTCTCTTACACACTCTTCTTGCAACCTTTCAACCTTTATTCTTTCAAGCCCTCCGAAGTGGACACGCTCTCGCCAGTGCCTCCACTTTCTGAACAGACCACTAAATCTCGCAATAACGAGATAGTGGTCCGTGTCGACTGTGGGGCCCCTGTAGGCTCTTGCGTCCAATATTTTGCTTCGGAGGCGACTGTCTACCAAAATTAAATCTATTATGCTTTTCTGTTCATTCCTTCTCCATGTATACATATGGATGTCCTTATGTTGGAAAAATGTGTTTGACACAATAAGGTTTCTCTCCATGCATACATCCGCTATGAGCCTACCTGCGTCGTTCACTCTCTTATCACCAAATGGACCAAGTACATCCTCATAGTCGGGACGCTTGGTCCCCACCCATCCGTTCAAATCTCCGCATACAATCACGCGTTCACTGGTTTCTGCCATATCCAGAACTTCCCTAACATTGTCCCAAAACTTCTCTAGGTCTGATGCCACCGAGGATCCTACGGGAGCATATGCTACAACCATGAATACCTTGGTGACACCTAGTTTTATACGGACCCAGAGAAGTCTGGGATCATACATTCCGTTATATATATTCCGTATTCCGGAAATATTATTCATCAATATTATCCACTTTTTATTTATTTTGTACAACCCTAAGCCAGACGCTAGGCGCCTCGCGTCTGTTTGGCGATATAGGTATGTCGACAAAGTTGCACTGTCGCCTACCTACTTCCACAATTTGATATTTAGACAATACTAGCCGACTCGGCGAACTCCGTATCGCCTTTTTTTTTTTTAAAAATCCTATTATTTTGATATTACATACAGATACTTCAATTTTATTTATCAGTATAGATATAGATAATACAAACCAATATTTACATGTTATTGTAGGTATATGTCTGAATCGGGCGATCTAAATCATATGACATATTGTATTAGCTTTGTAATGTACCCTGTTCAAATGCGATAATAAATAAGTAGGGAGGAACTTACATTTTATTCCGAGATCTTTTGGCTTTCATATTTTTATAATGCGTACAAAACTTTCTTTTCCCTGGCATGACACTCAAATTCAATTAGTCCTGCGAAAAAAATAGCCTATGTTACTCAGTGATAATGTAGCTTTCGAATGATAAAAGAATTATCGGTCCAGTACTTTTTGAGTTTATTCGTTTCATACAAAAATCCAAATCTTTCCTCTTTATAATACCTATTAGTGTAGATATTGTATTTTTTACGATTTATATCTAGTTCCATCATGGTTTTCTTTCAGACATTCATTATATCGATACTTTCTACTAACTGAAAATAAATTAATTATAAAAATGTTATACTTACTGTTTTTTACAAAAAACACAAATTCACAATACGTAATTCTGCTGTCTGCAGCCGACAAGCGTGGTGTCGCGTTCACTTACAGTAAGGAACTGCCGTTAGTGACCACCGAGATTGCACGAATGAAACGAACGCTTTATCCCATACATTTGTGTATGAAAAATTTACCTTAAAATATATCTAGATTTTAGGGCTTTAAAAGAGGAAGTCTTTGTTTGTAAAGGTATAAAAAGAAGTATACAGCTATACTTATTGGTTTCTTCAGTGTTCAAAAAGTGTTTCTTTTTATCAATTTGTGTTGATTTATGGGCTTAAATCTTTAAAATACGAAGTCATGTTTTTGCATTTTTACTCAATTTTGTGCGTTTGTTGACGTTTATTATATAACAACCATTAGGTTTAAGAGTTTAATATAAGCATGAACATACTTATTGGTCTTTGATTGTAATATATACAAATTATCATTGATATCAATCATATGTAAATAGGTTAAATATGAAAAATCGTAACACTCTTTTCGGTGATTTTCACGATCTACACCCTTAAAATATTGTTAAGGACCTACAAATATCTATATATTCAGTACAAGGCATATTTGAGACGGAATCATGAACTTATAAAGAACTTTCTCCAACTTTAATGGCATGCAGCGGTCTAGCTATTATGCCCTTGATATAGCAAAGCTTCATGGGCAGCAGTGACACTTATCATCAGGTGTGCTGCTATTTAACGATGTCACTTAAAAAAACTAGTTGCACGATGTCAACTACAACTGAAAAGCTACAATAAAACTTCGAAATTAGAATAACAGTCGAACTTAGATCAGAGGAACGACATTAGGACGCGGATCACTCCAGTTAGAATTATGGTGTAAGCCGATATTAAGACCTATTATTCTTCTTTTAAAATGCCTGTACACATAAGGCCACGAATAAAAAGCCGTAGTCTAGAGATGGATGAGTGGTTACGGAATATTACTAAATTTTATAATTTTGAAGACTAAATATTTCTAGTCAGTAGGTGAAATATTATAAAAATTCAGGTTAGTTGTAAAGTATACCATTGAATTTATTCATCTCATCATCGTCATCTCAACTTATATATGTCCCACTGTTGGGCTCGAGACTCCTCCATAATGGGAGGGTAATTGACCTACTATACCACGCTGGTCAGACGTATTGGTATAGGATTTTGTTTCGAGTTTTCCTTCTCTCACATAGATATTATATGCATTTTATATCCCTCAGTCGTTTCGTACGATCATCCACTAGTAAGATGTGAAGAATGAAAAGGTGGTGAATTGTATTCTTACTCCGTCACCACACGGAAAATTTATTGAGATTACATAACTTTTAGCACATTTATTTCAAATAAAAGGGCTTGTGGAGTAGAAAACAATGTAGTTTGTATAATCAAACTAAAATTAATATAGTCGCCGAGCCAGGATGTTGGATTACATTTATCTTATCAAACCCCTTAATAAAGGCATCAAATGCAAGGACCTGAACATAAAAATGATAAAGATGGTGGTTTACATTTTCGTTTCAAGTCTCTTGTATAGATATCAAATGGAACGGCTTGAAAAGTGGCAAGTGATACACTTAGTGATATCATACTGAAACGCTTTTAGACGTCATGAAGGTGACGTAAAATCAATATGAGATGTAAAGTTAAATCGCTAATAGTATTAAAAACAAAAATGTTACATGAATGATAATTGCTAATGTATTTATTTAACTACCACTAAATGTAAAAATAAAATGCAATTAAGAACCCGATTACGAAGCGAAAAACATAACATTGTCGGGTAGATGGCATACGTTACCTTAAAGACGTAAAAATATGATACGAAGCGAGATTTGCATGTCCTACAATAATTCACGGTGGTGTAGTGGCAGCACGATTGGGCCGGAATCCCAATAGGCGCGGGTTCGAATCCCGCTTGTGACATCATTTTTTGCTTCGTAATCGGATATTTATAAATAATTAAGCATATTAAATGCTAAATTTCAGTAATTTGTAATTAAGAAGCTTTACGTTTATTTTATATAAATAAAACATGAAAGTTAAAAATAATCTACTGTCCAAATAAACTCACATTACATTTGAGAATAGAACATGAAAAATATTTTTTATTTTAAAATAGTTTATTTTATTAAGAAAGAGCTAAAAAAGTAAAATATCTTTTTTTTTATTGCTTATGGTGACAAACGATCAAGCAGCACACCTGATGGTAAGTGTTACTGCCGCCCGTGGACCTTTGCTATACCAAGGGTATAACGAGGCCGCTGCATACCAATATAATCCCTAAACACACCCAGTTGGGCTTCCGGCTCTCTCGCTCACCGAACGAAGTGCAATAGCACATTGCCATTGCTCAGACGTCGATCTTCTGCGAGAGTGTGGTACTACCCCGGACGGACCGGCCAGTGGCTGTAGACAGAGAACCATCAACAGCGTGGTCCTACCTCTATTAAATCTTTTTTACTATTATTACTATCTCAATAAAATGAATGCTAGTTTTAATTTTCTCACTTATATTTTATTTTGTGCGTAATTTCTTTAAGACAAAACAAATAAATGTTGATAACATAATATTATCACTAGCGAGTAAATTTACATTTAAGTTACGCAACAATAAACATATTTACGTTGGCATTTTTAAACTGGATAAATATTTTTCTGTATTATTACGCAGTAAGAGTAAAATTTTTCCATGTGGTGATTAAAATGCAAGTCATCACGCTCTATCTTGTCTATGGATATTTTAAAAGGCGACTAAGGAATATTATGTATTTATAGCATGACTCAAAATAGTGGAAACTCCAAATAAAACTCAAAATCAATCTGTGTGATAAGCCTGGAATAGTAAGTCAATTTCCCTCTTATTGTGACGAAGGCTCAACCCAGTACATACACATACATATATAGCCTCACGGCTGTTTCCCAGAGGGGTAGTCAGAGACTACGGATTGCCACAAACCAAGCCAGTAGAAGGACGTATATGAGTCATAACGATGATGATGAAGTTCCCCACAATTTACAAATTTTACAGCATTCATGATCACAGTAAAACTAAGATATTTACTATCCAATCATCATCATCATCATTACAGCCCATAAATGTCCTACTGTTGGGCTCAGGCCTCCTCCGTATTAGAATGGAAATTAACCTACTACCATATACCGCGCTGGTTAGACGTGTTGGTATAGGGTTTTGTTTCGAGTTTTCCTTCTCTCGCATAGAAGTTATCTGCGTTTTATATCCATTAGTCGTCTCGTACGATCACCCACGGGTAAGATATGGGGTGGTGAATAGTTTTCTTACGTTTCTTCTTCTCCGTCATCACGCGGTAATGACAATATGTCATCATTATTAATCATTAATTTTCCGTTCAAAGAAGAAGAAAAAAAAATGCGTGCGTACAAAGTACACATATCAGAAGTGAAACTTTGTCAAACTAATTATTAAATCTCGCTTACATACATCAACCAATATTCTCTCTCTCTCCCTCCCCCCTCTCTCTCATCCCCCCCATCACTCACTCTCTCTCTCTCGTAGTGGTGGGAGTAAGTCCGCTAAATCAACATACTATCCCTACTCCGCTGGGAAAAGTACTCTTCGTTCGAATCGACAGTGGTAGGGGCAAGAAAAAGATGGCGCGTAACCGAAAAATGTGACGGTAAATTATTTTCCAACGCCGATAAAGAAGTTTCACTTCAAAAAGATTAAATCTTTCTTCTTTTCTACTTTTAACATTCAGTTAATATCTAATACTAGCTTCTAGTGTCGAGTGAGTTTACTTCCAACATTTATTTTGTACTTATTTTTAATGTCATTGTTCTCTGTCAGTATGTCAAGTTGTGGATTTTAAAGCGATGGCATCTTCCAAAAAAATTTCTTTGGATAGACTGTTTTTCATATTCCTTATAAAAAAGCACAATTGGAACGGATTGGTGTGACATTAATTTTTCGCTCGTAATCAGGTTTTTATAAATAATCAAGTTAAATAATAATATCTATTAAATAATAATATCTATTATAATATTATCTATTAAAATTATTTGATGTAATAAGCTAATAAAAAAAAATACGTCAAATAATTTCACGCTCCCGCCAAAATTCTATTGAAAGAAAATATACAATAGAAATATTTTTTTTACCATTATAATATTAGCAATATAAGTCATAAAGTGGCATTGTAACTGTATTTTATTTTATAAGATTCGATAAATATTTATTTAAAAATAAATTCGCTTTTGAATTGAGCTCAGTAGTTAAGGAAAAATAAAAATAAAACTCCTTACAAACAATCTCATTAATATAATTGCATTTATGATATTCTATTTCCTAAACAAAGATTTATCTTTAAGAGAAAAATCTTGTTACTTTAATGATAAAATTGTTTAAAAAAAAAAACAAAATGTGTCGGCATTTAAATACTTACCGTAATATTTTCTGACAAATGGAATGGTTTTAGGGATTATTTTGCTTGCGTTTTAAAATATCATGACAAGATTTCCATTGCTCCTGTTAACGTAGGGACGAACTGACATGATAAAAAAGGATTCCACGGTAATCCTTACTAATATTATAAATGCGAAAGTAACTCTGTCTGTCTGTCACTCTTTCACGCCAAAACTACTGAATCGATCTAAATGAAATTTGGTACACAGATAGTCTAGAGCCTGATAAAGGACATAGGCTACTTTTTAATGCAAAAAAAGGTTGTAAATAGGGATTAAAAGTTGTAAGGAAGTATTGTCATTTTTAAAGCCAGAAGCTTCAAAGGCTATTGATTAGATATAAATAAATATGACATTAAAATTTTGTAAAAATGTACCCTTAAGAAGTAAAATAAAAATAGGGGATGAAACTTTAGTAAAGTAACCTTTTACGCGGGCGAAGCCGTGGGCAGAAGCTAGTATTATATATACAGATCAATACATCATAAAGTGGACTAACATTACTATTTGTAGAAATTAATACAAATTATATTAATAATTTATCCGCGTGGTGACAGAGTAAGAATACAATTCGCCACCCCATATCTTACCCGTGGGTGATCGTAAGAGACGACTAAGGGATATAAAATGCATGGAAGATCTATGCAAGAGAAGGAGAAGTCGAAAAAAAACCCTATACCAACACGTTTGACCAGCGCGGTATAGTAGGTTAATTTCTCTTCCTTTACGGAGGAGGCCCGAACCCAACAGTGGGACATATATGGTCTATGATGATGATGAATACAAATTACTTTTTTAATAGAATTATATCACTCACCGAATATATTCTTGCATCTTTACGTATATACAGTTTTTTACTTTACGTATATACAGTTCACTAATAATAATTAAAAGAAAGTATAAAAACTAAAACCGACTTTTCACTCCTACTCGAATGAGCCACTGGTATCAATTTCTTGACTTTAAGGGACAAACAACCCAAGAAAGCGCGGGGTTTTCGGCATCACGTTTTTTTTTTATTGCTTATGTGGCAAATGAGCAGATGACAGCACACCTAATGGAAAGTGTTACTGCCACCCATGGAACTTTGCAATACTAAGGGTATAGCTAGGCGGCTGCCTACCAGTACAAACCTTAAACCCAACCCAGTTACGCTTCCGGCTCTCTCGCTCACCGAACGAAGCGCAATAGCACATTGCTATTACTCAGACGTCGATCTTCTGCGAGAGTGTGGTACTACCCCGGACAGACCGGCCCGCGGCTGTAGACAGAGAACTGTCCACAGCGTGGTCCTACCACAATAATATTCCTAAATTCTTAAACAATTTTATAAATGCAAGTTTTGTTTCTTACGCAAACATTAACTACTTAAAAAATATTTAATATTTTTTTATACCCATCATCAAATGTATACAAAAGGATATATAATAGTTTGTACTGATTTTCAAGATCGGCTTAGATAGATTGGCACCTAAATTATTATATTATTTAAAGGGGTTATTAATAATAAATAATTATATTAAAAAAATAATGGCTGGCCAAATATTATTTGTATTTCCAGCAACACATTGAGTTCAAGATCATTTTGTTTCAACTCGTTCTTTTTTTATTTTCAGGTGAATAAGTGAAACGATGCTTTTTATCCGGTTGAAAAACAAATTTACAATAATTTTCAAAGGTGTGAAAGATTTGCTAAGATAAAATACTTTAATTTATATAATATTATTTAGTTAATCGTTTTTCGTTATTATTGAATATCAAGTCATTCAAAAACAAAATAAACTAAAAATAAAAAATCACTTACCACTTCTTACATTATAATATTATTAGCTCTGTAATCACCATGGCAGAGTACATCCCTCCCACATTTAGTAGTTAAACATTCAACATACTTGTCCGCAAAAGTCAGCATGAAATTCTCGAAATTCCCACGGCTGTTTTTATCTAAACTATTTACAGCAATTTTACATACATTATTAGTGAAACAATTAAATTCTTCGTTGAATTTAAATGCTTGATGCATAGATTTAATTTTCCTGTTGAAATATTTTGGTCTTCTATCTTCCAAAACAAATGATAATGCATGGAATTTCGCCAGTTGTTCAACAGCTAACTCTGCATATTTTGAAGTAATGCAATCCATTCTAAAATTAGTTCTGTAACCTTTCATCGTCATATTTTCAAGAATAATAACATTTGAGTTACTTTCCTCATAACATTTTACTGTTTTAAACCTTTTATTTTGCAGCAAGGCAGCGTTATTTTGTAGCTCGGGAAATATCTTCGACAATTCACAGTATAAAAATAATTCATTTTTGTAAACCTCAGGAATAGACAGCATAGTCATTTGTTCACCTGGTGTAATAATTTTCAGAAATAAATTAATTTCTTTTTCTTTTATATCTGTTTGGCCTTTAATATTTATTTCGCAAAGTACCCCTAAGTAGTTGCCAACGTCTGGTTTGTATTATTTTTTATTTACTGTGTATTTTACAAAATTTTCATTTACAATTATATTTTTTAATACATTTTTGTATTACAGCAGAATCCCAATTCTCATTTATATTCAGAGTTTGATTGAATTAGGCGATACATGGCGGAAATCCATTATTATTATAAAATGGAGGAGAGGAAGGAAAACCCACCACTTTCCCACGGTTAATCAATATACCGTACACCTCAAAAAAGGAAGGAATACGGGATGGGATCAAGGTGGAATAGGATATAAGGAAATCTTACTCCTGTGATGAGCACCGCCTCCAGAACTTCTACTTGCAATTTGCCGCAGAACTTCGAATAAAGATTCGACACGTGTTTCGCCTGATGGTTCGGCTTCAAATGCGCATTTGAAGCCGAACCGTCCTGAGGATTCCTCGTTTAGAGGCGAAACACGTGTCGAATCTTTATTCGAAGTTCTGCGGAAAATTGCAAGTAGAAGTTCTGGAGGCGGTGCTCATCACAGGAGTAAGATTTCCTTATATCCTATTCCACCTTGATCCCATCCCGTATTCCTTCCTTTTTTGAGGTGTACGGTATATTGATTAACCGTGGGAAAGTGGTGGGTTTTCCTTCCTCTCCTCCATTTTATAATAATTCAGAGTTTTAAAGAGAAAATCAAATTCGAGCTCCATTATGCAGTTCAAAGAGGATATGAGGAATAGTTGAGAACATATAACATTTATAAGAACAGATAGATAAAGATTCTATTGTTCTGAATGAGATATGGTTTCTGCAATACAATTGGACAATTATTATATTAAATTACTACTTCGAACAATATATGCTGTTATTATTGATATTCATACAGCATGACTTGAATAAACATCTTATATTAGAACGCATGAATCAGTAAAATATAGACCTATAGTAAAATATAGATTCAAAAAACCTTCGCCATTATTGCAAATTATCAATTCATTATGATGGTTTTAATCTGGAAGTAAAAATGAATTAGTAATTACTATCCTCACATTTTTTTTTTTAATTTGGTTAATGACCTAGGCCAGGAGTTTCCCTAAGTATAAGGCCACGATCCCTTGTTGTTGATCCATTATGTAGATTCTGATGGGATTATAACATCATCATATATCATATAATTATTGTTATAAAGAATAACTTGACTGTTACTTCAAAACAAAACAACATTTTTTAACAATTTCGTGGATTTTTTAAAACATTTTAAAAAAAATCTACGAAATTGTGAAAACATATTATCCATATTATTGACAATAATTAATTAACATTAAGTGATAAGATAGAATGTTAAAATCAGTAAATATGAAAAAAAAAAACAACAATTTGGGGATAGTACAAATTATTATAACGCATCTTTTTTAACTCTGTTTTTTTTTTGGTAAAATTTTGTGTCTATAATTTTACTCCACCTATAGTGCAGGTCGGCAGGCAGACATCTAATGATGCAACACAGACTTAAGCTTAAACTAACTTCCAGAGAACTGACCTTGAAAGCAGCTTGAATATATATAAAGATAGTACATATATACTATTACCCAACGGTGTCGCACCGTTGGGTAATAGTGTAGCGACCACTAGAATTACTGGTCCACCCAGCAGTTAACTTTATAGCTTCTCATAAAACTTATGTACACCGTCGTTGTAAAATTTACCTGAGTAACATTACATAGACGTAGTTTCTATGTTATTATTCTGTAAGTTAGATGAGTAGTATCCACAGTCGAATAAAATACAGACGAAATGAATCCAACGAAGACAAAGGTTATCATCTATCGCTCCAGTCGGTTAGGACGAAGTGTGATATAGCCTGTGACTAATCTAATGATTACTAAATAGGAAAAAATCTATTTCGAGAAATTTTAAATAATATAATAAATAAAATTTCTGAATTCCATTTGAAGCTGTGGTAAATATATTTAGACTAGCTCCTACCAGCGATTTCGTCCACGAGAGAAAAATCATATGTAACAGATGCAAACAGAAAGTTATATTTCTATTGACTCCATAAATTACAGCTTTAATATTCTATTTCTGTAAAGATATATACTCTTTACAGATCCTATTTATACAGCAAGTTAAAGGTATATTACTTCGCGATGACATAACTACCAGACTACTCTTACTCTGAAACAGGCCACAGAACTGTCAGTGTGGGAAACAGTCATTTTTTTAACTATCTCATATAAAAGTACGATGTGTACTCGACAAACCTAAACCAAATTAATAAACAACTCTATCTGATGCTGTTTGCTCAACAATTACATTCCCAAAGAGGTTAATGTCAGGCAGTTGGCTAGCTATAAAACTGTTGGCAATCATTTATGCAATATGTACGATAGAAGAGTATATATTGCTTCAACATCAAGTAATCAGGATAAGAGGAAGACGATGATGGGAATCATAAATTTAATGACACATTTTTATTTATATCCATCCATCAACCTATCTCGTCCATTGGTGGATACAGGCCATTCAAGTTAAGAAAATACCATAATACGGTTTTGTATTATAAGTTTTCCTAGAGATTGCAGCTGTGCATTCTCTTAGCGATTGCATATCCCTATTTTCAAAGCTTATATTTAACTTTAATTGCATTTTGACTTCTAATGTTTACGCGAGTATTACACATTTGAAATAAAACTACTTTTACGAGTGCTCCCGTGACCATGATCACTGTAAAGTGTTCGAAACGTCGGGAAATTATAAATCAAATACAAACGCGATAGAATCCGTAAAAGTAGTTTTATTTCAAATTTAATTGCATTTATTACCTGGAATTTTGCAAACAACATTTTACCTATTTCCATTGAAGTTATCGAGCTGACAATAGGCTCACATGTTTGGTTCACGTGCAAATACACGATTATTATGATTCCCTAAGGAAAGTGAGGGGTTTAATTATACTTGTTTATTATATTAAACGTAATATTCTTCATCTCATCATCTCAGCTCATATATGTCCCACTGTTAGCCTTGAAGCTCCTCCGTAATGGGAGGGAAATCGACCTACTATACCACGCTGGTCAGACGTGTTGGTATAGGGGTTTTGTTTCTAGTTTGCCTTCTCTTGCGTAAATGTTATATGCCTTTTGTATCCCTTAATCGTCTTTTATGATCACCTACGGGTAGGATAGAGAGTGGTGATTTAACATACTCTTCTTATATCGTGCATATTTTAAAAGTTTTGACAATAATTTTATGACTTGTCATTAGATGTCACTACCATTAGGTAAACTTCTTCTTCTTGGAAAAGTAATTGTTGACCAGACGTCATCTGATGTAATTAGCCCAGGTAAAACTCTTAGTCGTAATATAATACTTAACCACAAGGCAGTATTTTTTGTTTAGTTATATAAATTTGTTTTCTACGTCTCTGGATTTTATATTCTTTATCATCATCATCATCATCATCATTATCATCATCATCTCAGGTCATATATATACTGCTGCCAGGTCCGAGTCTCCTCAAACATGGGAGAAAATTGACGTAATATACCATACTAGCCTGATTTTCTTTGGTTTCATGTCAAGTTTTCCTCTCTTCAAGGATTTTATCTTTATATCCTTAAGTTGTCTTTTACGATAACTCATAACAAGAAAGGAGTGTGGTGATTTATATTCTTACTTCATCACTCCATGAAGAATTTATATTATTATTATATATCATTTATTAAATTAAATTTTCCGTGTGTTGACGGAGTAATAATACAATTCACCACCCCCTATCTCAACCGTGGGTATAGTAAGAGACGACTAAGGGATATAAAAGGCATATAACATTATGCCAGATAAGGAAAACTCGAAACAAAACCCTATACCAACACGTCTGACCAGCGTGGTATAGTAGGTTAATTTCCCTCCCATCACGGAGGAGGCTCGAGCCCAACAGTGGGACATATAAGAGCTGAGATCATGATGATGATTATTTATTAATATACAGTAAATAATTCATGAATATATTCTGTAACATTTTAGTTTAAGCCAAAAGTAATCGGACGTCTTACAGCAATATTACAAAGAGTTATTGTTTCATTAACGGCTGTTACCCCGGAACCCCTAGGCGCGGTCACTAATTACTTAAGTGACCAACTCTGGTGGGTAATTCAATCGAGCTGTATAGTCATTATGTTTTATAGGAACAAGGTTCTTGTGAGCTTAACTCACTTTAGTGAGAAGTAGATGTAATTTACTGTGGCTACAACTTAGTATATTAGGTTCAAAATTGCTTGAATTATTTAAAAATATATATTTTATTGTATTTTTAACATAAAATGTGTTTGTAAAATACATTTTTGTGAATAAAAGTCGCAATCGTTTATAACTAGTTGCCTTATAAGAAAAATGGAATATCTTTTTAACCACATATAAATACTTTCTTAATTTTTTATCAAATAACTGCCAATTTAACTAGATATTACGCAAAAGTTACATTTTAGACCATTCGTTTAAAATCATCTCGCAATTCTGCTAATTTTGTCTTTTGTGTAATAACAGACATTTTTTAAAACAAAGCAGTCATGAGGACTGCCGACAGAACTGAAAACTTAAAACTATGAAGAAAGTAATTATGTTTTTTATAATGTTTTTTCACTATATAATACATACATACATACCATCACGCCATGTCCCTTGCAGGGTAGGCAGAGAGAACAGAGTGCCAGAGAACTCTATCCTTGCGTACTTCACTCGCTTCCTCAACATTCATAATTCTCTTCATACACGCTCGCCGGTTTCGGAGACTCTTTACTCCACCTTCAGTTAGTCTTGGTCCCCCCCGGTACCTATATCCTTTCACTTTCGCATTGTATATCTTCTTAACCAGACGTTCGTTCGGCATTCTTTCCACATGTCCGAACCATCGAAGCATTCTCTTTCGCATCTTTACACCAATACTCTCTTTCATACCTACTCGCTTTCCTACGTCGTCGTTACGAATGCGATGGATCAGCCTAACTCCACAGATTTTCCGTAGAGATCGCATTTCGACCGCATTAATTTTACTTTCATACTCTTTTCTGCATACCCAACTCTCGCTTCCATACAGTAATGTTGGGACAAGCACTGCATTATGTATTGCTACACGTGCCTTCTGGCTGAGGTGGTGGCTACCGAGAAGTTGCCCCAACGCTCCGTTCACTCTATTTCCCGCATTCACTCTTCGCTCTATATCAGTGGTGTACCTTCCATCTCGGCTAAATCCACATCCAAGATATACAAATTCATCCACTTGCTCTAGTACATCATTACCTATTGTTACTCTTACATCTGTTCTGGCTTCATCTCTTTCAAAGACCATTATTTTGGTTTTGCTCACATTCACGCGTAGACCCCTTTTCTTACAATCTTCTGTCATTGTGTAGACTAGGGTCTGCAGGTCAGTCGCTGACTGTGCCAGCAGAACTGCATCATTGCATATAGCAAAGCAGTGACCACTGAGTCGCCCATCTGGACTCCCACATTCATATTGTTCAACCTTTGGAGACATTTATCCAGATATATGATAAACAGCCTGGCTGACATAACGCACCCCTGCTTAACGCCAATATTGACGTCAAACCAAGGCGACATTCCATCATCCAGCCGCACACAGGCTCTACAGCCCATGTAACTGGGCTGCACAGCCTGTAGCAGTTTACCGTTAATACCATACTCCGGTAAAATGTCCCAAAGTTCCTTTCGTACAACCGTGTCAAATGCTCTCTCCAGTTCCATAAAACTGCAGAAAACCCTCTGACTTATAGCCTTATGCTTCTCCACAATGTTGCGCAGAGAGAACACTTGATCCATGCATCCCCTTCCACTCCTGAAACCTCCTTGTGTCTCACACAGTAAACCATCGGACACCATCCTCATTCTCCTTTCAATAATTTTACCATACACTTTCGCTTCGCCAAACTGGTCAAGCTTATGGCCTTGTAATTTGCGCAGTCATAACGTGAACCCTTGTTTTTAAACAAAGGCACGAGGACCGCACTATTCCAGTCCCTGGGAACCATTCCCAAGCTTCAACATAAACTGAGGAGCAACAAAAACGCCTTCCAGACACAGGAGCCACCAAGCTTGATTACCTCGACAGACACCATATCAATACCCGCTGCCTTACCATTTTTCAAACTTCTTATCGCCCATTCAACTTCATCCATAGTGATGCCATCGGAGGACGCCGGTGCTGAATAGTGATCTACTAAACCACACGCGACACCGGCGCCAACCGTAGTATCCGCATACATATTGCCAAAATATTCACTCCATCGGCTTAACACGTCACTGTATAATATTTGCATGATAAACCACTAACTACACTAACCTCACAATGTAAACCAAAGAATAATTGTTAAAATAATTATTATCACGTATCAATAATAACTATTAAAAACTATTGATTAAAAACTTGCATAATTAATAATAATTATTATTACATATAAATTAAATATAGTAAATACAGCGACACAGCAGTGAAGAGCAGCTGACTGTATATATCTCGCTTGGATACATTCGGCAGTCCCGAGTTCACCCGGTCTAGTCTTTCACTTCAGAGCGTGACGGATTAGCCTCACTTACAGCCTATGAAAAAATCTGTGTGCGGTGCGCCAAAAGAAGTTTTCACTTCAAAAACTAATTAAAAAGTAATTTGTAGTAGCGTCTACGAACACCACCAACCCTTACATTGCTTTTGGATATAAATAGATAGATATAAAAGGCGATTACGAGATTTATATAGATCTAAACTAACTCCATCTGATGCCGTTTGGTCAACAATTATATACCCAAAAAGGTTTTAAGCCTTCACGCAAGTGGCCGGTCATAAAACTATTGCCAATAACTCTTGCAATATATACGACGGAAAAGTAGTAGTGTCGACTCCAAGTAATTGAGATAAGAGTAGAATAAGGATGAAATTAATACCTAATAAAATACTCCAAAACTAATAACACAAACCATCTGGTGAAGTAGACTTATTTCTGTTATCGAGATGAGGCCATGAGGCTCAAGTGAATGTGTATTAATAAAGGGGAAAAAACAGAACCAATATTAATGGATTCGAACTATAGATCTATAAATCTATCTATATCTATACATATAATAAAAATGTAACGGATGGCTGTCTGTACATGGAAGATACATGAGGAAAAATATTATTGGCACCTTTATCAACGTAAATAGTACCCAAAACAATGATTGTTAAAGTTTTTGTCTGTTTATCTGTTTGTCTGTGCACGCTAATCTCAGAAACGGCTTATCGGTTTTAGATATGGTTTCACTAATATATTGTGGTAAGCTTCACTTAAGATTTAGTCTTTGTTTCATATCAATCAGTTTAAAATTTCAAAAGTTATTCAGAAAAAGTTATTAGCCAATTTAAAGAATCACGTCGAATATTTTGTTAATAAAATATTTTCTTCTATATTCTATATCTATCTATATAATTTAGTAGCATTGACTGACACTTTACTAAACTTCATAATAAATAATCTAAAAGAAACCAAAAGATATATCCCAAATAATCCTGTCCAAAATCACTATTCCACGAGGATGAAGTCGTGTGCACAACTAGTAATAAATAAACATATAATATTCCCTTTAAGGTTATAGTAAAGTTACTCCTGAAAAAAAAAAAACTAGTAAAGTCCTTTGTAAGTTTTTAAAAGCAAATTGACTTTCCTTTAAGAATAATCGCACTTATTAATCATAAGCCATGCACTTGAAACAAGAGCGCTATTGGTTTAAAAAGTATTTTGAATACCCAAATGGCATAATAAATAATAAATATTATTATAAAAAAATAAGTGACGAAATAACGTGTACCAGCTGTATTTTAATTTTAAACTGGTGTATTTTTACCTAATTTGAACTATTCATATTAGGAAAATTTTTACGGATTCTATCGGATATATGTGTTACTTTTAAGAGCAAGAGAAAAGTAAAAAAAAAAACAAAACAAACAAAAACAAAAGTGGGTAAAAATTTAATAACAAAATCTCTGTAATAACGATGACTTATTGGACGTGAGACACCTCAATCCTCTCGTGACCATGAATGCTATAAAGTGTTCGAAACCTCGGAAATTTAAAAATCAAATAGAAACGCTATAGAATTCGTAAAAGTAGTTTTATTTCAAATGTGTAATACTCGCGTAAACATTAGGAATCATTAATATTAGGACCTTTAATATTAATAATAATGTATTTTCACACTAATTTATTTCGTTCCATTAAACTGTGTTATAGTTAGCACTCTCCTGGTTTATCAATAAATTTAAAAAAAATCTGTACTTAAATAATCCTCATAAATTGCTCTTCAAGGCCAATCTTGTAAAGTAGTCCGCCTCTTAGATTTTTAATGGAATCGTACTTGATTTATGATATTTCTCTATTCTCACATATCCATTAGCTTTTATCTTACTATTCCTCATTTATTTAAAAAAAAATATATCAGCCACTAAGAAAAATAATCCTTATATTACTGGCAACTTTAAAAAAATATAATTTCAAGGACACAAATTAGTTTAGAATAATTAATTTATGTTTAATAATAACTGATCATAAGTAATATAAAATATTATACATCGAAAGATTTTCTTTTTGACCTGGCAATGAATTTGTATTGAAAATATGGGCCAAAATTTAATAACTAATACTGTAGCGGGTTGATATTAATCTCTGTAATAACGATGACTTGTTGGACGTGAGCCACCTTAGTCCTCCCGTGACTATGAAAGCTGTAAAGTTTTCGAAATGTCGGGTAATTAAAACTCAAATACAAATGTGATAGAATCCTGCCGTGTGGTAGCGACTACGAATACTACCAACCCTTACTTTGCTCGTGGATATCGTAAAAGACGACTAAGGGGTGGGTTACGGTCTGCGCACTCCTCGCACCACTCCGTCCAGGGCGACAGAGGGGCGTAAGCGCGCATACCCGTAACCCACCCGTGAACCTCGCCTTCGTCGTTGGACCGGCCACCGGAGCAGCGTGAAGTTATCGTCAGTGGCTGGCCCGACGGAATATTCCCTGAGGGGTACCCTTTTCTTAAGACAAGACCGTATCCTCGTCACAATCGCGGTGGTGGTAGGACGGTGTACTCTCCCTCCTGATGACCATCTGCAGGTATTTGACGAAGCATCCATGCCCCGTCAAAACCGCACCAGTCGGAAGGAGAGCACCCCGTGCCGCCGTTCCAACCACTTCATCAGTACCGGGCGGAAGGCCTCCACGATCCGCACACCGAACCGAGGCCTTTCCAGCCGGACTGCCGACGGGCATTGACGTCTCGGCGGACGTCGACGCGGCAGGCGGTGAGCTCCCTCAATGAGACCACACTGTCCTCCGCTCGCACCCCCGACACCCGCCGATACAAATCGGCGAGCATTTCCACCTCCAGGTCCCACGGGGGAGTCCCAACCAACAGGCACGCTGCCTCCGTCGCCTCCCTGTGGTACGCGCGTACGGCCCTGATCGCCATGGCCATCTGTGGTTGCCAAAGAAGACGACGAAGTCAGGGACCCCGCCCACACCGGTGCGCCGTACAGGGCCATTGATCGGACAAAATGATGATAATAGAAAATGTGATAGAAGCCGTAAAAATAGTTTTATTTCAAATATGTAATTATTTCCAAAAATAGGATTGGATTAGTCCCAAAAATAGGATATAAGAATATTACTAAAGTGGGTCACTTTTGTAACGAATATCTTAATTATGTTGTTTATCGACCGATCCTTGTCCAAATATATATATCTGGTAACCTCAATAGCGTTGTACCTCATCCCTTCCCCTATCTGGTAAGTAGGTTTCTCGGCCGCAAGTTTCATTACTAGGCATGCCAAAAATAATAGATTAACTGTATCCGCTTTGAAATAGTTTCTTTATTCCTTTTTCTTTTGCCAAGTGATGGAGTATTTAATAGGGCACATAAATAAATATCTTAATACGAATATACTTTTTGCCAAAATTACCAGTTATGTATTCTGACATAGGTATTTTATTTTTTTGTAGTTATGTCACGTTTCTAATAGTTTATATAATTGAGCCGGCCCGTCCAAGGTTTTTTTTTTTACAGAGTATATAGTAAATAGATTCATACATAGAGACACTACAAGCTGTGTGGTAGCGGCTACTAATACTTCCAACCCTTACTTTGCTCGTAGATGTTGTAAAAAACAACTAAGAGCCTTTTAACGCCTTTTCTCCACCTCTGAGGAGAGAGATGGGATATGCCGGGCTCGGTGCTAACTAAATGTTAGCCCCACTACCTGCTAAAAACCACACGCTATTCCTTCCTCACGGTTACGGCGAAGTCATGGGACCGTTTTCACATGCATTGCAACTTCGCCGGGCCGACACATCCATAGTACGCAGACTCACCTCTGACTCTGATGCTGTTTGGTTAACAATTACATTCCCAAGGAGGGTTGACGTTTGGCAGGCGGCTAGTCATAAAACTATTGCCAATAACTTTTACAATATGAACTATGAAAGAAGAGTACATTGACCCCAAGTAATTAGGATAAGAGTAGACGAATGATGATGACATAGAGACACTACATAATACCATATAAAAGGCGACTTGGAAAAATCATCGTCCGAATAGTCATCATAATCATTTTAGATCAACATCTCTTGAATAGACGTCTTTTACAACATCCACGGGCAAGATAAGGAGATGGTGATTTGTATTCTTATTCCGGCACCATATGAAAAGGTATGAATTTATCCACACCTTACAATGGGCACGGTTTTGGATGTGCCTCTATTGTTGCAGAGCTCGATGAGCGCCAGTCATCACGTACATTTAAATGAGTTGCTTGCTCGCTTACATAAATACAAGATAAAACAATAAAATAATCTTAGGTTGGAGAACGGTTGTCGGCACCGATGTCTACCTATGTATATGACGATAAAGAGGTTATGAGCACGTTATGGGTTAATCAGAATATAGCGTATCTCTTTTTTATGTTCATGCTGTGTGCATTTACGACGATCCTGGAAATGATGGTCGGCAACGATAGCTTCAGTCCAAATGTCGTTGGCAGGACGTAGTATTGGGGCTCTGCCGGGGTAAACTGCCAGTGCATGATGCACATCGTGAACTGGTTCACCACATTCATAACATTCTGGGGCCACTTTTCTTCCAATTTTATATTACCTAATTCGTTGGTTTCCAAAACTCTTATCTTTAACCTATGTTTTTCTGTTAATTTTTATCTAAATATATTCTTTTGTGCGTTGTATATACAAATTCAAACTCTTATATTTACTAGACTAAATATATTTTAAACAATTGTGGATATTAAATGTGATGTCTTATTAGCATAGGGATATGCTAATAAGCTTACTGGGAGGTAAGCCTCTGTAAAATAACAATGGCAATAACTCCCTTTCTATTTTTCTATTAATAGGAATGTTGCAATAGATGACTAAGTAAATAACTATATACATACATACATATCATCACGCCATATCCCTTGCAGGGTAGGTAGAGAGAACAGAGTGCCAGAACACTCTATCCTTGCATACTTCACTCGTTGCCTCGACATTCATAATTCTCTTCATACACGCTCGCCAGTTTCGGAGACTCTTGACTCCACCTTCCTTCAGTACGTGACCAATCTGGTCTAATAACTATATAAACTAAAATTATTGAAAAATTCAGAGAAATCAACTAGCTAGTATTATATAGACCAAATGCTTTTTTTTAATTCCAAAAGAACCCTGCGTTCAATAGTTGTATATATACATATAAACTGAAAAGACGAGGAATTTATGAAAAGGCAGTTTATTAAAAAATCCAATAAAAATCATGAAAACGGTATAGATTTAAGTCATTGTTATTCGAAAATGCGGAGATTAGAATGGGATCTGAATTGAATTACTAATGAGCTACGTCAAATCAAAGTACTCCAGTCACAAGAATTATTCGTAAATTGAGTTTCAAGTGGCATTCAAAATGATAATACTTGGTTGGAGTTGGTAATGTTTGAAATGTGGTTTAAAGGTTTCTTTGTGTTAAGCATATTTAATGCAGTCATAACGCAAATATCCTACATATTAAGGTTAAGTTAGGTTTCGGCCACTGAAGACAAAGATCGGGTACCGGTGGCCCGCTCGCACGGCGAAGAGAGGTGTTTGCAGGGTGGGTCCATGGGGTTGCGTGCCGCCTATTCCGTCGCCCCGGGCCGATTTGCCGGGGCGCGACCACATCCATGGTCCCACCTTGCGAAAAAAAAAAAAGGTTCAGTTAGGTTTTGGTTAAGTTTTAATATCGACTGCCCGTCTTAATAAGAATATTAGATATATCCACGCTTTCGTTGATTGCCCTCAAAACAATCAGCAAAAGTCATCATGCATGGATATCTGAGTTGGTTTTCACATCAACTACCAATATTTAAAATTAGAGCTGCTGGTATTTGCTAAGGTGTGACATGAATCTTCTGATCAAATTAATCTAAAATATCTAAATTTATAATTCTTATAGAATATTTCTTCTTTTACAGAAATTCTTCAAAGAAACATGACCGGCACATCTTCAAATCGAACCAGTAGACTACAGGTCATATTAAAACCCATATAAAATGTCATCAAACATCCAATCGATGTCGAAATATAGAAAATCGATGCAATGGCAAACTTTGAAGAGGAACACAAGCAAAACGACAAAATTCAAAATGAACTGTTACTCAATAAATTTCATATTGACGATATTCATTTTAGCTTCATTGCCTTATAGCTCGACGCTGAGTGTGCCTAGCGGAGACCCTGCACCAGGTAGGTCTCCTGGACCACCTGAACTTGTAGAACACGAAGCGACCGATGATAAAGTAATACCAGATTTATATGATGATACAACGACTAGTGAAGAGGTGATTGAAGTAACGACAGTGAGTGAAGTGGAAGTGAGTGAGAGAACTGTAGATATCAGTGATGCTTGTGCCTTCGCGAGGATTCCGAGCGACAGTGATGAGATTGTTACTGTTAGTGATGAAGATAGTGATGTAAATCTAACGGTCAGTCATCCAGTGTTCGAGACAGATGAACTGGTGCGTGGGGTTGTTTATGATGGTAAGTAACATGAAATTGTTATTATTAACACATATTATAAATGTCATGTTTACAGGCCGTACACGTATTAAACCTGTTTTATAATTGAAAGAAAAATTAACCTACTATACTGCGGTAGCTAAAGGGATTAACAATTGTTTTTATTTCAAGCTCTAATTCTCGCCGATGATATGCATGCCTATAAAAACTTGATTACGAGCGAAAAATAATTGTCATACATGGGATTCGAACCCACACCCATTGGAAATCCGTTCCAATCGTGTTACCACTTATAACAGCGTGAGCCGTTGTATGACAATGAATTTATTAAATCTGTATAGGTAATGTGTAAATATTGTCGGGTAGATGGCACACATCTCCTTTAAAAGATGAAAGTATAACACAAGCCGAATTATGAGAAGAATGGGTATTAAACTCTTTGAAGAAACTTATATTATCCACAGTGATAGCCAAGCAACCAGCTAAGCCTTTTTTTTGGTCATGCTATGGAATGGACAAATTTAGAATAAATTCATTGTAATACACTTAAAACAAAACCCTAATCAGTTTGATGAGCATGAGGTAATAGGCCAACTGCCTTCCAATTATGCAGGAGTCTTGTGCCTAATATGGCAGTAGCAAAAGTATTAGATCAGAAGAAAACATATTTGCTAATTAGTATTTTCGTTAGCAGTTTCTAAATTAATACACGAATATCTAATTTTAATTTACAAGATCTAATATGTAAGGAATAATATTATGAGAGTTTAAGATAAATCGTATTATCATAATTTATGTAAATTGTATTATCTGTGTACGTTTAAAATAAGCTTCAGTCTCGGTAGCGGGGTGGTTTATCTAAGTAATAAATCCATTATGTATACAAGTTAAGAAGAATTGCCAAGATTTAAATTTGATCGCGGTATAAATAATAACTAGGTGACTCACGCAACTTCATTTGAGGAACATAAGAGGGAGATGGTTAGATAGTCATAAGTACGTATAACACAGAACTACGATAACAGAAGGTCTCAAAGGGAATAATATTCCCTATCCATCCATCAACCCGTAAACTTCAACTGTTGGACATAGGCCTCTCCACAAGAATGCCATTCGCAACGGTCCTGTGCCACCTGCATCCAAAGATTTCCTGCAACAAGCTATATAATATACCGCATTTTTTTCTAAATTTTTCATTACTGCTCAGCTCCTTTTAGTGGTAGCGTGATATTATATAGCATATAGCCTTTCTCATTAAATAGATAATCCAACACTAAAGTATTTTCTTTAAATTCAATTTAGTAGATTTTGAAATTAGCATATTCAACGGATTCAACCAATCAAATGTAGTGGTAGACCAAACTGTTGATAGTTTTCTCTCTATAAACATGGGCCGGTCCCTCTGAGATATTACCATAGTCTCGCAGTAAATCTACGAGTGAGCAGATTTAATATGCTGTTGCGTTTCTGTCGATAAGCGAGAGAGCCGGAAGCCCAAATTTCTGGGTTTAAATTTTAGTTGGTACTGAATGGTTTAGTTCTACTCTGCAACGGCAGTTACACAGGTATAAGAGTATATATATATATATATATATATATATATATATATATATATCAAATTGTAATAGTAAATATTGTGATACCATTATTGATATTTTGTTTTTGTTGCTAAAATACATTTGAATACTTCAACAGTGTTAAAATTTCATAACTGCTTATTAATCCTTCGCTTGTTTACTTACATTAAAATTAATAACTCTAGATAAAGCGTAAATTTATATTGTTGAAAGTTAAGTTTTGTTTAAATTTCATATTCAAACATTTCAAGTGTAAAACTTTTAGTTACCTATGGAATATAAGTCTATTGTAATTATATAGAGTATTATTTACTGCATAGAATATTATAACGACGTTTTTTTTTCTTGCCCCATGGATTATGATGGTCCATGGGGCAAGCACCCCTCCTCACCGTATGAGCGGGCTACCGATACCCGATCTTTGTCTTCGGTGGCCCGCCCAGCGGTATACCCTTGTGGGTTCCTCTCTCGTCGATGCCCCGACAGCTTTCGCCGTTGGGGCGTTCCTTCGTCGTCGCCTTCACGCGGTGGCCTCGCGTTGGATGACCGGACAATTTCCCGGTCCAATCACTCGAAGCCTCGGTTAGAGCGGCATCAGGCGCAGATATTCGCGCCTGTGCCGCCCCGGCCGCTGCCGGCGGCCCAGGTCACGGGAATCCTCCCGGATTCATTCCGCCACCTCCTTCTGAGAGATGACAGCCTCGCAGAAGGCGGCGACCGCGTCCCAATTCCTGACGCTGTCAACCATCGCTTTCACGACACCCGGCAGCGTCAGGTCGGCACCGATGACAGCGACGAGGTCACGGCGCTGCCCGTCCCAGCCCGAACATACCTCAAGCGTATGTTGCGCCGTGTCCTCGTCGCTACTGCAATGGTGGCAGGATGGAGTCCCCTCCCTCTGCACGAGCGTGTGCAGGTACTTGCCGAAGAAACCGTGCCCCGACAAGACCTGCACCAACCGGAAGGAGAGCACTCCGTGCCGCCGCTCCATCCACTCCATCAGTACGGGCCGGAGGGCCTCGACGGTAACAACACCGTGTCTAGGCCTCTTCAGCCGTATAGCCCAACGGGCGATGACATCTCAGCGGTCGTCCTTGCGCCAGGTGGCTATCTCGTCAGACGATGGGGAGCCACCCTCATCGCGCACTGAGGTAACACGCCGGTAGAGGTCGGAGAGCATCTCCGCCTCTCTGTGGCCTCCACAGAACCGCCCTGAGCTGGACGTTCAGAGCCCTCGCCCACACGGGTGCGCCGTATATGGCCATTGAGCGGATCACCCCCGCATACAGCCGTCGGCCCTCGAAACTGGGTCCACCCACGTTCGGTATGAGCCGCGATAGGGCGAACGCCACGCCGACCAGCCGGGGAGCAATCCTGCGGAAATGCTCCCGGAACCACCAACGCCCGTCGAGCACCAGACCCAAATACTACATATGGGCCTGGATACTGATGTGGATGGAGTTGACGACTAACGAGGCGCCGATAGGCAGCCTTACGCGGGGCCCATGGAATAGAAGGGCCGTCTTATTTAGGGCCACCCTGAGCCCCAGCGCCTCGATTCACCTGACCATCTCCTCGGTGCCGAGAGTGGCCAGGCTCGCCGCCTCTTCGAGTGTCCTGCCCCGGGCTGTGACGAGTGTGTCGTCAGCATAGCATATCACGCTCAGCCCGGGGGGAGACTCCCTGTTAACGCCCAGTCGTAACTGGTGTCCCACAGAGTCGGCCCCAATACCGACCCCTGCGGAATACCGCACGACATGGGCGTCTGCACAATGTCCCCTGCGGGACTCGCGCAGAGAACACTGCACCCCTCCAAATAGTCTGCCACCAGCCGCCTCAGGTACAAGGGCACTCCATGGAATCGGAGCGCCTCCCTGATGCAGCTGAATGGCAGACTATTGAATGCATTGGCGATGTCCAACGACACCGCCAACAGCACTCCTCTGCCGGTGACAGCCTCCGCGGCTGTCTGCCTCAGGCGTAGCAGGGCCCCGATGGTCGAACGCCCCCTTCGAAATCTGAATTGAGCGTCCGACAGATCGGGCCCCACCTCTTCTAGATGTCGGACGATGCGGGCAGCGAGGACACGCTCCAACAGCTTACCCACATCGTCGAGAAGGACAATGGGCTGACGGCGAATCCGGCGGCCATCCCGGCTTTGGCAGGAGAACCAACCTCCCTTCCTTTCAGCACTCAGGGAACTGTCCAGACATCAGACAGGCATTGTACAGTCGCCTGAGGCGAGGTTCGAGGTGCTCGAGGAGCAACGTCAACACCCGAACTGGTATTCCGTCCGGGCCGGGGGCCGTGGTGGCGGAACGAATTTTCGCCACAACCACCCCCACTTCTGATTCCGTCACGGGCGGAACACTCTCGTCGGCCTCCCTGTCGTGATCATATTATAACGACCTGGGCCAACTCCATCTGATGCCGTTTGGTCAACAATTACATTCCCAAGGAGGGTTAATATCTGACAGGCGGCCGGTCATAAAACTATTGCCAATAACTTTTACAATATGTACTATAAAAAAAGAGTACATACTGTATCGACAGTAATTGGGCAAAGAGTAGGAGAATGATATTTACTGAATAGAAAGGGTAGTAATTGAAACAGCAATCTAAAATATATTCTTACTAGCATTCGCCCGCGACTTCGTCCGCGTAAACGTCGAAATTGATTGTAATAGAATCTTTCTGTCTCAATTTTTGCAAATATGTTGATTAAAAACCGGTTAAACAGCGAATGAAAATATATCAGATGTTCTTATACTTCCTAATCATTATAGGGTAAAATAAAAAGTTGCAGTAGATATAATTTTATAAAGCGGTGTTTGTGGTTTTAATATCGCAATGGCTATATCCTAGCACAATTCAAAAACCTAACAACTGCTGAAATAGAGTATCGACCATCGCCGTAGCATGACACAAACGGATATTATCACACAAACTGTAATGCATCGTGTGAGCGATGGATTTCAGTTATTCAATGCAAGGTATTACCATGGCTTTGAATTACAATATTCTCCTTAGAAAATTACCGTCCAATCATTTCAAATTTCAAAGTCTACGTTCATATGAGGCCATGGCCTCATATGAACGTAGGACATGTCCTAAAAGTACATGACCTCTCTAAAGCTTAGAAACCTATACCTCTTCTTCTTCTTGATGAATGGCTTCTGTTAGCGATTAACCGCAACTTCGCTAATGTCCCGTAAGACTTGTTCGTAGGCCGTCAAACGAAGAAGATGGTACGGTACGAAATAATATGTAAAGGGCCGGTGAATATGACTCTAAGATTACATGAGAAATAAAGAAATCTATAAACACCGTACTAATATAGTGCGGTGACATTCGAGACATTTCAATTTTAAAAAGTATTTGCTTTGTTCTTCTTCTTCTTCTTGATGAATGGCTTCTGTTAGCGAATAACCGCAACTTCGCCAATGTCTATTTGCTTTGTACCAAACGTTTATGTGACATCAACCTTTTTAGAGTTCCATACCCAAAAGATAAAACAGGACCCTATTACTAAGACTACGCTGTCCGTCCGTTGCTTCGCCTGTCTGTCACCAGGTTACTCTCATGAATCGTGATAGTTGGACAGTTGAAATTTTCACACATGTAGAACTTCTTTTGCCGCTACAACGACAAATACTAAAAAACAATAAAATACATATTTAAGGGGCTCCCACACATCAAAGGTAATAATCTTTTTGCTCGTTTTTGCTCGATATTGATAACAAAAATAGGTAGAAGTTTGAAATATTTAGTATATATATTCACTTTAGAAATAAATAATTAAATTAAAATAAAACAAATAGAGAATTTAAGAGGGGCTCCCATACAACAAACATGATTATTTTGCCATTTAAGATAATGGGTACGGAACCCTTCGTGAGCGACTCCGAGTCGATCTTGGCCTGTTTTTTGAATATAATTGAATTGAGTTTTCAAATATGTGTCAAAATAAAATGTCTTTTAAATCAAAATCACTAAGAAGTATTCATATCAACTTTAAAGCAAATCACCCCTAAAATAACTTTCCACCCCTTTTTAACCCAGTTAGGAGATAAATCTCAATAAAATATAAATCACGTCTTTCATCAATTCTGTTAAAGAATGTTTATGCAAAATTTGAAATAGATTGGACCAAGGAATCACATTGTCCCATACAAACTTTGTCCTGCTTTTTCACCCCCTTAGGGACATCATTTCGTAAAATACGTTCTTAGCTGACCTCTACTCGGCGAAAGAAATATTCCTACCAAATTTAAGGTTGGTTCCAGAGATATCGTGATGAGTCAATACATAGGTGAAAATTTCTTATATATATCTCTTATTAATCATCTCAGCTCTTATATGCTCCACTATTGGGCATGAATCTCTTTCATTCATTAATCCATCAGCCCTTAGACACCTTCTGAACATAGCGCTCCACGAAAGCGTCACTCAGAACGGTCCTGTGATACCTGCATCTAACGACTCCCTGCAATTTTTAAGATGTTGTCTATAATTCAATCAAGTCAATAAAATTACTAGCTTTCATCTTACGCTGCGTCTTCCGATTCGTGTTTGCTCGTCAATCTTACTTCCAGTTGTCGGTTCAACAAGCGATATGGCTTACTCATTGCTACTTTAATTTCTCCGTCGATTACACTCGTTCTTCTCAGCTTCTTCCTAAAGAGAAAAATTAACTTACTATACCAGATCAGGTTAGAAGAATATTAATATTAAAAATAAGGTTTTAGAAGAATATTAGACATACAGGTTTATTTCGAAATTATCTGTTCTTGCAGTTATCAATTAAGATCTTAATCAATATTTACAGTAATTGTGGAAACATGATTGCTTTCTTACTGCGTCATTATACGAATACCATACATTAAAATATCCGTGTAATATCGGAGTAGAAATACAAAGGTAGTTTTGACAATAGTTTTATGACATGACAGACCCTGTCTTTGACGTCCACCTTCCCTGGAAAGGTAAATTTTGACTAGATGAAGGGGCCATAATTATCGATTTTGAAATTAAAACTTAGTCTCTACTCGTAGCCGCCACCACACACAATTCAAACCATTAATAGTTATTGTTTTCATTAATTTGTATTTATTACTAGAAAATTCCCGTTAGTTTCAACCGCATAGTTCCCAGTTCCAGTGTAAATACAGGGATAAAATATAATAAAATATAACTCCCTGATGATGTAGCTTTTTATTGGAGAAAGAATTTTTAAAATCTGTTCAGTTGTTTAGGAGGGAAAGCGTAACAAACAAACAAACTCACCTTTATATTTAAAATATTAGTTAGATTATATTGTATTTACAGACATACATACATATCATCACGCCATATCCCTTGCAGGGTAGGCAGAGAGGACAGAGTGCCAGAGAACTCTATCCTTGCATACTTCACTCGCTTCCTCGATATTCATAATTCTCTTCATACACGCTCGCCGGTTTCGGAGACTCTTGACTCCATACTATTGTATTTAATGAATAGAAATATTATACAGGGTGGAAGGGGACCGCTCCCGAAAATAAAGATAGGTAACCCTACTAGTCCTACTTGTAATGATAGGCTAGAAAAAAAATCGATTAGGATGAAAAAAAATTTTTTTTTTCCACCACGCGAGGTCGTTGAACTCTTGAACATATGATCGTGAGTTTGGAATAAATTGCGTCTTTTCTCATCTGAGTAAAGTTACGTATTTTTTACGGAATTATCATTACAAATAATCCCGGACGTCAGCTTGTACGAGATCAGAATGGCTCTAAAACAATTAAAGAACGGAAAGGCACCGGGAGATGACGGAGTTACCACAGAGCTCCTGAGGGCAGGCGGCAAGCCAGTTTTAAAAGCCCTACAGAAGCTGTTTAATTCTGTCATTCTCGGGGGCGACGTTCCAGAGTCGTGGACCAAGAGTGTGTTGGTGCTGTTTTTCAAGAAGGGCGATAAAACGCTCTTAAAGAATTATAGACCCATCTCACTCCTGAGCCACGTGTACAAATTGTTTTCAAGAGTCATTACGAACCGACTCGCGCGCAAGCTAGACGACTTCCAGCCGTCCGAACAAGCCAGTTTCCGAAAAGGTTATAGTACCATAGACCACATCCACACGCTACGCCAGATTATACAGAAGACTGAGGAGTATAATCGGCCTCTGTGTCTAGCGTTTGTGGACACACTCTCGCAGAAGATCAACATCTGAGTAATGACAATGTGCTATTGCGCTTCGTTCGGTGAGCGAGAGAGCCGGAAGCCCAACTGGGGTGGGTTTGGGATTTATATTGGTAGGCAGCGGCCTAGCTATATCCTTGGTGTTGCAAAGGTCCATGGGCGGCAGTGACACTTACCATCAGGTGTGCTGCTTGCTCGTTTGTCACCAAAAGCAATAAAAAAAAACCAGCAGATACATAATTCTCTAGTTATAGACTATCACGAGACTAAAGATAAACTCGACTTTCTTTCTTTCTGTCTTTCTATTGTCCTTGTTTGATGTATGTGACGATATTTATATGTAATTGAAAACATTGTACAAAATAAAATAATAAATAATATAACATATAAACTATAGTCTATAAAATATAGCATGATCTCTGTGACAGTTCTCACTAGTGCCGCACGCTTACGATGCAGTCCGTATTTTTGTTGGTATAATTCCTTATTTTCTAAAGTTATTTGCTACTGCAATTGAAAGACAATGTATGAAAATCTTGTTGAATTTCAATCAAATGGATGGATGAATCGATTATAAATTTAAAGCAATGTATGAAAATCTTATTGAATTTAAATTAATGGATTTTATTTCATTTAAACTAAAGTTGTTAATTAATTCTTTTTATTATTCGAAAGAAATACATCCAAGTTCATCGTCACTATTATCATTATCGCTGGAGCATTCCAGTAGGTTAATGATGAGTTCTTGGTCACAGATTATTTCATGAATAATCATGTTTATTTTATAAAAGAAATGGTCTTATTAATATTATAACTGATGTCTGAATATTAAATTAACACAATTTACTTATTTTATAGAGTAACCATGTGGTTTATATAGGTAATGTATTGGTTTACTTATTTTATAAATAATTAATAAGAATGTTATCGATTTACATTTATCGATTGCCCCATCTCTATTTTATTTTCAGTCCAGTATGACCTTGTACTTGCTTAAGCATCAAATTTTTATAAAATGGTTACTAAGTATTTTAAAACATATGAGTTACAAGTTTTGGTGTAAATATTCATATTTTATATTCATGATTCAGTTGAGATATAACTGGCACGTAAAGAACGAAAATATAGGCGATATAAAATAAAATTGTAAACATGACGCGTATTCATAATTACTTCATCGGTTTTGTCGCTATCTGTCACAGAGATCAAGCTATATTTTAAAGACTATAATTTTATATTATAAATAATATATATTTTATTTATAATTTATTTTAATTACTAGCTGACCTATTTTTGGCGGCGGGCTATGGAGTGGTGACACCCCGCTAAATTCGTCCGGAGCGACAGTCGTCGGCGCGCGACCCCATAGACCCGCCATGCATGTACGTCCCTTTCACCGTGCGAGTGGGCTACCGGAACCCGGTCCTTTTCTTCAATCGCTCACCCGGCGGTTTACTCTCACGGTTATCCTCTCGAGTCAAATCAAATGAAATCAAATCATTAATCAATTTTAAGCAAACACCACACCTAATGGTAAGCGTTACTACCGATCATAAACCTTTGCAATATAACGGATACAACTAGGCCACTACCTATCATTTAAAACTCCAAAACCCACCCAGAAAGTTGGACTGCTGGTTTTCTTACTCAACAAACGAAGCGTAATAGCTCATTGTCATAGGCTCATACGTCGATATTCTACGAGAATATGGTACTAAATCCAAAGAACCGGCCCAGAGATGTAGACAGAAAACTATCATCAATGTAATCCCTACCATTGTTAATATTTTATATAACATAATATTTTTATCATCATCATCATCACAGCCCATAAACGTTGGGCTCGGGCCTCCTCCGTAATGGGAGGGAAATTAGCTTATTATACCGCGCTGATCAGACGTGTTGGTATAGGGTTTCGATTCGAGTTCTCCTTCTCTTGCATAGATGTTATATGCGTTTTATATCCCTTAGTCGTCTCGTATAATCACCCACGGATAATATATGGAGTGGTGAACAGTATTCTTACTCCGTCACCACACGGAAAATATTTATATACTATAACTTTTTTATAATTTTAATACCATTACGTATATATTTTTATTGCGGCAACTCTATATAAAATGTTCTGAGACATATTTTATCAAATAAAATATGATTTTCATCCGCTAGGCAAATGGTTGAAGGTCACTCTTACTGTGAACCCTCAACTATAAAGATAATAAATTTATGGAACGCTCAAAGCGTCGAGCCATCAAAATACCCAATTTATTCAGAGGACTTCGCATCAAATAATAGTGTGATTGATTGGGGAATGCTTTTTGTACGCTAACACTCACAATACTAGATGGATATAAAACACCGTTCAATAAAATATAACATAACAAATTGTATTTTATTAATTGGATTTTTTGTTTATAATAATATGCCAATAAGTTATTTGATTATAGTGGCAAACGAGCAAGTAGCACACTTGATAATAAGTATAATTGCTGCTCATGAAACTTTGCCATTCCAAAGGTACCTACAGTTTTTTTTTACGCTCTAAAACTCGGCGGTGTTGAGACGGGAGGGGAGTGTGGGACTTTGTTTTGGCCACATCCAGTCGGTCCTCAAGGCGGTAAAGGTACCTACAGCTAAGCTACTACTTATCAACATAACCCTTCCAGAAAATGGGCTTCCAGCTCTCTCGCTCATCGAACGAAGCGCAACAACACATTGCCATTGCTCAAACGTCGATTTTTTTTTATAAGAATATAGCATTATTCCTGACGGACTGATCAGTAGCTGTAGGCAAAAAACTCCATTGTGGCTCTATTAATTTTAGAATTTTATACAATTAGTAATGGTTCGTTAGTATTTAAAAAAAAAAGTGTGTGTGTCAGCTCCGACGCATGACTGGAGTTTACTCCTTAAGTACGATTTTCAAAACAGGCGCAAAAAAGTAGTAGTAGTGCGTAGAATAGGTTGCGCACCAAAAACGTAACGAGGTCATTCGATCACTAGATTTTACTCCTCAAATTTTTCTCATACCGGGCGCCTTATATGAAAATCGATTCTTAAGGAGTAAACTCCAAAAAAGTGAATATAAAAGCGCATAATGAAACTAAACTGATGTGTTATTTTCGCTCATAAACCTTTACGCCGTTGTCTACCAAACCAAAATCCATTCAGAATGTTGGGTTGCCGGATCTTTTGCTGAATGAACGAAGCACAATATTGATACACATTGCTACTGCTTAGACGTCGATTTTCTGTAAAAGTGTAGTATGACAGATGGATCAGCCCGCGGCTAATGACAGAAAACTGTCAACAATATGAGCTAACGTCTCTGTTATGTATTGAAAAAATGGCGATTGATTTAAATTTAATCGCCATCCATTATTTCGCCGTGAAAGTAGTAAAAAAAACGCATTAGGGAGTACCAGGCGAATAATCCCGGCAAACTGCATAGCCTGGCGAACACATCATCTTCCTTCCTGGAGGAACATATATTATTCAACATTGTATGTGCGATAGTCTGATGATAATGACTACGCTTATATACCAAAATAAAGGCGTAGTCATCTACATCGGCTGTCTAACTCATTTTGTAGGTATGCTATAATTACATATGAATACTATTCAAAGCCCTACATTTCGTCTTTCAAAATATAAAGTATGTCTGGAAGTGTTAGCTATAGTTTTATTAATATTTACCAAATAACAACCCTAGTATATGACATTAGGATTAATCGGCAAACGGCGATCCCTTCATATCTAGTTACGGCTTTAAAATATAGACGCATATATTTTTATACGCATAATAAAGTATTACGTTGTCCATAATTGCCTTTATAATCAACTTTTCTAAACATAAGCCTATAAATAACTTGTAATTATTATAACATGCATTCTCACTATCATCCTACTCTTATCTCAATTACTTGTGATCGACGAAGTATGTACTTTCATCATATCTTATATATTACAAAAGTATTATCAAATAGTTTTATGTTCGGTCGACTGCTTTACTTCAATCTTTAGGAATGTAATTGTTGATCAGACGGTATCAGCTAGAGTTGGTTCATTACAATGTAAAAGTCTTTATATTTTTTACGACACGAGCAATGTAAGGTTTAGTAATATTCATAGTCGCCGCCACACAATAAACGTAATTTACCTAATATGTAATTACACAAAACTTAATAGTTCAAAACGTAGTAGCTCATAATTTACGCTCTAAAATGTCGGTGTACAAGCCAGACTAATTATACGGCCTAATGATATACGCGTCGAACTACATGTTTGGGGGAAATATAATTTTATTACCAATACATTATTTAGGTATTGAAATATTTTGACAGTAGCATACGTAGAAATCGCTAATATGTGATTTACAAGCTTTTTTCAAAGACAATCATCATCATCATCATCATCATCACAGCCCATAAATGTCCCACTGTTGGGCTCGGGCCTCCTCCATAATGGGAGGGAAATTAACCTACTATACCGCGCTGGTCAAACGTGTTGGTATAGGGTTTAGTTTCGAGTTTTCCTTCTCTCGCATAGATGTTACATGCGTTTTATATCCCTTAGTCGTCTCGTACAATCACCCACGGGCAAGATATGGGGTGGTGAATAGTATTCTTACTCCGTCACCACACTTCAAAGACAATACAGCGCATAAAATAATTTTTTCGATTTGAATTTTACAAATATGTAACTAACGGATACAAATTATATCCAGACTTAAACATTAATTTGTTGATCGTATGAGTTATTTTTCTGCATTATGATTAAATCTACGATGGCCCGCACCAGAGGTCGTTACTTAAGCAACTTCCTAATCAATGCAGATAAATAAATTAGTTCTTTTATAAAAGCGAAAGTTTCTGAGAATAAATAAATGTATGTTTATCTTTCACGCATTATATTTAAATAGGATAGTTTTACTACAATGAACAATTTAGAGTTTTTAAGTAATTCTTATAAAAAAATATTCCATTTGTCAGTATTTAACGTAGATATGAGTTTTGTCTTTATTAACTATATAATTTGCATGAATAATTTAAAAAATATCATGATAAGATTAACTTGCTCGTACGTGTGCTGTGCAGGTGCGTAAGGGCATAATAAAATATAATCACCTAAACCTTATATATATATATATATATATATATATATATATATATATATATATATATATATATATATATATATATATATATATATATATATAGTAGTTAGTCTTGGGCTCATTCATCTTTGGGAACTGTCAATTTAGTTCAAAGTTGAATGACGAATTAATACGGATATTTTCTTCTCTACGTTCACTAGCTCTTTTCTTTAAAATGATTCAATACTTAAATATGCAAAATAATATTTTTTTGGCACAGTTCACGTTAGTTTACAGTTCAATGTTAAAATAGTTCGTTTTATGGACTTGCCTCGTTATGGAGGAGCTGTTATAGAAGTAAATAAAAAGAGCTAAGAATGAGACCATGACTATTAACAATTTTATATATAGACCTTTATATATAATATAGAATTTTATATATAATATAGACCATGACTATTAACAATTTTAAATATTAAAATTCCAGTTAGATACTGGAATATTGGGTCCTATGGAAACACAATGGAAACAATTTGCCCTATTCTAACGTATAGCACAAGCGTTCGTTATTGTGCTTCATGATGGATCATTATGTGCAAATCTTTGTAACAATATGATGAATTGAGCTATGATTTATTAAATTTACCCGCGTTCTTTGTAAACGTAGAGGGTATCTTTCACATATTACAAGGAAATTTTAGCTAAAAATCTTGAATGTATTTTTTTTCTTTCAGTTAAGTTTGTAGATATGAATGTATCTTTTGATATTATACACATAAGATGTTCTTTTCAACTTTTTTAATGTAAACAGCTTTCGATGTTTTGCAAAACTGAAGACTGAGTATCAGTGAAAGTTTACCATGGATTTATCTAATGACTTCGTATATTGAATTTTATAGCAAGTCTATATACGATTATTAGACTAATCAAGCTATATTATTTTAATTAGTTTTATTGAGTCTGTCCCTCTAATCATTAGCTAATCTACGTCCACTATTAAAATGCCTCATTTTGGTAAGATAGTATAATAATTATTAAACTTATTAAAAAAATTGCTGCTACCTTATAGTAATACTTCAATCAGCATGACTTTAATCGGAATATATAGTGTGATGATTTCACTAAACAGAGAATAAGGTTAAATTTTACTAAAATCCAAATTAAATCGAGTTTTCCGTTAAACTTTTCCAGTTCTTAGAAATTGTTTTACTTTTTTACTTAATATTATAATAAAAACAAATATTTTATACTAGCTTCTGCCCGCGACTTCGTCCGCGTGGAATGGTTACTTTGGGCTAACGTTAACTTCAACTCGCGAATTCGTTTAAGTAAAAGGTGGAAATATTTTTAAATAATACATACGTTAAAGCTGTTTTAGGTACCTACATGACCCTTTTATTAGTAAGAGTAGAACATTTAACCTTAAGTAAAATAATAATAATAATAATAATCTTTATTGAAAACTAAATACATATGACAGTTGACATAGATGTCTTTGCCTCTTGAATTAGGTAATACCTGTGTTTCAAGAGACAGTTCCTTCCCGAAATACATAAATTTTGAACATCAAATTATTTTACAGTAACATACATTATAAATAATGAATATATATATATCTTACGTAATAAAGACTAATGATAAAGAAATCTATAATAAATGAATGAGTGTGAATTAAGGTGTTAGCTAGCGCGCTCACACGTTGTGTGTGTGTGTGTGTGCGCGTGTGCGTGTGTATGTGTGTGTGTGTGTGGTGTGCGTGTGTTTGTGATGTAGTGTGCGTGCATGTATGTGTTTCTTTTTTTTTGTGTGTATTTGTAGTTACGCGAAATAAGTATTTAAAAGTGATTCAAGTTTGACGTAATCCATATAATGCAATGTAGTACCATATAAAGTAATGCAAGTAAAAGTATTGGGTCTTATCTATACTTTCTATAGATATATACAATGTATGTATATTATACATACATACATACATTTACGCCTATTTACGATTACACATACTTTTAATGTGTATGAAATCGCTGTGTGGTAGCGGCTATGAATACTACCAATCCTCACTTTGCTTGTGGATGTCGTAAAAGACGACTAAGAGCCTTATAACGACTTGGGCCAACTCCATCTGATGCCGTTTGGTCAACAATTACATTCCCAATTAGGGTTGACGTCTGGCAGGCGGCCGGTCATAAAACTATTGCCAATAACTTTTATAATATGTACTATGAATGAAGAGTACTTATTGTATCGACCCCAAGTAATTGGGATAAGAGCAGGAGAATGATGATGATGATGACCTCTCGTGAACAAATCGCCAATTTGGTCCAGAAAAGGTGTTCCCCTTGTATTCGTCCCATTCACGATTGCTTTATATGTTTGCTTCGTCAACCTCTGCCCACTTATTATTTCTTCCACTTCGTGTCCAACCCACCTCAGCATACCAGCGCTCTTTTATAACATTATACCTAATTTTATCTTTCATACTTACATCACACACAGCTTACGAAGAGCTGTCAGCTCTACAGCATTTATTCTATTTTCATGTCTTCCCCGCCAAATCTAACTTTCACTGCCATACATGAGGGCAGGCACTAATACTTCCTATACTTATTATTATTATTTAGGATGTGTAAAGCCGACGGAAGGTCATGAGAAGAAAACAAAACTAAAAATGTAGTGTGTACAGAAGTACTTTGAAATAACATTAGTTTAAGTTTTTTTTTAATATAAGATTATAAGATCCAGTATTTTTATCGTAAATGCGCGCCCAGTACTTGATCATTATTTTGCTGCGATGTTATTTTTAAACTGCGATATTTCCTAAGATATTCATTGAAATCAAATAATGTAAAGAGCAATTTTGTTTTAAATTAAATACTTGTGATGAATAACTCATTTATTTGGATAAGGATTAATATTATGTTTATAAAAACACCTTCGAATATATCACATTATTTTAAAACAAATTTGATTAGCATAAAAAAGGTTATAGTGAGCCAATCTTAAAAGATAGACATATGCTGTCGCGGACTTTTATTTAGAACTTTGAAAGGGGAACAATTATGTAGTACATAATTTTTGCGCAACTTTAACCGTTTACGCAGCGGAAGCTCTCAAAAGGAAACATAAACCCGATTTTTACACATTCATCATTGTTGCTCTGCTCCTATTGGTCGCAGCGTAATATTATATAGCCTAAAGCCTTCCTCTATAAATGGACTATCCAACAAAAAAAGAATTTTTCAAATCGGACCAGTAGTTCCTGAGATTAGCGCGTTTAAACAAACAAACAAACAAACAAACAAACAAACAAACAAACAAACTCTTCCGCTTTATAATATTAGTATAGATAATAAATTTCTTATGCTAATAATAGTGCTATATTAATAAAAATGTAAAATTTTTATTTCTCCTGGCATCAGAGTAAGAATACAATTCACTACCCCTCTATTAGAATAGGGTAAACTCGTGAATGTTGTAAAACTCAAAAGAAAACCCTATACCAACATCTCTGACTAGTTTGGTGTAGTAGGTCAATTTCCCTGCGATTTTGAAGAACACTCGAGCTTTTTAAATGAATAGAAATATATGAAGCGGATCTCAGAACTTAATCCGGTTCACGGATTTCATATTTTTCTTATTGTCTATGGTGGCAAAAGAGCAGACAGCACACCTGATGGTAAGTGTCACTGCCGCCCATGGACCTTTGCAATACCAAGAGTGTAGCTAGGCCGCTGCCTACCAATATAAACCCCAAACCCGGGGTGGGTTGGTCTGTAAATTGCTATATTTCTTTCAGTAAATACATTTTTGTATTATTTCTAATTGTAAATAGTAAAAGAAACGGCTCTTCAATACCCACAAGGGTATAGAATTTTATAAAATGAACATATTTAATTAAATGACGAGTGGCCGTTTACCTCAAGGACTGTGATATTTACTCGTAATATTGACATTAAATTATAATTATATTTTTCTTCTTTTTGAGTTGATATTTCTTTTTTCTGTGTAAATCAATATGTAATTGGAGAATTGAATTTTCTTTAAACATACTTTTTTGATAATTAAATCTTGCCGAGTTAAGCGTTTGATATCAAAGAAAGTATTAATTTATTTTTAAAAAAGTTTCACGTTTATTTATGAAGCATAAATAAAAAAAAAACAGATGGCTCTCTCGGTTTACGAATTACAATAAATTTAAGTGATAACGTCATAAGAAAACATTGATGAAAAATTGCATACTTTTATGAATTGAACTAACATAAACAACGGAAACCACATTAACTTTTCACTTCAGTTTATATATAGTTGAAAAAACAATTCACTTATAGGTTGTGGGCTGCCACTATCTCTCTTCTATTCGGACGCATCGGCTAATGGAGAGAAGGAAAGATAGATGCGTAGACAAGCTGTTTAGGGAAATCATGCCTCTCTATCGCTTGCATGCTCCGCTCAGGTGGAACGTGCATGCGTCGGTTACCGTAAAGCAGACGGCCGGTCATAAAACTATTGCCAATAGATTTTGTAATATGAACGAATACATAATACATCCACTCCAAATTACGATAGAAGCAGGAGAATGATGTGCTAGCCACCGAAGACAAAGATCTGGTACCGGTGGCCCACTCGCACGGCGAAGAGAGGCGATTTGCAGGGTGGGACTATGGAGTCGGGCACCGCCTCTTCTGTCGCCCCGGACTAATTTGGCAGGGTGTGACCATCTCCATAGTCCACCGCAAAAAAAATAAAAAGGAGAATAATGTGCTGCTTACTACATACATACATACATACATATCATCACGCCATATCCCTTGCAGGGTAGGCAGAGAGAACTGAGTGCCAGAGAACTCTATCCTTGCATACTTCACTCGCTTCCTCAACATTTATAATTCTCTTCATACACGCTCGCCCGTTTCGGAGACTTTTGACTCCACCTTCCTTCAGTACATGACCGATCTGGTCTAGTTAGGTTAGTCTCGGTCTCCGCCGGTACCTACATCCTTCCACTTTCGCATATATCTTCTAACCAGACGTTCGTTATTCTTTCCACATGCCCGAACCATCGGAGCATTCCCTTTCGCATATTTACACCAATACTCTCTTTCATACCTACTCGCTCTCTTACGTCGTCGTTAATTATTGATTTTATGCTAAGTAATTGAATCAATTAAAATAACGGTTCATAATGATCGACATTCGAACCAACTGTTAGTAACCGGTCATTTAAATGGTTAAACTAGCGATGTAATTTGTTTGAGAGCAACCCTTTCGAGTAATTTGGATCGGGTTTCCTAAAGATTCCATATATATAGTTTGGTATTTCACTATGGATACTCTATTAATTCTATTGTAAAACTTTTTAAACTACTATACAGCAAATAATCCAAAAAAAAATTGACATGGTCTCATCTTCCTTTTCCATGGGTGATCATAAAAAAGGAGACAAAAAGAGACGCAAGCAAATAACATAGCTACAAGAGAAGGAAAATTCGAAATAAAACTAACCAATCCGTTCGTGACATACCAGTTTAGTATAATAAGCCAATTTCGGTTCCATTATGGGGAACAGTCGAGCTTAGACCAATATACTAATTTCTTGTACTAAGTATAAAAGCCACAATTCCCTCTCCATTTCATTGATTTACTAATATTATTCTCCGTTTGTATATATTTTATGAATTCTTTAGTAATACAAGAATATATTTATTTAATTTAAGGCATTGTTTATAATCGACTCGAGAGCAACCCGTAAGGGTAAACCGCCGAGCGGGCCACCGAAGACAAAGATCGGGTACCGGTGGCCCGCTCGCACGGCGAAGAGAGGCGCTTTGCAGGGTGGGTCTATGGGGTTGCGCGCCACCTCTTCCGTCGCCCCGGACTGAATAGCTTGCTCACTAAAAAGGTCCTGCGATAGCTACGTGAGCGGGTCTCTCCTTTCCCTCGAATGTGGTTGAGGGGCGTGATGGCTGCTTTAGTAGTTAACTCGTGATCGAGTGCCGCTTGTGGAATCTGGTCCAACCATTTCTGTTCTTTTTTGTTTTGTTCTCTTTTGATTTTTTTTTGTTAATGTTGTAATTAACTTTTAAAAAATAAATCTTTACTCGAAGTGCATCTCACTGGAGCTAATAGGGACTAAACATGTATCCAATAATATTAAGAAAAATTTAATTTAAAAAAAAAATGACGAGCCCGCTGAGTTTCTTGCCGGATCTTCTTAGTTTGTAGCGGCTTTCCGATCCGGTGGTAGATTAATTTAAAAAAATATGTAATATTGACAATATGTAAGTGCTCTTTTAGGGCTTTTGCATAATAAATAATTTGATTTGATTTGATTTGATAGGCGGCGCGTGACCACTCCATGGCCCAATGCAAAAAAAGTTTATAAAACCCCAAAAAAAATAACATGTTCAATGAATTCATAAGTTTGTTTTTTAATTTCGATCAACATTTAGGCATATCATCAATTTTAGAATACAATATTGTTTGAACAATGTTTACTTTTAATCTTATAATAATATTATTCAGTATCATAACGATTTTTTTTTTAAATTGTGGTCAATACCACTATGCTTTTTTTATTTACATGCAGGCTTTAGTCTGGACACAATTTGCATGTACAGTCTGGTACGATAGAAGGACAGCATTTGGCCCTGTAACTTGGCATATCTCTCCCCACAGCCATTTGGGGTGATACCCGCTACTGATTCCTTGACATTTAATGTTTCCCTCGGCGTATACCATAACCTTTGAAAAGTAATATTGTTTTTATGTCATAATGAATTATATATACAACTAGCAAAACATATTAGAAATAAAACTACTTTTACGTATTTTATCGCGTTTGTATTTAATTTTTAATTTCCCGACGTTTCGAACACTTTTCAGTGATCATGGTCACGGTAGGACTAAGATGTCTTACGTCCAAAAGTCATCGTTATTAGAAAAAATTATATCTACCCGCTACAGTATCAGTTATTAAAAGTTTGACCCACATTTTAATACAAAGTTAATGCCAAATGATATATAATTCCGAATGAAGAATCCGTAAAAGTAGTTTTATTTCGAATTCGAATAAAGAATCCGTAAAAGTAGTTTTATTTTAAATGTGTAATACTCGCGTAAACATTAGAAATCATTATGTTAGCAAAACATACTTTCTCTGTTTACCTAGTCTTGTATTATTTCATTTGGGATCAGCTTTCCTCGGCATTTCTAGTCAAATTTTTCGACTGTGAGTCGTCAAAGCGTTTGACTTGGACTTTGTTTATATCGTTGTTACTTTTATTTCGAATTCATCATTCTTATGCCCGCCGGATGCTTTACTTTTGTGGATACCTCATAATATATGTTTGCAACAATATTGACTGTTGATATTGGCAGATTAGTTATCGCAGCACACAATCACATGCCTTTTCAATGTCAATGAATATTAGATAAGAGTCTCTTTTTCATATCTCTCCACTTTTCTTGGATAATTATTAAGCTATGCAATGCGTCTGTTGTAGATTTCTTCGTTACTAAACCGCATTAATTTTTAAACAGCCCTGGTTATCGTACTACCAACTAGTATGGATGACTCTCTCCCATATTTTTAGCATTTGTGATGTTAATTTTATAGGGCGATAACTTACACATAATCTAATATCACATTTTTTTTAAAGAATAAGATTAAGTACAGGGGAAGACCGAGACTAACCTACCTAGATCAGATTAGTCACGTACTGAAGGAAAGTGGAGTCAAGAGTCTCCGAAACCGGCGAGCGTGTATAAAGAGAATTATGAATGTTGAGGAAGCAAGTGAAGTATGCAAGGATAGAGTTCTCTGGCACTCTGTTCTCTCTGCCTATCCTGCAAGGGATATTGCGTGATGATATGTATGTCTGTATCTCCCAGTTTTTTTATAGTGCCACTAGGATCTCACCGTGACCAAGCGATTTATTGTTTAACATTTAATTGAACTTCTATTTATTCAAAGATTATTCCACGAATCGAACCTCAATAGCCGTCATCTAATAATAATACTCACTATTATACAAGACAAAGCTATAATTTTACAATAGATTAATGACCGCCATGTTGCCTCATGAAGGAACAATTTCAAGTTACATTTTCGATATAAGATTGATATAATATTGTTTTAAGAGATGTTAGTAGTTCACCTGTACGGTGACAAACTGTCACCCGAGTTGAGTGCTAAATGGAAAACTTGGAAACTAGTTAAGTGAGTTACTCATTTCGAAACTTAAGATATCTTATGTAACTAGTTTGTTCTCGGCAAATGGATGACTTCGATGCCGTAGAATTCTTATAAATAAAGGGCGACATTATAAGAACTTAAGTGGGATAGGATATTTTATTTGTTTTGAAGTGCTAAATGTTCTAGAAGTTCCTAGCTATTGTATATCGACGACTAGTTGATCCAATAAATCATGTTCTGTACAAATATAAGAAATAGGATTCTTTGAAATCGATAGCAATCATCATCATCTCAGCTCGTTTATATATTCATTGTTAACACGCTAAATAGCTGTCATACACGCTAGACAAAAGTATTGATATAGACTTTTGTTTTTGATAGTCTAGATACTGTTAAATCCAAAAAAAATATATCCACGATTTATAATATATCAAGGAGTTTTGGCTACTTACAGCTATACCTGCGCCACTACTCAATAAAATACTACAAAATGCATTTTATAATATCTATAAAATAGTTCAAAAGCGAATTCTCCTTTGGAGACTTTAGTTGCCCACGGAATGCTTTCAATATTCGCTAATAGACTACAATAGCGTGACTAAACGAATTGAATGCAGAACTCCGAAAGCTGTTTAAGGCTAAATTGTACAATATCATGCTCCAATATTTTGATGTTATTAAAAGTTTTACCATAATTAAACATTGGAATAATATACTTTTTATTTTTACAAATTTCTTTGCGAGTAATAAAATTAGAAAAGTGATGACGAAAGTCAGTATAATCGTGACTTCTTATAATAATTCAAATTTGACATTATAAACTGAATTTGAAACTATAGAATAATAATTATGTAACTTTATATTTAATCCTAAAATAATACTAAACATTATTAAGTGTGTAGTTTCATATTTTTCAGTTAGGTATTGAAAAAGATTGATTTTTTTAAAGACTCCTGCACTAAGGAAATAATCCTTGTATTACGAGGGAGTTTATAAACATTAACAATAACGTATACATTATACAAATTACACCCAGACTCAGAACAACAGTTAAGAAAGAGACTGAACAACGAGAGACTGACAGAGAAGAGAGGATGGTATTGAAATTTGTATTTTAAGATAAATGTGTAGAGTAACAATATTAGATGAGATAAGGAATGAATATATTAGAGGCAGCCTATAAATGGTATCAGTGAGAAATTATTGTCTTGGTATAGACATGTGCTTGGGAGGAGAGAAGCAGGGCTAGTAGTTTGAATGCGGATGGACGTTGAATCTTGGAAGACTCAAAGACAGACAGATTATGTGAATGAGGATATTGGTTTGAAAGGAGTAAGAGAAATATGTAGATAAAACTATAATCAGTAAGGACTAGGAGAGTAATGTTGTATTTTTTATTGTCTTTAGGGACAGATGAGTAAGTAGTAGACATGTATAAGTAATGCGAGTGATGTATCACACGTAATATTACCCGACCGCGTACTGTCATATTACACATTACGCGACTAAACATCACATCACATTAAACGGGACGCGAACACCCATGTACTGTTCTGCATTTCTGCAATGTTCGGTGTCTGGCAATTCAATATTTATTTTGAGCTTTATTTTCAGAACGTTAAGGCTTATATTTCTTGACGCCGCCCGCCGTATATATAGAGCGCTATCGCATTACGCATCACACATGATATGAAATGTCATGTGTGATGTTTGAAGTGATGGTTAAATGTAATATTACTCGGCACGAAATGTAATGCCATATCACATCACTTCGCGAAGTACTGTTTCGCGCATGTCTAGTAAGTAGCCTATCTACTGGTAAGTTGTAATTGATATTAGGAACGTAAGCACACGTAAGCAAAATGTTGACTCCCATGGTAACTCTCTCGTTTTGGCCTATAATGTAAAGAATATAATGTTCTTTACCGTGCAGTGACGGAGTAATACACTACAATCTATCTAACCCGTGGGTGTTGTAAAAGACGATTCAGGGATATGGCACACGTCTCCTTAAAGATGAAAATATAATACGATGCGAGAATTGCATGTTCTACAATAGTTCACGGTGGTGTAACTGGCAGCACGATTAGAACGGATTTCCAATAGGTGTGGGCTCGAATCCCACTTATGACAATCGTAATCGGGTTTTTGTAAAAGAATGTCTCATGTATGAGCTATGATGATGGTGAGATCATCTTGAAATCATGTAACAACCAGATATATTCTAGACAACAGATTCGTTTGACAAAAAATATATGAACTATATTGCACGCCTCATAAGCGAAGCGTTGAGGTCTTGCTCTACTCTCGATATATGAAAATCAAGCACTTTTCAAACCTAAAAATGATTGTATTTTTCTCACATTGCACTTATAGGATAATATTATCATACATGTGTCAAGAAAAAACATTCATCCAAACGTATTTGATATTTTTAAAAAGCAATTATTTTGTTTAAAGTAAGAAAAAAGTTGATTAAAAATATATTCGAGGACGTCCGGATGTTACCGTAAGCATCTGGCATTCTCAAGGCCGTAAAAATGAATGGATCGAAGTTTTTCTTTTATTAAAAGCTTCATAATCGCAACGCGCTATTTTCTTTCGAAAATGGCTTGGAAATTCTTTGTTGTTTTATTGCAATTAATAAAAAACTGCTTAGTCATTAGTGTATGTAAGCTTAGAAAAGTTGGGTTCGTTTACATTTTTTGTTTGTCCATTCGGACAGGCTAAGAAAATAAATCCCATACAGCCTATACAGCTATGTTTAGCACTACGTCGAGAATGGCACGAAATTTCAAAAGTATTTTTCTTTCATTTTGATTTATGACATTGACTGAATAATAAATGATAAATAATATAAAAGTTATGAGGCGTGCACTTTTGGGTTTTCCAAATTATATTTTCTATTACTTACATATAGTAAAAGGACGGGATAATATACGAGTATATTTAGTATTTCACTAACTTCTGAAAATCTCAAAGCAAAGATTGAATAAGCTAATCTAATATATCACTACTCGGTATTATTAGAATGTCTTGTCTTTCTATTTGAAAATTTCACGTCCACAACTATGTTCTTTATGATATTTTCACAAAGAACTATTTCTATACATTTTTCTAAAAGGTATTATGTATTTATAAAATTTCATTCATAATGAATGAATTTGGGGGGCATAGTCCGGAGCGTGCTCGTCGCGTCCCCTGCCAGTCTAGCTAGATTGCTAATCCGGCTTTTTTTTTTTTTTTTTTTTTTTTTTATTGCCGGTGGTGGCAAACGAGCCAGCAGCACACCTGATGGTAAGTGACACTGCCGCTCATGGACTCTTGCAATACCAGGGCATAGCTAGGCCGCTGCCTACCGTGAAGAAAGTGCTCTTCTTAAACCTCGTTTAAAAAAGGACATGTCATAGCGCTCAGGAAACACAGCAGCAGGTAGTTCATTCCAGATCTTGCATGTACGTGGGAGAAATGAACGTTGAAAACGTACAGTTGACGTCTGTATCGTTTCCAGGTGGAATGGATGAACCCTGCTGCGGTGTCGAGTGGTACGGTGATAAAATGGTGACGGTGGTACCAAGTCAAACAGTTCCTCAGAGCACTCCCCGTGAAAGAGCCTGTAGAGTACACAGAGAGACCCAAAGTCTCTCCGGCTCTCCAATGACTCCAGTCCTTCCGTGAGGTTGGGATCACCGACGATTCGAACAGCACGTCTTTGCAGGGAGTCAAATGGGTCTAGCTGATATTTGGGCGCGCCTGCCCAGAGATGTGAGCAGTACTCCACATGAGGGCGGACTTGTGCTTTATATAGCACAAGACGTTGTCTCGGTGTGAAGTATCGCCTGGCTCTGTTCAGGATGCCCAGCTTTCTACTTGCCAATTTGGCTTTGTCCTCCAAATGACTCCCAAACTGAACTTTGCTTGATAGTTCGACGCCGAGGATCCCAATACTCTCGGAAATTTGGAGAGTTACTCCTTGGAACTGAGGCGCCATGACGAAGGGGTCCTTTTTTGCAGTGAACGCGCAAACCTGTGTCTTAGTGGGATTGAACTGGACTAAGTTCCGTTCACCCCATTCGGAGGCCCGCCCCAGAGAGCGCTCGACTTCAGACACAAGTTGAGTCCTTCTTTCCTGTAATATACTCCGAGGGATATTCTGATGCTCGGTATACCGCTCGTCACCCGTGCTGTCATCCGCATAGCAATGCATACTCTTTATAGAGAGCATGTCATTGATATGCAGGATAAACAACGTCGGGGAGAGCACCGAGCCCTGTGGTACACCAGCGTTAATGGTCATGGTATCGGAGCAAGAGCCATCGACGACGACTCTTATACTGCGACCATCCAGAAAGCTGGCGATCCATTTACAGAGTCCCTCGGGGATTCCATAAGACGGTAGCTTCGATAGAAGGGCTCCGTGCCAGACCCTATCGAACGCCTTTGCAATATCTAGGCCGAATGCTAGCGCCTCACCCTTGCCCTCCAAAGCCTCTGCCCAACGGTGTGTAAGGTACACAAGAAGATCACCAGCCGATCGACCTTGTCGAAAGCCGTATTGGCGATCACTGATCAGCTGGTGATCCTCAAGGTACTGCTACTGTACTCAAGGTACAAGGCTTGAATGCGTGCCGCAGTGCGGGTTAGGGCGTCCCCCGGAGGCGACGCGTCCGCGTCCGGTACCGACCCGCCCCCGTCGGTACGAGCATCGGCAGTTGTGGCGATGGGGGCCGCCACCCATCACGCCTTGCCCAGTCAGGCGAGTCGAGGAGAGCAGAGTGCCGGGTGGGCACGTGGAATGTAAGAGGTTGTGTGGAAGGTAAGTTTCACAAGCTGATATCCGTCATGGCGGACAAATTGCTAGACGTGCTCTGTGTAACAGAGACCAAGCGAAGGGGCAGCGACACCTGTGACCTTCCTGGTGGTGGGATGGGTCTGGTGTATCACAGAGCGATCGAGCCAGCATGGGGGTAGGAATGCTGTTGTCCTCTCGCTTGGCCTCAGGTGTGAAAGATTACGGAATGTTTGATCCCAGACTTCTTTGGGTCCGTATAAAACTAGGTGTCACCAAGGTATCCATGGTTGTAGCATATACTCCCTTAGGATCCTCGGTGGCATTAGACCTAGAGAAGTTTTGGGATAATATTAGGGAAGTTCTGAATATGGCAGAGCCAGTGAACGCGTGATTGTATGCGGAGATTTGAACGAATGGGTGGGGACCAAGCGTCCCGACTATGAGGACGTACTTGGTCCATTTGGTGATAAGAGAGTGAACGACGTAGGTAGGCTCATAGCGGATGTATGCATGGAGAGAAACCTTATTGTGTCAAACACATTTTTCCAACATAAGGACATCCATATGTATACATGGAGAAGGAATGAGCAGAAAAGTATAATAGATTTAATTTTGGTAGACAGTCGCCTCCGAAGCAAAATATTGGACGCAAGAGCCTACAGAGGCCCCACAGTCGATACGAACCACTATCTCGTTATTGCGAGATTTAGTGGTCTGTTCAGAAAGTGGAGGCACTGGCGAGAGCGTGTCCACTTCGGAGGGCTTGAAAGAATAAAGGTTGAAAGGTTGCAAGAAGAGTGTGTAAGAGAAAAGTATGCAGAGGGTGTCCGAGAATGGCTGACGATGGCAAGCCAGCCGCAATTGGACATAGAAGAATGCTGGAGAATATTGAAAGAGAGTATGGTAGATTCAGCGAAAGAAGTATGTGAAAGTTCAAAGAAGCATAGAAAAACAAATGGTAATGCATAGTGGGATGCAGAAGTGGCAGCTTCCGTAGAGCAAAAGAAGAAAGCGTGGCTGGACTATGTCTCTTCTTTGAATCTGAATGACAGTATGACTGAACAGAAGAAAGAAATATATCGGCAATGTAAGAATGACACCAAGGCCTTAGTGAAAGAGAAACGTGATAGAGCAAATATGAGTGCAGAACATAGGCTGACTAAAAACTTCGAGAGTAACACCAAACTCTTTTGGAGGGAGGTGAAGAGGTCTCGGTGTGGTTGGTCAGCCTTCAGAATGAATAAAATAAGGTCTAAATGTGGAGACATTCTTACACAAACACAAGACGTGTTAAGCCGATGGAGTGAATATTTTGGCGATATGTATGCGGATGCTCGAGTTGGCGCCGGTGTCGCATGTGCTTTAGTAGATCAACATTCAGCACCGGCGTCCTCCGATGGCATCAGTATGGATGAAGTTGAATGGGCGATAAGAAGTTTGAAAAATGGTAAGGCAGTGGGCATTGATATGGTGTCTGCCGAGATGATCAAGCTTGTTGGCTCCTGTATCTGGGAGGCGTTCCTGTTGCTCCTCAATTTATGTTGGAGCTCGGGAATGGCTCCCAGAGACTGGAATAGCGCGGTCATCGTGCCTTTGTTTAAAAACAAGGGTTCACGTTATGACTGCGCAAATTACAGAGCTTGACCAGTTTGGCAGCAAAAGTGTACGGTAAAATTATTGAAAGGAGAATAAGGATGGTGTCCGATGGTTTACTGTGTGAGACACAAGGAGGTTTCAGGAGTGAAAGGGGATGCATGGATCAAGTGTTCTCTCTGCGCAACATTGTGGAGAAGCATCTGGCTCTAGGTCAGAGGGTTTTCTGCAGTTTTGTGGATCTAGAGAGAGCATTTGACACGGTTGTATGAAAGGAACTTTGGGACATTTTACCGGAGTATGGTATTAACGGTAAACTGCTACAGGCTGTGCAGTCCAGTTACATGGGCTGTAGAGCCTGTGTGCTGCTGGATGATGGAATGTCGCCATGGTTTGACGTCAATATCGGTGTTAAGCAGGGGTGCGTTCTGTCAGCCAGGCTGTTTATCATATATCTGGATAAATATCTCCAAAAGTTGAATGATATGAATGTGGGAGTCCAGATGGACGACTTAGTGATCACTGCTCTGCTCTATGCAGATGATGCAGTACTGCTGCCACAGTCAACGACTGACCTGCAGACCCTAGTTGTCGGAGAGACCGAGACTCACCTACCTAGACCAGATCGGTCATGTACTGAAGGTAGGTGGAGTCAAGAGTCTCCGAAACCGGCGAGCGTGTATGAAGAGAATTATGAATGTTGAGGAAGCGAGTGAAGTATGCAAGGATAGAGTTCTCTGGCACTCGGTCCTCTCTGCCTACCCTGCAAGTGATATGGCGTGATGATACGTATGTATGTATGTCATTCATAATGCTATAATAAAATTATTATTTTATATACTACTAGCAAACTGCTGTATGGTAGCGGCTACGAATACTAACAACACTTACTTTGCTCGTGGATGTCGTAAAAGACGACTAAGAGCCTTATAATGACTTGGGCGAACTCCAACTTATGCCGTTTGGCCAACAATTACACTCCCAAGGAGGGCTAGCGTCTGGCAGGCAGCCTGTCATAAAACTATGGCAAATAACTTTTTCAATATGTACCATGAAATAAGAGTACATATCGTATCGACCTCAAGTAATTGGGATAATAGTAGGAGAATGATGATGTTTTATTTCAAGAATTTTCTTGAAATTAACTTTAAATATATTCTTTTGATGAAGCTAAATTTCATTCCATTTATAAATACCCGATTCCATTTATTGTAATGATTTCGAAGTTACTCTACTGAGTACCATTCTAAGAATCAAATATCTGCATTCTAAAAAAAATTTAAAACCTAAATTTTGCGCATCATTATCACACGTGTTTTATCTTACAAAAATTCTTTATTGTGGTAACTACCAGGTGTAGCAGGGATATATTCTAGATTCTAAAAAACCTATTAGTAATTGTGGTAAGATAAAACGAACCGTCGGGAAATTAAAAATCAAATACAAGCGCGATAGAATCCGTAAAAGTAGTTTTATTAAAAAAAAAAGGAATTCATTTCGAATCAATCTATTCAAAAACATTCAATTCTATCTACCTATTCAAAAATTAGATGATTTTTTATTAACAATATTTTTTTTATAGTTAATAATGTTCTACCGTTGAATATAACTCTTTATTTCGTTTATATAAGGACGATGTCAGTGCCGTAATCTGTTGTGCCGCTTGCCTAGAGTGAACCAGCAACACCTTAGGACTTAGAGATGGCCCGCTCGGTGAATTACCCGAGTAAAGTTAGTAGGAAAAGAGCTTATAAAACATTTTTGAAACTGTGTACATAAACAAAGCGATATTATAAAGTTATGGACTTACTTTATGAGTAATATGAATATATTGTAGCTAAATAAAGATATATAGAATCACTTCTTTATAGATCAAATTAAAAACTTTGGAGTAATAACGAACACTGACAAGAATTCAAGTACCAAAGTTCGCTCCCTAGACTATTAAAGATAGAGTTCGTAGTGTGTTTGAACTTCTAAATGAACTAATCGTGGACTTTAAATATTTCAAATTATGTTTTAATATTGTAATTTATTCAAAAATCTATAAAGCGCGATAAAATCTATAAAAAATAGTTTTATTTTATTTGTGTAATACTAGAGTAATTCATGATCATCATCTCAGCTTACATACGTCTCATTGTTGGGCTCCTCCATAATGAGAGGGAAATTGACCTACCACGCTGTTCAGATGTGTTGTTATAAGGTTTTGTCTTGAGATTTCCTTCTCTTGCATAGTTGTTATATGCGGTTTATATCCCTTAGTCGTCTCTTACAATCACCGACGGCTAAGATAGGGGGTGGTCAATTGTATTGTTACTCCGTCACCACACGGAAATTACAAACACGGAAATCCCCGAAATAATATTTGAGAATCTAGAAATTCTAAATTGACAATATTGTGGTTGAACATTTGAATTAATTATTTGCAGCCAGTATTTATAGATTTCAATAAAATTAAGTTGCAAGGCCGATTAGTGTTTATAATATCTGACCAAAAATCATTAATTTAAAAATGTATTGTAGTTGATACGAAATAACCGAGTCATCCAGTAATATTTTTTAATTTTAAGATTGCATTCTGTAATGTGGCGCTAATCCTTGTATTGCAGGCGACTTTACTAACTTATAATCAACGGACACAAATTAGACCCAGACTCTGGATAACAATTCGTGGATCGCACGAATTATTACCCAACGCATGATACTTAGCATGGTAGATCCGTATCCGTGTCTATGCTATTTGTAGAGTTAAACTCGAGCTATTAGTACTGCAGATACGAATGTTTAATATCAATATAAGTAGACACATAAAAACCATAATTACAAAATTATGGGGCGATTTATGCAGTTTTCCATTGAGAATTTTTAAAGTGAAACTTTTATTACATCGTCCCAAACTTTTTCATCTGTGTGTTGCATGTCGCGTGACGGTCGGCCGCGGAGTAGAGATAAAGTGGAAGCCGCTCGTCAGCGCAATATGGCGGCGTAATTCGCATCAGCTGACCGTGTAGTGTATACTATACTATAACTCATTTGTGCCAGTGCTCCACGCTATTTTGTTTACTTTTGTCAGTGTTTAATGTAAATGTTGTTATCTTAATATGTGTGTATCATCTAAATAATTGTTAAATATTATGTATGTCGTACTCTAAGACACAGAGTTCAATAAAAATATTAGTTTCAGACCTAGTCTACTTTTATCATTCCCATTTTCCAAGGATAAAATTAAGATTGATGTTGCGACTTTTATACCCTTAATGGAATACTATTCCGAAAATTTTTAGTTAAATGTCTACAATGTGAATAAAAGTTTCACTTTTACCGTGGTTTCATAAAACCACACAATCTTTTTTTGATTAATTAATCTTCATTCATCTCAGCTCATATACATACATATGTCCCGTCCCACTGAGACTGACTTGAGCTTTCTCCATAATGGCAGTGAATTGACCTACTATACCACACCCAACAGATGTGTTGGTATAGGGTTTTGTTTCAAGTTTTTCTTTTTCTTGCATTGCATATAACATATAAACGTTTTATATGCCTTAGTCGTCTATTACGATCACTCACGGGTAAGATAGGAAATGATGAATTGTATTCGTACTCCGTCATCACACGGAAAGATTAATTAATTAACAGTATCTATGATTATAAGATATCCGTGTGGTGATACAGAATATAAAATGTCACCAAAGTTATTTTTACGTTGGAATTGTAAAAACCAGCTTAAGGATTACCATCAGAAAGGACTGCATCATGCTTTTAGAAACTTAATAACGCCAAATGCAATTCTTAATCTTGCTACCAAGTGAGGAGATGGTATTTTCCGCCATTGGAGAGACTCGTGAATAAGTGGATGTCGATAACGTGTAATTTTACAAAACTAAGCTTTTAGACGTCTAACATGATATCATTATTACTAGAGATATCATGGAGCTTCGCAGCGGTATCCTCATCCTATCAGATATCCGAAATGAAGATTTATTCGTAACCGTAATCGAATTTGAATTAAAATTTTCAAATAAATTTGGATAAGTTCAGGATCTATGTGAAAAATGTTTAGACAGTTTTATTTTCAACCGTTAAAACTGACTGTTATTTCAATATCCGTATCTGCATTCAGATCCGAATCTTTATATCCTTAACATTCTTAACTATTACAGAAGATTTTATCTCTTTATAAGAGTTTCTATCCGTGTGGTGATATATTAAAAACATAAATCACGAACCCCCTATTTTACCCATGGGTAGGAGACGACTAATGGTTATAAAACGTATATAACATCTATGCAAGTGAAGGAAAACTCGAAACAAAACCCTATACCAACAGTACCAACACGCCTGACTAGCGTGGTATAGTAGGTCAATTTCCCTTCCACTGTGGAGGAGGCTCGAGACCAACAGTGGGACATATATGAGCTGAGATGATGATGATGATGATGTTTACGCGAGTGTTACACATTTGAAATGAAATTACATACATACATATCATCACGCCATATCCCTTGCAGGGTAGGCAGAGAGAACAGAGTGCCAGAGAACTCTATCTCTGCATACTTCACTCGCTTCCTCAACATTCATAATTCTCTTCATACACGCTCGCCGGTTTCGGAGACTCTTGACTCCACCTTCCTTCAGTACATGACCGATCTGGTCTAGGTAGGTTAGTCTCGGTCTCCCTCGGTACCTACATCCTTCCACTTTCGCATTGTATATCTTCTTAACCAGACGTTCGTTCGGCATTTTTTCCACATGTCTGAACCATCGGAGCATTCCCTTTCGCATCTTTACACCAATACTCTCTTTCATACCTACTCGCTCTCTTACGTCGTCGTTGCGAATGCGGTCGGTCAGCCTAACTCCAGAGATTTTACGAAGAGATCGCATTTCGACCGCATTAATTTTACTTTCATACTCTTTTCTGCATACCCAACTCTCGCTTCCATACAGTAATGTTGGTACAAGCACTGCGTTATGTATTGCTACACGTGCCTTCTAGCTGAGGTGGTGGCTGCCGAGAAGTTGCCCCAACGCTCAACGAAATAAAATTACTTTTACACATTCTATCTTATCGTGTATTTAATGATTTCCCGACGTTTCGAATACTTTACAGTGATCATGGTCACGGTAAGACTAAGCTGTGTCACGTCCAATAAGTCATCGTCATTACAGAAATTTATATCTACCCACTGCAGTATCATTTATTAAATTTTCATAAGAATTTTAGTTATTATCTTTTAATCCACATTTTCATACAAAAAATGTAATGTTTTATTCAAATGGTAATTGACAAAGGCTAGTTATTCTCTAGTGGTAGGACCTCACAGTTGACAGTTTTCTATTAACAGCCGCGGGCTTGTCTGTCCGGGTACTAACCCGGATCCACAATGTACAAAATGGCCGTCTGCAGTGGCAATACTGCTGTTCTTCGTTCGTTGAGCGAGAGAGCCAGCAGCCCAACTTTCTTGGTGGGTTTGAGTTTTTTATCCGTAGGCAGCGGCTTAGCTGTACCTCTGGTATTGCAAAAGTCTATGGATGGCAGTAACACTTACCATTAGGTGTGCTGCTTGCTCATTTGCCACCAAAAGCAATAAAATGGTGGTAATATACATATACACATTGAGCAATATTCTTAACCTGATGTTTATCAATTCATAAGTAAATCAAAATTTACCATATGTTCGAAGGGACGTCCTAAATCATATATACGTGGGCTTAATATTGAATATTAACATAACTACCCTTAGAATCAAAATGATTTGAACAAGGGTTTGATTGAGGTATTCTAAATATCATATACAAATCAAATCCATCATTTACTTTGGAATAAATAACGATAATATTGTAAAACAAAGTTAACATCACAGATGACTTCATCATCATCGCAGCTTATAATATGTCCCACTGTTGGGCTCGAGCCTCCTCCGTAATGAGAGAGAAATTGACCTATACCACGCTGGTCAGACGTGTTGGTATAGGGTTTTGTTTCGAGGTTTCCTTCTCTCGCATAGATGTTATATGCGTTTTATATCTCTTAGTCGCCTCGTACGATCACCCACGGGTAAGATAGGAATGGTGAATTGTATTCTTACTCCGTCACCACACGGAAAATGCACAGATGACTTAAGGACCGTCCATTAATCACATGAGGTTTGAAAGAGGGGGAAGGTTTTGACAAAAATCACGAAGTCCTAAACCTTCATAGTCTTAAACCTCACCATGTATCACCAAAGCGGAGCGGGGGGGCTAAAAATGCTAAAAAAACGATACGAACGAACGAACGAAACTTATAGCAAGAAAATGTGGATCCTAAATGTTGGTCTCATAACTAAGCTCAAAGTCGCTCAGCGTGCTGTGATCGAGATTTGTCTGCGAAAAAGGAGCCGTTATACAGCAATGCGTATGAGAATAGGTCTAACCGACATAGCATTAAGAATTAGCACGCTGAAGTAGCAATGGAAGGCCACAGCACTCAACGAACTGATAATTGATGGGCAAGAAAGATTCTCAAGTTGCGACGACGTATCATACGATGCAGATAGAATGCCCCACCGTCAATAGTTTTATGATCGGCCGTCTGTCTGAAGTCAACCATTCTTGTGAATATTATTGTTGACCAGACAGCATCAAATGTAGTTAGGTCAGATCGATGTAAAGCTCTTAGTCGTCTTTTACGACACCCACGAGCAAAGTAAGGGTTGGTAGTTTACACAGCCGCTACCACATCCGAATTCTCTTTTAGTTATCATGCAGTTATGTAATTTAAGTAAAATTGAATAATGACACATTTTATTTTTACTCCGTCAACACCCGGATGAAATTTTACTACATTAGCTCGTATAAATTCTATTTCTATCCTCGAATTTCCTCCACAATCGAAGAGCAATTAACCTGAATACCTGGTTATTTAGACTAGTCATTATAGTGTTTTTCTCAAACATGCTTGGAAATTTGACCATTATTTTGACCACCTTCTTCGAGATAAATCAAAATTGCTGTACTGGCCAAATACATGCGAGTAGCGACCGGCAAAAATGTAAGAAAATCCATATCTGACGTGTTTTAGCGGTCAAATAAATATTTTACATGTAAATTCATATCTATCATGTATTTTAAAAATGGAACGATTTGTTACTCCAAAGCATGGCAACCAAGAAGGCAACTTATCAGAGTTTTATTTAAATTTCGAACTGGCTTGAATAAGAAAGCTGTTCATATTCAAGAAAAAAGAAAAATTAACCCTTTGGCGCGTGAAAAATGTTGTTCGTTGTTCGTCATTATACATGACACACACAGTTTTACTTAGTTTTAATTTCCGCGCATTATTTGAGAAAAGTACTATACAAGCCTTGGTCACAACTAGGAATTGATACACTTACGTATTTACACGTTCATCCATCAATGCCTCTTTTGCTGGCCGCTGCAGTAATGCACTATTATTAAGAGTATTGCTTCTTTTGTAGAGATAATAATCTGTTTATTGTTACAGTGATATTATACCTGCCTTAGTCATTTTTTACAATGATTTGCAGAAAAGGAATGGGCATAGACACATTATTTTTTTTTATTCCGCCACCACCAATACCTATATAATTTAAATGTATATAAATTATAAAATTTATACAAACCACATAAGATAATGAAATATTTCTATAATATTGTTAGTCTGTTTTAATTAATCTACCTCTTCATACATCGAAAAGTTTAAGCGACGTGAAAGTAATTCGGATAAAGGTTTATACTAGGGAATCTCACTTAATTCAATTACACATTATCTCTATATACACTCAATTAAATTACGTAAGGTTTTGTGGAATCCTTGTGGTGACGGAGTAATAAAATAATATCTTTATGTTTATAGTTATGTGCGTGTCTATGTGACATGTCATCCTAAACTTTGCATTGTGAAGAAGGCTCGAGACCAATATACTTAAATATAGTATATTTTGTGACTGCGCAGACGACATATCGCTCTTGTATATACATATTTTTTCATCTATTACATGGGAATCTTTACAAATGAATAAAAAAGCTACACATCTTTACTAATAGGACCACGCTGTTTACAGTTCTCTGTCTGTACAGCCGCAGAAGATCGACGTCTGAGTATTGGCAATATGATCTTGCGCTTCCTTCGGTAAGCGAGAGAGCCGGCAGGCCGACTGGGTGAATTTGGTAGACAGCGGCCTAGCTAGCAGTGACATTTACCATCAGATGTGCTGCTTGCTCGTTTGCCACCACAAGCAATTAAAAGCCACAAATTAGATCCAAAGTGGAAACGATCAATTATGAAGACAGATAATTGCCTAAATACACTGGTAAGTATCTGCTTTAACTGTATTTATAAAAATGGACCTCAATGTTTAGACAACTACATCTAAATATTACATATCGATCAATGACTACATAGACAATCCAGTAATCTTAGTACATCGACCTCCCATGGGAAGTGCCATAAGTTCACTTGCTACGTAGGACAGCTATTCAATGTGTGATCCACAAAGAATTACTCGAAGTTTGCGTGTTAACTAGTAAAGTTTCCACTAAATAAGAATGTATTCCTTAATGTTGAGTGTTAACTTTATTAAAAAAAGAAGAAAAGATTTCCCCTTATCAAAATGATCATTATCATTATATTTCATAACTTCTCATTGCTGGGTTTCTAGCCTTCTTCAGAATATGATCTATTACTTCAGGCTGGTCAAATGGGTTAGTGTAGGGTTTTATTTTGGGTTTGGATCCTCTTGCATAGATATTATCTAGATATTATATCCGTAGAGAGTTTTTTATGACGCCCGTAGGTAAGGCAGGGAATTTCTCCTTATAATTTTTGATTGATATAAATCATAAAGCCATGACCAAGTAATAGTGTTAGGACCACGTTGTGGATAGTTCTCTGTCTACAGCCGCGGGCCGGTCCGTCCGGGGTAGTACCACAATCTGGCAGAAGATCGACGTCTGAGTAATGGCAATGTGCTATTGCGCTTTGTTCGGTGAGCGAGAGAGCCGGAAGCCCAACGGGGTGGGTTTGGGAATTTTATTGGTAGGCAGCGGCCTAAGCTATACCCTTGGTATTTCAAAATTCAAGGTCCATGCGCGGCAGTGACACTTACCATCAGGTGTGCTGCTAGCTCGTTTGCCACCATAATCAATAAAAAAAAGCTAAGTAATTTGGAAAATCGAAAAGGGCACGCCTTATAATTTTTATATTATTTATCATTTACTATTAGTCAATGCTGAAATTAAAATGAATAAAAAAAAATTGTTTTGAAAGGTAATTGGTCAAAATCTGACGCACTTAACAAAAGTGTTTCTACAAAAATCAAATTAAGTGAAATTGTTAAGTATTAACTAACTATTAATTCTATGTGTATTTTTTTTTTAAACCATGGGCATAAAAAAATAAAGAATGAATAATAAATCGGTATTCAGTGAGCATTTTTTATGTGTAAAATGTTTAGATAAAATAATTTCAATGAAGCATTCTGTTAAATAAACAAAACAAAGGTTTGCGCGGTAAGAACACGTGGTCAGCATGCATATGCCTTATATATTGCCAGCATAGTATATTTTTTGTACAGACATCAAGAGCAAATAGGCGCGCCAGCGGGGTTTTTAGACGATGTAATTATTCCTGTAGACATTGATCATATCGAATAATTTCTGTTGTTACTTTATTTTTCTTTATTTTTTTTTTAAATTCTTGGTACTAACAAGAAATACCAATAAAAATGTCCAAAACCTTATAATAATGAACCTTAATATTTTATTTTCTTTTTCATATTTTGGTCTGAATCCCATTATCTGCATTAATGCGACATATATATTCGTAAACTAAAGATGTTTATCTGAACTTTCTACTTTATTGTATTTCTGTAGGCCGTGCGTATAGATTTCATACTAAGGTGCCCATTAACCTTTCGTGCCTTTCTACGTACGTGTACGACGTAGTGCTAAACATAGCTGTTCCCCATAGTTGAACACATGGCTGAATGGGATTTGTTTCCTTTGACTATCCGAATGGACGAACAAAAAAATGTAAACGAACCCAATTTTCATAAGATATACATATACTAAAGACTAAGCAGTTTAGTTTTTTATTAATTGAAATTAAACGACAAAGAATTACCAAGCCATTATGAAGCTTTTAATAAAAGAAAAACTTCGATACATTAATTTTTACTATAGTGAGAGTGCCAGATCCTTACGGAAACATCGGGACGTCCTCGAATATATTTTTTAATCCACTTTTTTCATACTTTAAACAAAATAATTGCTTTTTAAAAATATCAAATACGTTTTAACGAACGTTTTTCTTGATATATATATGATAATATTATCTTATAAGTGCAGTGTAGGAAAATTACAGTCATTTTTAGTTTTGAAAAGTCCTTGATTTTCATATATCGAGAGTAGAGGATCACCTCAACGCTTCGCTTATGAGGCGTGCAATATATAACTATAAGTTTTGGTAAAAGATTTTACGCAAATACATGTTTTGACGCCCTAACGAGTAATTCAAGAAGATTCTAACTCTACTCAGGCGTTCAAACGTAGTGCTCCTCGAAGTCTATGTGTAGTTAAGAAAGTTTGTCACGCAATGCAAGTGCTCTTGTCTAACAATAAGGAGTTTGGATACATGACCTTTACGTTTGTACATAATTACGTATGCCAGCTTAGTTTTATTATAGTTAGAATTTCTGTGAACCAGCTATGTAATGCTACTTAGTATTATTTTAAATTAAACACAATAGTAATAATCTTAATTGTATTAAATGAAATTAAGACTACCACTTTTATTTCATCATCATCACAGCCCATAAATGTCCCACTGTTGGGCTCGAGCCTCCTCCATAATGGGTGGGCAATTGACCTACTATACCACGCTGGTCACATGTGTTGGTATAAGGTTTTGTTTCGAGTTTTCCTTCTCTTGCATAGATACTATATGTGTTTTATATCCCATAGCCATCTCTTACAATCACCCGCGGGTAAGATAGGGAGTGGTGAATTGTAATCTTGCTCCGTCACCATACGGATTAATATTATTATTAAATTCGGTACAATATAATATTTACAGTAAAAATCAACGTATCGCAAGAATATTTTGTATTGGTTTAAATCAAATATTCTAAATATTTGAAGCTCATTGTATTGACTGTAATAGATGTGGTAATGATCCCTTAAAATATTATTGGTGGTTCAGATTTGAGATATCTTCGAGAATATTTTATTTGCAACATTTGATTTTATATATGTTCAGATTTTCACTATATTTTATTTCAAAATTTAGAGCAGTGATCATTAGCAATTTATAATTTAATATTCATGTGAATGTTGTACGTTTTAAAACGTAGAAGATTTTTTAATCAGATTAATCTCATAATAAGTTCCCAGTACTGTAACTTCTATATAACTCTACGTATTCAATATAACAATGCACTTAGAGTACTGTTGGGGCTGCCGTGGCGATGTAGTGCATCAGGTATGTTCGCGGAGGATCGCATTGACGGATTTGCCGCTATCGTAAGAAAAAGAAGTGCCTCCCTAATGTCGCGTTTACGCGACAGCACTAACAGTATTCTGGGTGTTTTTGTGGATCGATGGGAAACACCAATGTTTCAAAATTGGTTGCGACTTCATGCCAAATTTAAAGAATAATAATATTTATATACTAACATTACTTTTTACATATTTATATACTAACATTACTAAAAATGAGATAGACTTCATCTTGACGGACAAACGACAAATATTCAATGATGTCTCTGTGATCAGCAGGATTAAAACTGGGAGTGATCACCGCATGGTTCGAGGCACATTGAATCTTCGTACGAAAGTCGAGCGGTCCCGCTTGATGAAGTCTACACTCCGACCTACACCTGTCCAATACCAGAACCCCGATAGCTTTCAACTCGAACTACATAATCGCTTCCAATGCCTGGAAGAGTGCGAATCTTCGAACGATATGAACAACAGGTTCGTGGAAACTGTCCACGCGGTCGGGTCAAAATTCTTTAAGGCCCATCGCGCTACTAGAACTAAAAAGCTTTCTGACCAGACTCTTCAACTCATGGAGAGGAGAAAGGAAATGACGGTACAGTCTTCAGCCGATTGGTCCGAACTCAGGCAGCTTAATAGACAAATCTCTAAAACTATGCGACGCGATATTCGCCGATTTAATACACTGCGTATTGAAGAGGCGATAGAGCGAAATCGAGGCTCCAAAGTGTTCGCACGAGATTTGTCTATTGGGCAGAGCCAAATGACTAAGCTGAAGACCGATGACGGTACTGTCATTTCATCCCAGAGTGAGATCTTGGGAGAGGTCGAAAGGTTCTATGGGCAGTTGTACAAATCATCCCTGAATCCTGTTGTCAGCTTGGTCCAAGACCCCAGATCCAAGCTAACTCGGCACTATACCGAAGAAATCCCGGACGTCAGCTTGTACGAGATCAGAATGGCTCTAAAACAATTAAAGAACGGAAAGGCACCGGGAGATGACGGAATTACCACAGAGCTCCTGAGGGTAGGCGGCAAGCCAGTTTTAAAAGCCCTACAGAAGCTGTTTAATTCTGTCATTCTCGGGGGCGACGTTCCAGAGTCGTGGACCAGGAGTGTGGTGGTGCTGTTTTTCAAGAAGGGCGATAAAACGCTCTTAAAGAATTACAGACCCATCTCACTCCTGAGCCACGTGTACAAATTGTTTTCAAGAGTCATTACGAACCGACTCGCGCGCAAGCTAGACGACTTCCAGCCGCCCGAACAAGCCGGTTTCCGAAAAGGTTATAGTACCATAGACCACATCCACACGCTACGCCAGATTATACAGAAGACCGAGGAGTATAATCGGCCTCTGTGTCTAGCGTTTGTGGACTATGAGAAAGCCTTTGATTCTGTCGAAACTTGGGCAGTGCTGCAGTCCCTTCAGAGGTGCCAAATTGACTATCGATATATCGAAGTGCTGAAGTGTTTGTATAAAGACGCTACTATGTCAGTCCGCATCCAGGATAAGAGTACGAAACCGATCCAGCTGCAGAAAGGCGTGAGACAGGGAGACGTTATCTCTCCGAAACTGTTCACCACTGCGCTGGAAGATGTCTTCAAGCTCTTAGACTGGACCGGACTCGGCATCAACATCAATGGCGAATACATCACTCACCTTCGATTCGCAGATGATATCGTAGTCATGGCAGAATCCCTGGAGGACCTTAGCACCATGCTCAATGACCTCAGCAAGGTCTCCCAACTAGTAGGGCTGCAAATGAACATGGACAAGACGAAAATCATGTCTAATGCCCATGTCATTTCTGTACCGGTCCTGGTTGGGAATGCGATTCTCGAAGTTGTCGATCACTATGTTTACCTAGGACAAACAGTTCAATTAGGTAGATTCAATTTCGAGAAAGAGGTCAGCCGACGAATCCAACTCGGCTGGGCAGCGTTCGGGAAACTTAGGAGGATCTTCTCGTCTAATATTCCGCAGTGTCTGAAAACAAAGGTTTATAACCAGTGTGTGTTACCAGCGATGACTTACGGCACTGAAACGTGGTCTCTAAATGTCGGCCTCATAACAAGGCTCAAAGTCGCTCAGCGTGCTATGGAGAGGGCTATGCTCGGTATTTCTCTACGTGATAAAATCCGAAATACGGAAATCCGTAGAAGAACGGGTGTAACCGACATAGCCCTAAGGATTAGCACGTTGAAGTGACAATGGGCAGGCCACATCGCTCGACGAACCGACAACCGTTGGGGAAAAAAGGTTCTCGAGTGGCGACCACGAATCGGACGACGCAGCGTAGGACGACCCCCCACTCGGTGGACTGATGACCTCATCAAGGTCGCAGGAAGCCGCTGGATGCAGGTGGCACAGGACCGTTATAGATGGCATTCTCGTGGGGAGGCCTATGTCCAACAGTGGACGTTTACGGGCTGATGGAATTGGAATTGGAAAAAACATTACTTTGTAAGAAAATTGTTACTAACATCTATATGGACTTTATCTGAAATAAATGTTTATTATTATAACTCAGGAATTAATATGGTCACCATAGATGTCAGCAAAGTTTGATCCACTTGCAGTCCTGTGAAAGGCTTTTATTTATCTTTGAGCACGCAACAAATTTAATTAGAAAAGTTAAGCAGAAATTGGGCAAGATTGATTCTACTTTCCTCTTATGCGACACAAGAAAGGCATACAAGAAGCAAAATTGACTAACGAAATAAGCATTTTTAGGGTGCCGTGCCCTAAGGATAAAACAGGTACCTATTACTAAAACTCCTCTATCCGTCCGTCCGTCTATATGTTACCAGGCTGCATCTCATAAACTGTAACAATTAAATAGTTGAAATTTTCACAAATGATGTATTTCTGTTATAACAGACAAATACTAAAAAACAATGAAATAAATATTTAGGAGGACTCCCAACAACAAACGTTTTTTTTTCTGCTTTTTTGCTTGATAGTGATAACAACAGGTAGACGTTTGAAATATTCACAGTATATTTACTTTAAAAATAAATTATCAAATTAAAGTAAAACAAATATTTAAGGGGGACTCCCATACAACAAACGTGATTTTTTTGCCGTTTTTATAAATAAATGGTACGGAACCCTTGGTGCGCAAGTCCGATACAATATACACTTTTATATTTTTATTTTATTAAGTAAATAAATATAAAGTTTTTACAGACCGAGATTAACCTACCTAGACCAGATTGGTAACGTACTGAAGGAAGGTGGAGTCAAGATTCTCCGAAACCGGCGAGCGTATATAAAGAGAATTATGAATGTTGAGGAAGCGAGGGAAGTATGCAAGGATAGAGTTCTCTGGCACTCTGTTCTCTCTGCCTAACCTGCAAGGGACATGGCGTGATGATATGTATGTATATATTAAAGCGATCTAGGTGGCCGCTGATAAAACTATTGTCATATCTTTTGCAATATGTATGATATAAGAACTGCACAGGTGGCGCAATGTTCTCTGGCACTCTCTTCTCTCTGCCTACCCTGCAAGGGATATGGCGGGATGATATGTATGTGTATGTAAGTTTTTACATTCTGTATTTGAGGGTAGGCAGAGAGAACAGAGTGCCAGAGAACTCTATCTCTGCATACTTCACTCGCTTCCTCAACATTCATAATTCTCTTCATACACGCTCGCCGGTTTCGGAGACTCTTGACTCCACCTTCCTTCAGGACCTGACCGATCTGGTCTAGGTAGGTTAGTCTCGGTCTCCCTCGGTACCTACATCCTTCCACTTTCGCATTGTATATCTTCTTAAACAGACGTTCGTTCGGCATTCTTTCCACATGTCCGAACCATCGGAGCATTCCCTTTCGCATCTTTACACCAATACTCTCTTTCATACCTACTCGCTCTCTTACGTCGTCGTTACGAATGCGGTCGGTCAGCCTAACTCCACAGATTTTCCGAAGAGATCGCATTTCATACATACATACATACATACATATCATCACGCCATATCCCTTGCAGGGTAGGCAGAGAGAACAGAGTGCCAGAGAACTCTATCTCTGCATACTTCACTCGCTTCCTCAACATTCATAATTCTCTTCATACACGCTCGCCGGTTTCGGAGACTCTTGACTTCACCTTCCTTCAGTACATGACCGATCTGGTCTAGGTAGGTTAGTCTCGGTCTCCCTCGATACCTACATCCTTCCACTTTCGCATTGTATATCTTCTTAACCAGGCGTTCGTTCGGCATTCTTTCCACATGTCCAAACCATCGGAGCATTCCCTTTCGCATCTTTACACCAATACTCTCTTTCATACCTACTCGCTCTCTTACGTCGTCGTTACGAATGCGGTCGGTCAGCCTAACTCCACAGATTTTCCGCAGAGATCGCATTTCGACCGCATTAATTTTACTATCATACTCTTTTCTGCATACCCAACTCTCGCTTCCATACAGTAATGTTGGGACAAGCACTGCGTTATGTATTGCTACACGTGCCTTCTGGCTGAGGTGGTGGCTGCCGAAAAGTTGCCCCAACGCTCCGTTCACTCTATTTCCCGCATTCACTCTTCGCTCTATATCAGTGGTGTACCTTCCATCTCGGCTAAATCCACATCCAAGATATACAAATTCATCCACTTGCTCTAGTACATCATTACCTATTGTTACTCTTACATCTGTTCTGGTTTTATCTCTTTCAAAGACCATTATTTTGGTTTTGCTCACATTCACGCGTAGACCGCAAGAGAGATCGCATTTCGACCGCATTAATTTTACTTTCATACTCTTTTCTGCATACCCAACTCTCGCTTCCATACAGTAATGTTGGGACAAGCACTGCGTTATGTATTGCTACACGTGCCTTCTGGCTGAGGTGGTGGCTGCCGAGAAGTTGCCCCAACGCTCCGTTCACTCTATTTCCCGCATTCACTCTTCGCTCTATATCAGTGGTGTACCGTCCATCTCGGCTAAATCCACATCCAAGATATACAAATTCATCCACTTGCTCTAGTACATCATTACCTATTGTTACTCTTACATCTGTTCTGGCTTCATCTCTTTCAAAGACCATTATTTTGGTTTTGCTCACATTCACGCGTAGACCCCTTTTCTTACAATCTTCTGTCATTGTGTCGACTAGGGTCTGCAGATCAGTCGCTGACTGTGCCAGCAGGACTGCGTCATCTGCATAAAGCAGTTGCAGCATTAAGCAGTTCTGTATTTTACAAAATCGTTAAATATGATAATATTTTATATATTATACGGATTATGTTGTATAACATAAAAATATTATAAAATCTTCTTTTGCAATTAAAATATAGTTAAACTATAAAGTCTGTCTGCTTTAACAACGCCTTTTAGTAAGTAGTGTTTGTTAAGAACAGAAGCTTAGCTAAAGCGATGCGGCCGAGCTTAGTGGACTGCTAATAAATATAAATGGACTTGAAACCCATTAACTTTACTAAACGAACTGTACAAAACATTTACAACTTTATGTAGCTCCTTAGAGTTGGAAATCCTTTGATTAATTTTGTAAAGCAAACCATATATATATATATATATATATATATATATCATCATTTCAGCCCACAAATATCCCACTGTTGGGCTCGGGCCTCCATAATGGGAGGGAAATTAACTTACTATACCCTGCTGGGTTTTCCGTGTGGTGACGGAGTTAAAAGTTCACCACCCCCTATCTCACCCGTGGGTGATCGTACGAGACGACTAAGGGTTATAAAACGCATATAGTATCTATGCGAGAGAAGGAAAACTAGAAACAAAACCCTATACCAACACGTCTGACCAGCGTGGTATAGTAGGTCAATTAACCTTCCATAACAGAGGAGGCCCGAGCCCAACAGTAGGACATATATGGGATGAGATGATGATACCACGCTGGTCAGACGTGTTGGTATAGGGTTTTATTTCGAGTTTTCCTTCTCTTGCACAGATCCCATGTGCATATTATATCCCTTAATCGTCTTGTACGATACCCACGGGTAAGATAGGGAGTGGTGAATTGTATTCTTACTCCGTCACCACACGAATGGATGGATAATTCCATTAGTCAGTATAAATTATGTGTGTGATAAGGGCTACGAATACTACCAACCCATACATTAATCAATATTGTCGTAAAAGACGACCTTTTTTTTGTGGTGGACTATGGATGCGTCTTGCCCCGCCAAATCAGTCCGGGGTGACGGAAGAGGCGGTGCGTGACCCCATAGATCCACCGTACAACTCCTTTCTTCGCCGTGCGAGCGGACCACCGGTACCCGATCTTTGTTTTCGGTGGCCTCGTAAAAGACCACCTGGCGAACTCTATTGGATGATGTCTGGTCAACAATTACATTTTCAACGAGGATTAAAGTGATGGAGGCTGCCGCTGATTAAACTATTGTCATATATTTTTGAAATATGTACGATTTACCCGCCCCCTTTTTTTTTACCCGTGTGGGCGAGGGCTCTGAACGCCCAGCTCAGGGCGGTGCTGTGGAGGCCACAGCGAGCCATGGCGGTCAGAGCCATTCGCGGGTACCGCACGGTGTCTACCGAGGCGGCATGCCTATTGGCCGGGACACCCCCGTGGGACCTAGAGGCGGAGATGCTCTCCGACCTCTACCGGCGGGTTACCTCAATGCGCGAAGAGGGTGGCTCCCCATCGTTCAACGAGATAGCCACCTGGCGCGAGGACGCCCGCCGAGAAGTCATCGCCCGTTGGGCTACGCGGCTGGAGAGGCCTAGACACGGTGTTTTTACCGTTGAGGCCCTCCGGCCCGTACTGATGGAGTGGATGGAGCGGCGGCACGGAGTCCTCTCTTTCCGGTTGGTGCAGGTCTTGTCGGGGCATGGTTGCTTCGGCAAGTACCTGCACACGGTCGTGCGGAGGGAGTGGACTCCGTCCTGCCACCATTGCAGTAGCGAAGAGGACACGGCGCAACATACGCTCGAGGTATGTTCGGGCTGGGACGGGCAGCGCCGTGACCTCGTCGCTGTCATCGGTGCCGACCTGACGCTGCCGACTGTTGCGCGAGCGATGTTCGACAGCGTCAGGAATTGGGACGCGGTCGCCGCCTTCTGCGAGGCTGTCATCTCGCAGAAGGAGGCGGCGGAACGGGCCCGGGAGGATTCCCGTGACCCGGGCCGCCGCCCGCGGCCGGGGCGGCGCAGGCGCGAGTACCTGCGCCTGATGCCGCCCTAACCGAGGCTTCGGGTGATCGGACCGGGGAATTGTCCGGTCACCCGACGTGAGGCCACCGCGTGAGGACGACGCCTCGACGGCGAAAGCTGTCGGGGCGTCGACAAGAGAGGAGCCCGAGAGGGCATACCGCCGAGCGGGCCACCGAAGACAAAGATCGGGTACCGGTGGCCCGCTCGCACGGCGAAGAAGAGGTGCTTGCAGGGTGGGTCAATGGGGTTGTGCGCCGCCTCTTCCGTCACCCCGGACCGATTTGGCGGTGTGCGACGTCCATAACCCACCGCAAAAAAAAAAAAAAAAAAAAAAAGGCAGGGTAATAATTTATGCGATCCACAAGCTGTTCTTCTGAGTCGGGATTTATGCCTCCGGCTCACTCGCTCACCGAAGCGTAGTAGCAAATTACTATTACTGAATGCGTCGATTGAAAGATGAGAGTCTGTGAGAGTGTAATATTAGCTTGGACTTATCCAGCTATGGCTGCAGACAAATAATTGTAATACTCTCTTATTGTCAATTCTTTGTGTGGTGATGGAGTAAGAATACAATGCCATACCCCTAACCTACCCATCATAAGACGCCTAAGAGATCTCAATTTCCATGCAGTACAATACTTATTCATCATCTCAGTTCATATATGTCCCACTGTTGGGCTCGAGCGTCCTCTATAATGACAGGTAAATTGACCTATTATACTACGCTGATCAGACGTGTTGGTATAGGGTTTTGTTTCGAATTTCCCTTCTCTTGCATAGATGTTATATGCCTTTTATATCCCTTAATCGTCTCTTACGATCCAGGGGTAAGATAGAGGGTGGTGAATTGTATTCTTACTACATCACCACAAGGAAAGTAATAATACATATGTATTACTATCCACAAATTGTCGTTCTGAGTCTGGATGTAATTTGTATTTGTTAATTGTACGCTTATAAAGTCCACCACAATAAAAAGATTATTTTCTTAGTGCTGGGTGTTGGTAACTTTGAGCTTAATTACAAGACATTTAGAGACCACTTTTGTTATAATGTAATAACTAAAACGTACAAACAGACGCGCCATAATAAATAACAGTTAATTTCGACAAATTGGCAACAAAGTTTGTCAAAATTATCATTCGTTTCTACCATTACAAACGATTCTAATTGATAAGCTTTTAACCTAATTGCTTATCTGTCTAGTTCTTTGATTATCATGCTGATGTTTTTATTTGTATCATAAATCTTAATATTTGTTTTTTTTTATTATCCCGACGTTTGCATCGTTAAGAATGTAACGAGATCATAAACTATATTATACTAGCTTCTGCCCACGGCTTCGCCCGCGTAAAAGGCTACTTTCTTAAATTTTTCATCCCCTATTTTTATTTTAACCCTTTAGGTCAAATTTTTACAAAATTTTAATGCCTTTTTTTTTGTAGGCTATGGCCCGGTCACACGTCGCCTGTACCGTCCGGGGCGACGGGAGGGCAGCGCGTGGCCCCACAACCCACCGTATTCCCTCCCCATCGCCATTGGGCCGGCCACTGGTACCGCTTCCTTGCCTTCCGTGGCCAGCCCGGCGGGTTACCCTTTCGGGTACCATCCCCCGTCAACGCCCCAGCTAACTGCCGTGGCGTCGCCTTCACACGGTCAGCCTCTCTGCGGGTGAAGGACTATTCCCCGGTCCAGTCACCCGCGGCCTCGGCTAGGGCGGCATTAGGCGCAGATACCCGCGTCTCCGCCGCCCCAGGCACCGGCGACGGAGCGTCTCACCGAAGAGGATTTCCTCTCGCAGTCGCCCCGCCGCCTCCTTCCGCGAGACAACTATCTCGCAGAAGGCGGCGACCGCGTCCCAGTTCCTGACGCTGTCGAGCATCGCCTTAGCGATGGTCGGCAGCGCCAGTTCGGCACCGATGATCGCGACGAGTTCACGGCGCTGCTCTGCACAGGCCACACAGACCTCGAGCGTGTGCTGCGCCGTGTCCTCGTCGCAATCGCAGTGGTGGCAGGACGGTGTCCTCTCCCTCCTCACGATCGTGTGCACGTACTTGTCGAAGCAACCATGCCCCTCAAGACCTGCACCAGTCGGAAGGAAAGGACCCCGTGCTGTCGACCCAACCACTCCATCAGCACCGGCCGGAAGGCCTCGATGGTCATCTAATGAATAGCCTAAAAATAAGTTTCAAGTTTCAGGCTTTAAAAATGACGATACTTCCTTACAAATTTTCATCCCCCTTTACAACCCTTTTTTGCAATAAGAAGTAGCCTATGTCCTTTATCAGGCTCTAGACCATCTGTATACTAAATTTCATTTAGATCGGTTCAGTGGTTTTGGCGTGAAAGAGTGACAGACAGACAGAGTTACTTTCGCATTTATAATATTAGTAAGGATTCTCGAACAATTAAGAGTTATATTATTCATTAAAATAACTTATTAGCAATGTCTCTGGTGTATGACTGCACAGATTACGTATTGGTTAAGACACCCTTTAGTGCCAGACCTAGACCTTTTGTGCCAGTGCCGAGGGTTCGACTCCTAGACAGGACAATATTTTGTGCGATCCATAAAATATTGTTCTGAGTTTGGGTGTAATTTGTTTGCGTTAATTGCATGTTTGTAAAGTCCCTCGCAATTTGTATTGGCTTATATTCCTTAGTTCAGAGTGACGTGTTTAAAAAAAATTAAGAATGAAATGAAGAAAAATTACATATTCTTTTTTTTTTTTGGGTGGGTTACGATCGGCACACTCCTCGCACCACTCCATCCGAAAAAATTACATATTCTGCGAAATAGTATTTATAAAAAATCAAGCAACAATTAATCATCATCAACATTATCCTGCTCTTATCTCAATCAATTGAGAATTTAAAAAAAAAATATTTAGAGTACATATTGTCAAAGTTTTGCCAATACTTTTATAAATTTATTATTGATAGAGCCACACCATTGATAGTTTTCTGTTTACAATCGCGTGCTGATCCGTCCCAGGTATTATCACACTCTTGCAGAAAATCGACACCTGAGCAGTGGTAATATGCTGTGCTTCGTTCGTTGAACGAGAGAGCTGAAAGCCCAAGTTTCTGGGTGGGTTTTAGTCATATTTACCGCTGGTATTGCAAAGGTTCCTGAGCAAGAATAACCATCAGGATAAAGCTTGAGCAAGCTTTATCACCATAATTTTTACCACCATAATAAACAAAAAAAGACCGACCGCCGTCACCCCTCTTTGATAATATATTGACTTTGGTCGCCGGTCGTTTGGCCGCGGTGATCGATCGCCATCAAATGCAGTTATACCAGGTCTAAGTAACGCTTTTATACGACATTCACTAAAAATATAAGGATTGTTATAGTTCATCTAATCTAAGAAGTGCATTTTGACGTTTTGCATTTTTTAATACACAATAACCTTGGTCAAACGTAATGATTGAAACAATAAATCAGAAATTTTAAAGTACTATTAAGTTATTTACATAATTAACGTTGCGGGTGACTATCTTAAACGACGAATAGAGGAACTTTCTGGTTTATCTTTTTAGGTAAACTTTGAGGTGCTCTCTTTTTTTTATCTATAAATGTAGTAGACTTGAGGTAAACTCTTTAAAAAAAAATAAACAGAAAACAAATATTAAAGTTCTCTGAATAAAAGATTAATTTTCTCGTATAGAAAAACATCGTCGAACTTTTCTGGATAAAAAATATTGAATATGCTGAACGATATCGCATAGAAAATTCTAACAATACTAAACTTTTTTTTTCCCAGTAGAAAAGTTCGAAAGTACGTAACCAGATCATTCATTCACCTAACCTTTATATTATACACCACTTGAAATAAAAGTATTTTTACGAACATAGAAGAACGCGATAGAGCGTTTGTATTTGATTTTTAATTTCTTGTCATTTCGAATAATTTACAGCGTTCATGGTAGACGTGAGGACTTAGTTGTCTCACGTCTAATAAGTAATAACGATGACTAAGGTGTCTCACGTCTAATAAGTAATAACTATGACTAAGGTGTCTCACGTCTAATAAGTAATAACGATGACTTAGTTGTCTCACGTCTAATAAGTAATAACGATGACTTAGTTGTCTCACGTCTAATGAGTAATAACTATGACTAAGGTGTCTCACGTCTAATAAGAAATAACGATGACTAAGGTGTCTCACGTCTAATAAGAAATAACGATGACTAAGGTGTCTCACGTCTAATAAGTAATAACTATGACTAAGGTGTCTCACGTCTAATAAGAAATAACGATGACTTAGTTGTCTCACGTCTAATAAGAAATAACGATGACTTAGTTGTCTCACGTCTAATAAGAAATAACGATGACTAAGGTGTCTCACGTCTAATAAGAAATAACCATGACTTAGTTGTCTCACGTCTAATAAGTAATAACGATGACTAAGGTGTCTCACGTCTAATAAGTAATAACGATGACTAAGGTCCGCTCGCACGGCAACCACCGAAGACAAAGATCGGGTACCGGTGGTCCGCTTGCACGGCGAAGAGAGAGGATTTTACGGTGGGTCTATGGGGTCACGCGCCGCCTTCTCCGTCACCCCGGACCGATTCGGCGGGGCGAGACGCACCCATAGCCTACCAATAAAAAAAAAAAAAAAAAAAACAGGTCCGCTCGCACGGCGAAGAGAGAAGGTTTTACGGTGGGTCTATGGGGTCACGCGCCGCCTTTCCGTCACCCCGGACCGATCCAGCGGGGCGAGATGCACCCATAGCCCACCAATAAAAAAAAAAAAAAAAAAAAGGTGTCTCACGTCTAATAAGTAATAACGATGACTAAGGTGTCTCACGTCTAATAAGAAATAACGATGACTAAGGTGTCTCACGTCTAATAAGAAATAACGATGACTAAGGTGTCTCACGTCTAATAAGAAATAACGATGACTAAGGTGTCTCACGTCTAATAAGTAATAACGATGACTAAGGTGTCTCACGTCTAATAAGTACTAACGATGACTAAGGTGTCTCACGTCTAATAAGTAATAACTACGACTAAGTTGTCTCACGTCTAATAAGTAATAACGATGACTTAGTTGTCTCACATCTAATAAGTAATAACGATGACTAAGGTGTCTCACGTCTAATAAGAAATAACGATGACTTAGTTGTCTTACGTCTAATAAGTAATAACGATGACTAAGGTGTCTCACGTCTAATAAGAAATAACGATGACTAAGGTGTCTCACGTCTAATAAGTAATAACTATGACTAAGGTGTCTCACGTCTAATAAGAAATAACGATGACTATGGTGTCTCACGTCTAATAAGAAATAACGATGACTTAGTTGTCTCACGTGTAATAAGAAATAACGATGACTAAGGTGTCTCACGTCTAATAAGTAATAACGATGACTAAGGTGTCTCACGTCTAATAAGTACTAACGATGACTAAGGTGTCTCACGTCTAATAAGTAATAACTACGACTAAGTTGTCTCACGTCTAATAAGTAATAACGATGACTTAGTTGTCTCACGTCTAATAAGTAATAACGATGACTAAAGTGTCTCACGTCTAATAAGTAATAACGATGACTAAGGTGTCTCACGTCTAATAAGAAATAACGATGACTTAGTTGTCTCACGTCTAATTAGTAATAACGATGACTAAGGTGTCTCACGTCTAATAAGTAATAACTATGACTAAGGTGTCTCACGTCTAATAAGAAATAACGATGACTAAGGTGTCTCACGTCTAATAAGAAATAACGATGACTATGGTGTCTCACGTCTAATAAGAAATAACGATGACTTAGTTGTCTCACGTGTAATAAGAAATAACGATGACTAAGGTGTCTCACGTCTAATAAGAAATAACCATGACTTAGTTGTCTCACGTCTAATAAGTAATAACGATGACTAAGGTGTCTCACGTCTAATAAGTAATAACGATGACTAAGGTGTCTCACGTCTAATAAGAAATAACGATGACTTAGTTGTCTCACGTCTAATAAGTAATAACGATGACTTAGTTGTCTCACGTCTAATAAGAAATAACGATGACTTAGTTGTCTCACGTCTAATAAGAAATAACGATGACTTAGTTGTCTCACGTCTAATAAGTAATAACGATGACTAAAGTGTCTCACGTCTAATAAGTAATAACGATGACTAAGGTGTCTCACGTCTAATAAGAAATAACGATGACTTAGTTGTCTCACGTCTAATTAGTAATAACGATGACTAAGGTGTCTCACGTCTAATAAGTAATAACTATGACTAAGGTGTCTCACGTCTAATAAGAAATAACGATGACTAAGGTGTCTCACGTCTAATAAGAAATAACGATGACTATGGTGTCTCACGTCTAATAAGAAATAACGATGACTTAGTTGTCTCACGTGTAATAAGAAATAACGATGACTAAGGTGTCTCACGTCTAATAAGAAATAACCATGACTTAGTTGTCTCACGTCTAATAAGTAATAACGATGACTAAGGTGTCTCACGTCTAATAAGTAATAACGATGACTAAGGTGTCTCACGTCTAATAAGAAATAACGATGACTTAGTTGTCTCACGTCTAATAAGTAATAACGATGACTTAGTTGTCTCACGTCTAATAAGAAATAACGATGACTTAGTTGTCTCACGTCTAATAAGAAATAACGATGACTTAGTTGTCTCACGTCTAATAAGTAATAACGATGACTAAGGTGTCTCACGTCTAATAAGTAATAACTACGACTAAGTCGTCTCACGTCTAATAAGAAATAACGATGACTAAGGTGTCTCACGTCTAATAAGAAATAACGATGACTAAGGTGTCTCACGTCTAATAAGTAATAACGATGACTAAGGTGTTTCACGTCTAATAAGAAATAACGATGACTTAGTTGTCTCACGTCTAATAAGAAATAACGATGACTAAGGTGTCTCACGTCTAATAAGTAATAACGATGACTAAGGTGTCTCACGTCTAATAAGTAATAACTACGACTAAGTTGTCTCACGTCTAATAAGTAATAACGATGACTTAGTTGTCTCACGTCTAATAAGTAATAACGATGACTAAGGTGTCTCACGTCCCTTCGTGCGGCATGTATCAGAGCCCGAAGGTCCTACACCCGCAGCCGGCGGCGTCACCGCGACGCTGAACGGGAGGGCCAGCTGTACGAGGCGTACCGCGATGCGCGGACGGCCTTTCGGCTGGCCATCCGAGCCGCCAAGGACGCGAGTTGGCAGGAGATGCTGGACGGTCTCGACCGTGACCTCTGGGGTCGCCCGTATCGGAACACACGCCCCCGGTCATGGCCTCGCCAGAACAAGACCGGGAGGCTGACGACGAGAGTATTCCGCCCGTGACGGAGACGGAAGTGGGAGCAGCTGTTGCGCGGATTCGTTCCGCGACCACGGCCCCCGGCCCGGACGGAATACCAGTCCGGGTGCTGACGTCGCTCCTCGAGCACCTCGAGCCTCGCCTCAGGCAGCTGTACAACGCCTGTTTGGCGTCTGGGTGGTTCCCTGAGTGCTGGAAGGAGGGGAGGTTGGTTCTCCTGCCAAAGCCGGGACGGCCCCCGGATTCGCCGTCGGCCTACAGGCCCATCGTGCTCCTCGACGATGTGGGTAAGCTGCTGGAGCGCATCCTCGCTGCCCGCATCGTCCAACACCTGGAGGAGGTGGGGCCCGATCTGTCGGACGCTCAATTCGGTTTTAGAAGGGGGCGTTCGACCATCGGGGCCCTGCTACAACTGAGGCAGACGGCCGCGGAGGCTGTCACCGGCGGGGGAGTGCTGTTGGCGGTGTCGTTGGACATCGCCAACGCATTCAATAGTCTGCCATTCAGCTGCATCAGGGAGGCGCTCCGATTCCATGGGGTGCCCTTGTACCTGAGGCGGCTGGTGGCGGACTATTTGGAAGGGCGCAGTGTCCTCTGCGCGAGTCCCGCAGGGGACATTGTGCGGACGTCCATGTCGTGCGGCGTTCCACAGGGGTCGGTTCTGGGGCCGAATCTGTGGGACATCGGGTACGACTGGGCGCTGAGAGGGAGTCTCCCCCCCGGGCTGAGCGTGATATGCTACGCTGACGATACGCTCGTCACAGCCCGGGGCAGGACACTCGAAGAGGCGGCGAGCCTGGCCACTCTCGGCACCGAGGAGATGGTCGGGCGAATCGAGGCGCTGGGGCTCAGGGTGGCCCTAAATAAGACGGAGGCCCTATTGTTCCATGGGCCACGCGTAAGGCCGCCAATCGGCGTCTCGCTAGTCGTCAACTCCGTCCACATCAGCATCCAGGCCCATATGAAGTACTTGGGTCTGGTGCTCGACGGGCGATGGTGGTTCCGGGAGCATTTTCGCCGAATTGCTCCCCGGCTGGTCGGCGCGGCGTCCGCCCTTTCGCGGCTCATGCCGAACGTGGGTGGACCCAGCTTCGAGGGCCGACGGCTGTATGCGGGGGTGATCCGTTCTATGGCCATGTACGGCGCACCCGTGTGGGCGAGGGCTCTGAACGCCCAGCTCAGGGCTGTTCTGTGGAGACCCCAGAGAGTCATGGCGGTCAGAGCCATTCGCGGGTACCGCACGGTATCGACCGAGGCGGCATGCCTACTGGCCGGGATACCCCCGTGGGACCTAGAGGCGGAGATGCTCTCCGACCTCTACCGGCGGGTGACCTCACTGCGCGACGAAGGTGGCTCCCCATCGCTGAGCGAGATAGCCACCTGGCGCGAGGACGCCCGCCGAGACGTCATCGCCCGTTGGGCTACGCGGCTGGAGAGGCCTAGACACGGTGTCGTCACCGTCGGGGCTCTCCGGCCCGTACTGATGGAGTGGATGGAGCGGCGGCACGGAGTCCTCTCCTTTCGACTGGTGCAGGTGTTGTCGGGGCACGGATGCTTCGGCTTTTACCTGCACACGGTCGCGCAAAGGGAGTGGACTTCGTTCTGCCACCATTGCAGCAGTGACGAGGACACGGCGCAACACACGCTGGAGGCGTGTCCGGGCTTTGACCGGCAGCGCCGTGACCTCGTCGCTGTTATCGGTGCCGACTTGGCGCTGCCGGCTGTCGCGAGAGCGATGGTCGACAGCGTCAGGAACTGGGACGCGGTCGCCGCCTTCTGCGAGGCTGTCATCTCGCAGAAGGAGGCGGCGGAACGAGTCCGGGAGGAGTCCCGCGACCCGGGCCGCCGTCAGCGGCCGGGGCGGCGCAGGCGCGAATACCTGCGCCTGATGCCGCCCTAACCGAGGCCTCGGGTGATCGGACCGGGGAATTGCCCGGTCACCCGACGTGAGGCCACCGCGTGAGGGCGACGCCCCGACGGCGAAATCTGTCGGGGCGTCGACGAGAGGAACCCGCGAGGGTAAACCGCCGGGCGGGCCACCGAAGTTAAAATCGAGTACCGGTGGTCCGCTCGCACGGCGAAGAGAGAAGGTTTTACGGTGGGTCTATGGGGTCACGCGCCGCCTTTCCGTCACCCCGGACCGATCCAGCGGGGCGAGATGCACCCATAGCCCACAAAAAAAAAAAAAAAAAAAAAAAAAAGGTGTCTCACGTCTAATAAGTAATAACGATGACTAAGGTGTCTCACGTCTAATAAGAAATAACGATGACTAAGGTGTCTCACGTCTAATAAGAAATAACGATGACTAAGTTGTCTCACGTCTAATAAGATATAACGATGACTTAGTTGTCTCACGTCTAATAAGAAATAACGATGACTTAGTTGTCTCACGTCTAATAAGTAATAACGATGACTAAGGTGTCTCACGTCTAATAAGAAATAACGATGACTAAGGTGTCTCACGTCTAATAAGAAATAACGATGACTAAGGTGTCTCTCGTCTAATAAGAAATAACGATGACTAAGGTGTCTCACGTCTAATAAGAAATAACGATGACTTAGTTGTCTCACGTCTAATAAGAAATAACGATGACTAAGGTGTCTCACGTCTAATAAGAAATAACGATGACTTAGTTGTCTCACGTCTAATAAGTAATAACGATGACTAAGGTGTCTCACGTCTAATAAGAAATAACGATGACTTAGTTGTCTCACGTCTAATAAGAAATAACGATGACTTAGTTGTCTCACGTCTAATAAGAAATAACGATGACTTAGTTGTCTCACGTCTAATAAGTAATAACGATGACTTAGTTGTCTCACGTCTAATAAGAAATAACGATGACTTGTTGTCTCACGTCTAATAAGAAATAACGATGACTTAGTTGTCTCACGTCTAATAAGAAATAACGATGACTTAGTTGTCTCACGTCTAATAAGTAATAACGATGACTTAGTTGTCTCACGTCTAATAAGAAATAACGATGACTTAGTTGTCTCACGTCTAATAAGTAATAACGATGACTTAGTTGTCTCACGTCTAATAAGAAATAACGATGACTTAGTTGTCTCACGTCTAATAAGAAATAACGATGACTTAGTTGTCTCACGTCTAATAAGAAATAACGATGACTTAGTTGTCTCACGTGTAATAAGAAATAACGATGACTAAGGTGTCTCACGTCTAATAAGTAATAACTATGACTAAGGTGTCTCACGTCTAATAATAAATAACGATGACTAAGGTGTCTCACGTCTAATAAGAAATAACGATGACTTAGTTGTCTCACGTCTAATAAGAAATAACGATGACTTAGTTGTCTCACGTCTAATAAGAAATAACGATGACTAAGGTGTATCACGTCTAATAAGAAATAACGATGACTTAGTTGTCTCACGTCTAATAAGTAATAACGATGACTAAGGTGTCTCACATCTAATAAGTAATAACGATGACTAAGGTGTCTCACGTCTAATAAGTAATAACGATGACTTATCGGTCGTGAGTCACCTTAGTCCTCCCGTGACCATTAACGCTATAAAATGTTCGAAACGTCGAGAAATTAAGAACCAATACAAACGTGTATAATCCGTAATAATAGTTTTATTCCGATAGTCACTGTTTGATAAATATAAATAATATAAAATTAAAAATTCTAAGTTGCCCTCGATATAAAAAAAAATCCAATCAGAACTAAGACGCATCCAACTGGCACCAACTTGATTGGTATTACCATAATTCAGCCTTTTGTCATCCATTGTTGACGTAGGGCGCCTTCATATTTCACCACAAAGTGCGGTCCTGTGGCGCCTGCATCCAACGACTCCCAGCATCCTTTACCAAGTTGTTGGTCTACCTGGTAAAGAGGCGACCAACACTTTGACGTGAGAACCTTTATTCTTCATCGATTATCTGTTCATCGAGCGATGTGGCCTGCCTATCTCGACTTCAGTGTGATAATTCTTCGCACTATATCGGTTAAATCCGTTCTTCTGCAGATTTTCGTTTACACTTGAAAACGTACAAACAATTTTATGAAAATCCAGCTGTTTAGGAGGAATTCAGTCATACACACGCATACATAAGAATTATGGATGAAAAAAATTGGCTTCTTCATATTCATGGGAAGGTCGCTTCTTGCAAGAAGTAAGTCACTTCCTTTTCTTCATAGTTTTCAGCCGAACGAAGCGCAATAGCACATTGCCATTACTCAGACGTCGATCTTCTGCGAGAGTGTGGTACTACCCTGGACGGACTGGCGCGCGGTTGTAGATAGAAAACTGTCAACAGCGTGGTCCTACCACTAAAGTGCCGTCTGGTCAACAATTCTGAAGGAGTTTACTTGAAGTAGGAGGTTGGTCATAAATCTATTGTCAAACTCTGCAATATATACTATGGCAAAGGAGTACATATTGCGTAAACCTCAAGTAATAGAATAAAAGCAGGGTGATGATAATTATTAGAAGAAAAAACATAAAAATAAAAAATAAAATATAATTAAAGATATATATAAATACTATTAAATGATATCTCAGCAGATTTTTAGCGCAAGTAAAGGAAATTTTATCCCATATAAGCTTAGAATAAAAACACATAGAAGGATAGTTCGGTACTTTATCGTTTAAAAAAGTGAAGCCAAAAATCCTGTTAGTGTGCAGCGATTAGACGAGAACAGGCCAGCGTATTGTGACATTTTCGTTACCAATTTAGTGGCGTCAAATATTAAGCGTGGACTAAATTTCTACGTGTTATTATTCTAAGGGTATAAAGAATAAATATAAACTTAAATATTCACATCGTAAATTATAAAAATGTTTAAAAGAGAATATTAAGCGAAGAGTCAATGCGGGAAATAGAGTGAACGGAACGTTGGGACAACTTCTTGGTAGCCACCACCTCAACCAGAAGGCACATGTAGTAATACATAACGCAGTGCTTGTCCCAACATTACTATATGGAAGCGAGAGTTGGGTATGCAGAAAAGAGTATGAAAGTAAAATTAATGCGGTCGAAATGCGATCTCTACGGAAAATCTGTGGAGTTAGGCTGACCGACAGCATTCGCAACGACGACGTAAGAGAGCGAGTAGGTATGAAAGAGAGTATTAGTGTAAAGATGCGAAAGAGAATGCTCCGATGGTTCAGACATATGGAAAGAATGCCAAACGAACGTCTGGTTAAGAAGATATACAATGCGAAAGTGGAAGGATGTAGGTACCGGAGGAGACCGAGACTCACCTACCTAGACCAGATTGGTCACGTACTAAAGGAAGGTGGACTCAAGAGTCTCCGAAACCGGCGAGCGTGTATGAAGAGAATTATGAATGTTGAGGAAGCGAGTGAAGTATGCAAGGATAGAGTTCTCTGGCACTCTGTTCTCTCTGCCTACCCTGCAAGGGATATGGTGTGATGATATGTATGTATGTATTAAAAAGAGAAACATTATTAATCTTTAAAGAAGCAGCAAGTATAAGATGGATTATAATAATAACGAAACAAGACTAAATATAACAAATCTATCAAAATATAACTCCAAAAGCTATCACAAAATTATAATTGTTTCTATAATACAACAAATAATATTTGGGTATTACGTAACCGAAGCCCTTAATCAGATTGCTACTGCGATCGATCTAACAAAGTTTCGTAAATTTCCTCAAAGTTTTATGAGTAAATCTAATTCGTATTGCAACCTATCTATCGACAGTGAGAACTCACTCACAGTATAAATATAATGCTGTTTCATCATCATCATTATCACAGCTTATATATGTCCCACTGTTGGGCTCGAGTCTCCTCCAAAACGAGAAAGAAATTGATCTACTATACTACACTGATCAGACGTGTTGGTATAGGGTTTAGTTTCAAGTTCTACTTCTCTTGCATAGATGTTATATGCGTCTATCCCTTAGTCGCCTCTTACGATCACCCACGTGTAAGATAGGGGGTGGTGAGATGTATTCTTACTTCATCACCACACGGAAGTATATTTAAATATTTACACGAGTATTACACATTTGCAATTGGCACTACTGCTATGTCCGTCTGCAGTACCGCACTCTTGCAGAAAAACAACGTCGCTTGAAGTGCTTGAGGTCGATACAATATGTACTCTTCTTTCTTAGTACATATTGTAAAAGTTATTGGCAATAGTTATATGACCGGCCGCCTGCCAGACTTCAACCCTCCTTGGGAATGTAATTGTTGACCAAACGGCATCAGATGGAGTTGGCCCAAGTCGTTATAAGGCTCTTAGTCGTCTTTTATGACATCCAAAGTAAGGGTTGGTAGTATTCATAGCCGTTACCATACAGCAAAATGTAAATATACTAAATATTATAGCAAAAATGAAGTTAAAAATTAATAAATTTAAAAAGAAATATACGCCATTTTCAATAAAGCCGGCGTTTTCTCTCTGCACTTGAATTTTCTTAATTAAATCGTACTAGTCTGTGATCATCTCTAACATTAACGTAAAAAGGACGGTCAAAGCTAAAACTGCCTACATAAATATACCAACGATCAAAGATGAGGAAGCTTAAACGACGTTAAAATGCTTTAGATAAACATTTATACGAAAGCTCTCGTAATAAAATTAACTTAGTTTCTATGGACATTTCTGTGAGCTGCTTTCTGAGAGTTGATTTTTTAAAAAGATTTTTTTTTTAAATTATGAATTACGTGGTAATAATAAATGTAACCTTAGCTTTTTTTACCTTGTAATTATCAGTTTCATAAAATAATGGCTTCTGATGTTAACGCGAGTATTACACATTTGAAATAAAACTCATCATCATCACAACCCATAAATGTACCACTATTGGGCTCGGGCCTCCTCCGTAATGGAAGGGAAATTAACATACTATACCGCGCTGGTCAGACGTGTTGGTATAGGGTTTTGTTTCGAGTTTTCCTTCTCTTGCATAGATGTTATATGCGTTATATATCCCTTAGTCGTCTCGTACGATCACCCACGGGTAAGATGGGGTGGTGAATAGTATTCTTACTCAGTCACCACACGGAAAGAAATAACACTAATTTTACGGATTCTATCGCGTTTGTATTTGATTTTTAATTTCACGACGCTTCGAACACTTTACAGTGATCATGGTCACGGGAGGACTATGGACCATGATCAAGTTTCATAAAATATTAAGTGATTTATTTCCCGTGTGATTACAAAGTAAAAATACAAATTCCTAGTTCTTTTCTTGCTCGTGAATATTAAAAGGCGAGTAAGGTGTGTATGATTTGTTAATGAAATCTATGCCAGAGAAGACAAACTCAAAATAAAAATCTATACCAATCTGTCTGACCAGCGTAGTGAATAGTTTAGAATAACCAGGGTGGTAAGGTGAATTTCCCTCCTATTGTGGAGGAGACTCGAACTCACGTATTTAAGCTGAAGTGATGATAATGGTGATCATTAATTTTTTGTCCTCTATCTATTTAATCAACATATTATATTTAAGTCATTAACGTCTACTATTGGCTGTAGGCGCTCCTATGAAGGAGGGTATTGCCATAATCGCCACTTGGCTAGCTGGCAACCTATTTTAATTAATGTAATAAGATTCCTGTGAATTTCTACTGTCCATTCCCCAGACATGCCTTAGCTGATTTCTACGACTCAGATGGATAATCAAAGATGAATGGACTTTTTTTTTTTTTTTTTGGTGGACTATGGATTAGTCTCGCCCCGCCAAATCGGTCCGGGGTGACGGAAAAGGCGGCGCGTGACCCCATAGACCCACCGTAAAAACTCCTCTCTCTTCGCCGTGCGAGCGGGTCACCGGGACCCGATTTTTAACTTCGGTGGCCCGCCCGGCGGTTCACCCTCGCGGGTTCCTCTCGTCGACGCCCCGACAGATTTCGCCGTCGGGGCGTCGCCCTCACGCGGTGGCCTCACGTCGGGTGACCGGACAATTCCCCGGTCCGATCACCCGAAGCCTCGGTTGGGGCGGCATCAGGCGCAGGTATTCGCGCCTGCGCCGCCCCGGCCGCTGGCGGCGGCCCGGGGCGCGGGAATCCTCCCTTGCCCGTTCCGCCGCTTCCTTCTGCGAGATGACAGCCTCGCAGAAGGCGGCGACCGCGTCCCAGTTCCTGACGCTGTCGACCATCGCTCTCGCGACGGCCGGCAGCGTCAGGTCGGCACCGATGACAGCGACGAGGTCACGGCGATGCCGGTCAAAGCCCGGACACACCTCCAGCGTGTGTTGCGCCGTGTCCTCGCCACTCCTGCAGTGGTGGCAGGCCGGAGTCCACTCCCTATACACGACCCTGTGCAGGTACAACCCGAAACACCCGTGCCCCGTCAATACCTGCACCAGCCGAAAGGTGAGGACTCCGTGCCGCTGCTCCATCCACTCTATCAATACGGGCCGGAGGGCCTCAACGGTCTCCACACCGTGCCTAGGCCTCTCCAGCCGCGTAGCCCAACGGGCGATGACGTCTCGGCGGGCATCCACGCGCCAGGTGGCTATCTCGCTCAACGATGGGGAGCCACCTTCCTCGCGCGCTGTGATAACCCGCTGGTAGAGGTCGGAGAGCATCTCCGCCTCTAGGTCCCACGGGGGTGTCCCGGCCAACAGGCACGCCGCCTCTGTCGACACCGTGCGGTACCCGCGAATGGCTCTGACCGCCATGGCTCTCTGTGGCCTCCACAGAACCGCCCTGAGCTGGGCGTTCAGAGCCCTCGCCCACACGGGTGCGCCGTACATGGCCATCGAGCGGATGACCCCCGCATACAGCCGTCGGGCCTCAAAACTGGGTCCGCCCACATTCGGCATGAGTCGAGAAAGGGCGGACGCCGCGCCGACAAGCCGGGGAGCAATCTGTCGGAAATGCTCCCGGAACCACCATCGCCCGTCGAGCACCAGACCCAAGTACCTCATATGGGCCTGGATGCTGATGTGGATGGAGTTTACCACTATCGAGGCGCCGATGGGCAGCCTCACACGGGGCCCATGGAAAAGTAGGGCCTCCGTCTTGTTTAGGGCCACCCTGAGCCCCAGCGCCTCGATCCGCCTGACCATCTCCTCGGTGCCGAGAGTGGCCAGGCTCGCCGCCTCTTCGAGTGTCCTGCCCCGGGCCGTGACGAGCGTGTCGTCAGCGTAGCACACCAAGCTCAGCCCGGGGGGGAGACTCCCTCTCAACGCCCAGTCGTACCCGATGTCCCACAGAGTCGGCCCCAGAACCGACCCCTGTGGAACGCCGCACGACATGGGCGTAAGATGAATGGACTTAGAATGGCGTAATAAAAAGTGATTTTTATACTTATTAATAAAGAATTTCAACAGGAAACGATGCGGTCCTCGACTGTACGCTTTCGGTGATTGTTTTTTCCACGTACGTGCAAGATCTGAAATGAACTAACTGCTGCTGTGTTTCCCGAGCACTATTATATATCTTTCTTCAAACGAGAACTCTTCACGGTAGACGCGCCTAGCTGTTGCAGGCCCTGGTGTTGCTAACTATCGACCTAGCTGTACAATATCACTTAAAATCAGGTGTGCTCCTAGCTTGTTTGCCACCATAGGCAATAAAAAAAAATTCAACAGACAACCTGTAAAAAAAGGCTAATAGCACTTGAATGATATCGAATTTCAATATCGCATTGTATCCATATACAAAATAATTAATTGAAAAATACAAAGCAAAAACATCACAGATGTGTAAATAAATAAGTTATTTTACTCAAAGGCCTTTTTTAATATCTTCAAAAGGCCATTACTATTTTAACAAGGAATAAAAACAACACAAAATATAAATTTTTATAACTAAAAGCTCAGAAGCGAGAGGAATATTTACATATCGATTCTATTAAAATTTTAGTGACCCAATTTCTTTTCTTGTTGTATATTATGTTGTTTTGTTTATTTTACCCCGTACCATGAAGATTGTATGAAAAAGTAATTGCTTAAGTTATTTTTTTTTTTTAACTTTATTTGTTCGTCTTTGTAGTGTACATTTCTTTTTTTACAGTGTGGTTGACCAGCTCTAACGATTTAACAGATAAAAAATAATGGAAATAGTTGTTCCTTACTTCAAGGAAATAGGTTAAATTTCGTGTAAATTTTTTTTTTTTTATTACTTATGGTGGCAAACGAGTAAGTAGCACATCTGATGGTATTACTACCTCGAACTTTTACAATATCAGAGGTAAAGCTAGGCCATTGCTGACCAACCAAAATCCACGCAGAAAGTTGGGTGTCCGGCTCTCTCACTCACCGAACGAATCGCACCAATATGCTATTGCGATTCGTTCTTTTGCGTTGCATCTGAATGAATAGCAAATGTTTACTAAGTTATTTTTATAAATATTTATTAGATGAACGCTTAAAAGATCTTACATATTTTACTATGCCAACTATCCAGATCTATGTTAAAAGATTCAACTTAACTAAAAGGTCAAAATACCCTTTTAAGCAGCATATTTTTACTACTTAGTCGCCACAATTTTATCTAAACTTGTAACGCCCTATCAGCCTTGCATCACAGAGGGTATAAAAGAGAAGGTCATAACTGGCGCACTTTTTATTGCGGTCACATCGTAAACCACGATTCAAGTGCCTTGTTTGTGGCGCATCCGTATTTGAGGGTTAATTCTTAATGCCTTCAGGCAAATGTAACCTTTACGGCTGGCAACATTACCGATTCAATTTTGTTTGTCAAAAAATCTCAAAATCTAGCTTCTTCAACGCCATCTAGCAGCCCAGTAATGAAGTTCCAACCCTGAGTATTGTAATACTGTTGCACTGTATTACCGACGGTCAAAAATAAAAATAGGTGATCAAAAACTTTAGGAAAGTAACCTTTTACGCGGGCGAAGCCGCGGGCAGAAGCTAGTATTATATACATATTACATCCCTTAATCGGCTTTTTTTTTAAGACAACCAAGGCCAAGATATGTAGTGATGAACTCTTACTGCGTCACTACACGGAAAGAATAATTTTACTGTTTCTTTACTAAGTAATTCGTAAAACATTTTACTGTCAACCTCACTCAACTTATTTATTTACCGCATTTATACTCTCGTAGGGCTTACCTTAACCTTTGTTTACTATTTCATTAGGCATAGAAATTACAACTTTGTTCAGCCTATTTATATTTTTAAAAGGGTCACTAAAGCTTTTTATACAAAATATAAATAACATATTTTGTATTTACTGTAAATAGAGTTAGTCCGCTTAAAAGTATAACAGCCATCTGAGGCTAACATTCGTAGTTAGCTGTGGCGCGGATTCGTTCCGCGACCACGGCCCCCGGCCCGGACGGAATACCAGTCCGGGTGCTGACGTCGCTCCTCGAGCACCTCGAGCCTCGCCTCAGACAGCTGTACAACGCCTGTTTGGCGTCTGGACGGTTCCCTGAGTGCTGGAAGGAGGGGAGGTTGGTTCTCCTGCCAAAGCCGGGACGGCCCCCGGATTCGCCGTCGGCCTACAGGCCCATCGTGCTCCTCGACGATGTGGGTAAGCTGCTGGAGCGCATCCTCGCTGCCCGCATCGTCCAGCACCTGGAGGAGGTGGGACCCGATTTGTCGGACGCTCAATTCGGTTTTAGAAGGGGGCGTTCGACCATCGGGGCCCTGCTACGACTGAGGCAGACGGCCGCGGAGGCTGTCACCGGCGGGGGAGTGCTGTTGGCGGTGTCGCTGGACATCGCCAACGCATTCAATAGTCTGCCATTCAGCTGCATCAGGGAGGCGCTCCGATTTCATGGGGTGCCCTTGTACCTGAGGCGGCTGGTGGCGGACTATTTGGAGGGGCGCAGTGTCCTCTGCGCGAGTCCCGCAGGGGACATTGTGCGGACGTCCATGTCGTGCGGCGTTCCACAGGGGTCGGTCCTGGGGCCGACTCTGTGGGACATCGGGTACGACTGGGCGTTGAGAGGGAGTCTCCCCCCCGGGCTGAGCGTGATATGCTACGCTGACGATACGCTCGTCACAGCCCGGGGCAGGACACTCGAAGACTCGTCGCTGTTATCGGTGCCGACCTGACGCTGCCGGCTGTCGCGAGAGCGATGGTCGACAGCGTCAGGAACTGGGACGCGGTCGCCGCCTTCTGCGAGGCTGTCATCTCGCGGAAGGAGGCGGCGGAACGAGTCCGGGAGGAATCCCGCGACCCGGGCCGCCGTCAGCGGCCGGGGCGGCGCAGGCGCGAATACCTGCGCCTGATGCCGCCCTAACCGAGGCCTCGGGTGATCGGACCGGGGAATTGTCCGGTCACCCGACGTGAGGCCACCGCGTGAGGGCGACGCCCCGACGGCGAAATCTGTCGGGGCGTCGATGAGAGGAACCCGCGAGGGTAAACCGCCGGGCGGGCCACCGAAGTTAAAATCGAGTACCGGTGGTCCGCTCGCACGGCGAAGAGAGAAGGTTTTACGGTGGGTCTATGGGGTCACGCGCCGCCTTTCCGTCACCCCGGACCGATTCAGCGGGGCGAGACGCACCCATAGCCCACAAAAAAAAAAAAAAAAAAAAAAAAAAAAAAGGCTAACATTCGTAGTTCAAACAAAAAACTGGAGCAAATCCATCCTTCATCCACCAGCGTTATTAATTACGAGTTATTATTATGAGAGTGCAAGGACAAAAGTTATTTTTTGTTTGGGAAATTACTGAGATTTAGTATTTAACATTATCATCATTCTCCTACTCTTATCCCAATTATTTGGGGCCGATACAATATGTACTCTTCTTTCACAGTACATATTATAAAAGTTATTTGCAATATTTTTATGACAGGCTGCCTGCCAGACGCCAACTCTCCTTGGAAATGTAATTGTTGACCAAACAGCATCAGATGGAGTTGGCCCAGGTCGTTACAAGGCTCTTAGTCGTTTTTTACAACATCCACGAGCAAAGTAAGGGTTGGTAGTATTCGTAGCCGCTACCACACAGCAAGGATTTAGTATTTAACATGCTAGATTATTTATAAAAACTTTTGTACAAGTATAAAAAAGAACGTCACATATAGGACTCGAACCCACATCCATTGGCAATCCGTTCCAATCGTCCTGTTACTTAGAAAAGTGTGAGCTGTTGTTTGACAATGAATTTTCGGTTCGTATTATTTTGTTGTCTTAATGAGTGCCATCTAGCGGACAATTATTACACTTTATTTCGATTTAATACTCTAACTTTCTGTAATTGTATTAAACGAGGGTCATATCAGACCCTATTATCCAATTTATTGAGATTTAGGATTTAACATGCAATTATTTATAAAATTATAATAGGGTCGTGTCATTGTTTAATATAATTCTAACTGTAAAGTTAGAGTATTAAATCGGTACAATGTGTAGTTATTGTCCGATAGATGGCACGAATGTTCAATAAAAGCAAAGACAAAATAATACGAACCAAAAATTCATTGTCATACAGCTTCTTTTTTTGGATACAAGTGCATTATTTCGTTTTAAGTATCCTTGATAAAAGGTATATAAAATTTTATGATATTTAATGTGCGAATGAGTAGTTTGAATTTGTTGCAATTTCATATCATCTCATATTCTCATCTTAGCTTATCTACTGCCCAGTGTTATGCTCAAGCCTCCTTCACAATAGAAGAGAAATTTATCTACGCCACGCTAATCAGAGAGAAGGAGAACAAGAAATGAAACCCTATAGTAACATACTATAGGGTTTTATTTCGTGTTCTCCTTCTCTTGCATAGATGTTATTAAACATATTCTTTAGTCGTTTTTTACGATAGCCGCGGACAATTTCGTCGTTCTAGTTATTGCTTCACAATCCTTTTAAAATTTTTATTAAATATTGAAGCTTTAGCTGACATATTTTATATTTTTGTGCTTTTTTTATTTGTGTTAGTTATTTTATAGTCAAAGCGTTTAATTATAACATGGAAAATTAGCTAAAGTAACCTTCTTCTCAGCCCATATAAGTCTCATTATTAGACACGTCTTTCTCCATGATAGTGAATAATAAAAAAAAATATGATACAAGTATGCGAAATGTGACCATTCCATAGCCCGCTGCCAATAAAAAAGAACTATACTTTATACGATTCATAAATTGTTTAAAGTCTGAATCATACTTTTGTCCATTAATTATATGTTTATATATCTAATATATATAGCAATATAAGTATTAGTTTTTTAGTGCAGTTGTATTTCCCGCCAGGCTGGCCACGGATGTCAAAGAAGCGGTTCCAGTGGCCAGCCCAATAGCGATGGGGAGGGAATACGGTGGGTTCTGTGGAGTTAGGCTGACCGACCGCATTCGTAACGACGACGTAAGAGAGCGAGTAGGTATGAAAGAGAGTATTGGTGTTAAGATGCGAAAGGGAATGCTCCGATGGTTCGGACATGTGGAAAGAATGCCGAACGAACGCCTGGTTAAGAAGATATACAATGCGAAAGTGGAAGGATGTAGGTACCGAGGGCGACCGAGACTAACCTACCTAGACCAGATCGGTCATGTACTAAAGGAAGGTGGAGTCAAGAGTCTCCGAAACCGGCGAGCGTGTATGAAGAGAATTATGAATGTTGAGGCAGCGAGTGAAGTATGCAGAGATAGAGTTCTCTGGCACTCTGTTCTCTCTGCCTACCCTGCAAGGGATATGGCGTGATGATATGTATGTATGGGGCCACGTGCTGCTCTTCCGTCGCCTCGCACGAAACGGACAGCGAGTGTCCAGACCATATCCTACCAAATAAAGTGGTTGTATTCAATTTAAAAAAAAAAAACAAAAAAGAGTGGTTCACTTGTAAGTCTTAAATGTCCACTTTCTTACTATTAGATCTTATTAAGCAATCGCTTGCTTACAATATGACAAAATCTAACTTAGGCACTTTTAGACTTGCTTAAAAATGATTCTCACTTTTAAGACACTATTTAAGAAGCTCCAATACAAAATTCCCATCATATTATATCTTACGTCTTCAAGGTGACGTATGCCACCTATCGGACAATGTTTACACATTGTATAGACTTAATACTTCAAACTTTACAGTTAGAATTGTATTAAACGATGACACAACCTTGTTATTCAAATTACTGAAATTTTTAGCATTTAATATGCTTAATTATTTATAAATACCCGATACGAAACGAAAAATGATGTCACAAGCGGGGTTCGAACCCGCACCTATTGGGAATCCGGCCCAACCGTGCAACCGTGCCCAAGCACGGTTGGGCCGGATTCCCAATAGGTGCGGGTTCGAACCCCGCTTGTGACATCATTTTTCGTTTCGTATCGGGTATTTATAAATAATTAAGCATATTAAATGCTAAAAATTTCAGTAATTTGAACAAAATTCCCAATAAAGATTTTTGTCAGATGACCGCTTAAAAATATCTCTCAACGTTTTATTATTTATAATATAATAATAAGACATAGTAACAAATCGTTATTACAAATGGTAGTGATATTTAGAAAGCGTGACTATTCAGCCGGTACGCTGTCAAGGATATTACGAAACGGAATAATGGCCAAGGACATTATCCTGTCTTGTACATAAATCTTGATTGTGAAACGTTTGGTAGCCATTTGGGCGGCATTAATGGATGACTAGATTTTTTGTTATTACAATACAATTTTATTGAAAATATAATGAATATATATATCTTAATATATATAAATTACGTGTCACGTTGTTTGTCCGCGATAGACTCCTAAAGTTCGTAACTGATTTCAATCAAATTTGCACAGCATTTGTAGTTTGATCCAACTTAAAAGATAGGATAGCTTTCATCTCAATTTATAGTCGCAATATTATTTTATTGCAAATTATTTATCTGTTATTTGACAGACACAATTATCTGTTGGTTAAACGTTTCATATAAGCTAAAATTTATTAGCATAACCACCACGTGTTACTGAGGCTACTTTAGCCACAGTAACCTGTGGCCAGTCAGCTAGTCTTAATATATATAAACCACGCGTCACGTTGTTTGTCCGCGATAGACTCCAAAAGTACTTAACCGATTTCAATCAAATTTGCACAGCATGTGTAGTTTGATCCAACTTAAAAGATAGGATAGCTTCCATCTCAATTTATAGTCGCAATATTATTTTATTGCAAATTATTTGTCTGTTATTTGACAGTCACAATTATCTGTTTGTTATCTCCAAACGATTATAACAGATGGTGGTATCTGTTGACTGTGTTGAGTAAGTATTTAATAGATGGCGCTATGTTTAACATACAAACGTTTCATATAAGCTACAATTTAGCATAACCACCACGCGTTACGCGTGGCCGGGTCTGCTAGTATATCTAAAAATATAATAAAAATGTAACAGGTCGCTATCTGTACATGGAAGATATATGAAAAAAAATATTACTGGGACCTTTATCAACACAAATAGAACCCAAAACAATGATTGTTAAAATTGTTGTCTGTTTATCTGTTTGTCTGTGCGTTTGTGCACGCTAATCTCAGAAACGGCTTATCCGATTTAGACGCGGTTTTTGTTAATGTATTGTGGTAAGCTCCACTTAACATTTAGGCTTTATTTCATGTCAATTGGTTCATAAATAAAGTAGTAAAAGCTATGTCAATTTAAAAAAATGATCGGAGAAAATATCTTTATCGATTCTTTTCAAATTACGTACAAATTATCTTCAGTAAAAATAAATAAACACGTGTCTCGTCGTCGTCGTCTCTTGTGTGTTCAGCATTTCTTAATTTTCACCCTCTGGGGGTGTAAATTAGGCCTGCGAAGCGGGTTGGACGACTCATTAAGTCATTCGCGCCAAGCCGATATTATTGAAGCTGGCAACTTGAAATGTTGACAGTGGTTTCTTTATATGACGTAGAGATTTACTTAGAAAGGATTTTATGAAATTACACCCCTAAGGGGGTAATACAAATAGCAAAGTTTGTATGGGGTGAAAAAAATCTTTATTGATTCTTTTCAAATTACGAGTGGAATCAAACATTCTATGGTAATATCCGGCATTTGTCAATTTTCACCCTCTGGTTGTGTAAATTAGGCCTGTGAAGCGGGTTGAACGACTCATTACCACCAAACCGAAACTATTAAAACTAGAAACATTAAATTTTTGACGCACGTTTCTTTTTATGACATAGAGATTCAATATGTAAGGATTTTATGAATTCCGCCCCAAAGTGGCAAAGTGTGTACGGGGAGATTTCTTTATCGATTCTTTTCAAATTACGTACAAATATTCTTCGGTAAAAATAAATAAACACCTGTTTCTCTCTTCCTCTCCATTAACCCTGCACCAGTGCCGTCGTGGCGACCAGTGCCGTGAGAGCTCACACGATACACATAGTAGACGGCAATAGGTTCTTGCCTAAGGGTTTAAGATACAGGTTAAGTTAAGCTTCAAAAATGTTCACTCTATAACTCAAATAATAAATCATATCCAACGAGGTCGAAACTCTGCTGGTGAAACAAAACAGTCAAATAAAGGGTGGCGATAATTATATTTTTATCCCATGGTCATACCGTAAATAGTATATTAAAGGCAATATAATTTGTAGAATGAATAGAACTTTGAACAACCTTTTCCTTTAGTGACCAGCTATGGTATATAGCCACACCGCGCCCAATCCATCCGAGGTGACGCGTGACCCCATAGCGCGCCGTATACGTACATCTACGTTATGCGAGCGGGCCACCGTAACCGTATCATCTCGAGTCAAAGCCCTCATGCAGTGAACCTCAATACAGGTACTCACTACTTAGCGTGTCAACGTAGAGTATTTTCTCTCGGACCCTCCCTATTGCCTAATTCCGTTAGACAACTAACTCGCAGAAGGCGGCGACCGCATCCCAGTTTCTGACGCTGTTAATCATCGTCCCAGCGACAAACCTTGAACACCTTGCATTGCTTTTTCTATTTAACTCTGTCAGAGATGACTTCTGCGTGGACGAAGGCGTGGGCAAAAGCTAGTATATATATATATATATATATATATATATATATATATATATATATATATATATATATATATATATATATATATATTAAAAGACCCTTTTATTTTACGGCGAACTACGACAGATGAAGCGGTGCGCGACCTCATAGACCCGCCTCGCAATGTACCTCTCCACGCCGTGCAAGTTGGCTACAGAAACCCGGTCTTTGTCCAAACTTACAGAAACATGGTCTTGTGCTACGGAGATATCTATACTCTAAAGTTCTGTACAAATATAAACCAAAATACGAAAATACATAGAAAACGGGTGTAACCGACATAGAACGACGAATTATCTCGCTGAAGTAAATTGTAATATGTAGGCCAAATCGCTCGTAGAACCGACACCCCAAATATGTGGCTGCATGTATAATTCTAAGCGTATTAAAACGAAAGCCCCAGGTGGACGTTGATATTTTAGTAAGCGCATAGAAATTTTGTTTTAAATTTTTTTCGCTAACAATTTTAAAGTATCTAATGAATGATTTTTTTTTTATAACACTAAGCAGACTTAACAAACTGACTCTTTTCTTTTAAACTATCGCGTTATCAAATTTCATGGCGTAGATTTAGCTGCTAATTTCTTTTTAATTAACGATAATGCAATTTTTGTTAAGCGAAAACACTTCAATTTCGCATACTCCATTCAAGTATTATTGTTTCTTCCATAAAAACTAACAGTATTTTAACACTTTCTAGTGATAAAAAGAGATGGCATTAGATAGACATTAGTTTCCCCTAGATGTTTTACCAAATGTCTATGTGACGTCACGCTACTATTAACCTGAGTAGGATAAGATCGAACCTCATCCATAAAGAAAAATAAACACGTAATATATATTGAATATACATACAAAAAACAAAATCGATTATTTATTATAATTCACTTTTCTAGTGGTAGGATCCCACTGTTGACAATTTTCTGTCTACAGCCGCGGGCCGGTCCGACCGGGGTAGTACCACATTTTCATAGAAAATTGACCTCTGAGCGAGAGAGCTGGCAACTTTCTGGGTGGGTTTTTTTTAGTGGTAAGCAGCGGTCTAGCTGTCCACTATATGACATCTACCATCAGGTGTGCTGACCAAGTGCAATAAAAAACTATAAAATCTCATCGCCGTCATATCGCCTTAGCCCATATACGTCCCACTTTTGGGCTCGAGCGTTGTCCACAATAGGAGCGCAATTAGGAGAGCAACTGATCTACTCTGCCGTGCTGCTCAAACGGGTTGTCAGCTGTCTGTATCTATTTCTGCCTACATTATTCCTTAGTCATCTTTTTTTGTAAAAGATAGACACAAGGAAAAAGAGCATGATGAACTGTAGATAGAAACAAAAGCATGATGAACTGTATTCTTTATCACACAGACAAAATAAAAATATCAAAAAGTCAAATCACATAAACTTCATAATTGGTAGCCGCCATTGGCTATAAAGACTCCGCAATATTCGTTTCATGAATAAGAGATCACGATTTTGCAATCCATTTGGCTCCAATGTAAGCGAAATGGGGAACTTTGTTCATAAGGAAAAATGTTAAATAATATGACCTTGCTTGTCGTATCTATAAATCTGTGATAATAGTTTTATTTTTTCATCTACTTTAGTAATAAATTAACGCTACTTTTTTTTTGTTTGCAAGAAATTTATCTAATACCCATATTTTAGGTGCTTAACAAAGATGGGTGCTGTGAAGGGCTAATAGGATATTATAATAGAATATTGTCTCGTATTACCAAGATTTTTTCTTGTGTTCTATATATAAATAATTGCTTGGACCAGGTTTTCTTTTCAGATATTACGATTGAACACAAAATAGAATTCATTATACCTTATGCTGTAGTAGGATTCTTCTATTTCATCTGAAAACATTATAGTTGTCAACTGTACTCTTTCTGAGATCATATCTCACATTCGGAATAACTTTCTGAGCGGCTGTTTATGTCCTGTTATCGCTGAAGTTAATTACTCTATCTAAATATGTAATCTACGAAGGCGAAGTTACTGCACAGCTAGCTAGTATATATATTTATATGTGTATATTTTTTTTTCTAGAACAATAAACTGTTAACCTTGGATATCGAACTCACGATACCTGGAAAGTCACTATTTCGATTCTATCAACTTTATATTAAAAATTAAATCAAAACTCATGTGAAAATCACAACTAAGCAGACCAACATAAAACTACAAAATTTTAAGGACTTATTGTCAATTTCACTAGATTTACAATGTGTATGTATAGTGAATTTATATGCTCAACTTCATCACAAGAACACAGATCTATACTCTAAAAAAAAAATGTATTATCGATCAAAAATGAAATCATCATCATATCTACTTATATATGTATGTCCCATGGGACTTTTGGCGGGAATCTAAAACGTCATGTTGTGCTCTTGTATTATATTCGATATCTTAGTGTTTTAACGTGTTATATTAGATAATTTTTATGGTATTTTATGTAATATGATGTGACAGAACAGCTGGGATGTAGTGAATATCATATAAAAGTGCTTTACAACGTTTTCGTTTTCCATCAAAATTCCTACAACATACCATTAACAGTGTCACCATAGCACTGTTGATGGCGACAATTCGACTGACTGACAGACAATGACTAACCTGATGAGATTAAGAACGTGAAGATAATTATAACTCGACACTGGCAAAAATGGCTCGTATAAGTAGCTGATTGCCAATACATAAAAAGAAGAAGAAGAAGTATGTCCCATTGGCAGGCTTGAACCTCCTTCGTAATGTAAGTGAAAGTGACGTATACCACGCTGGTCAAACGTTTTGGTATAATAGGGTTTCGTATCGATTTTTTCTTCTCTTGCATAGATGTTATACTAGTTTTATATCCCTTAGTCGTTTCTTGCGATCACCCACGGGTAAGATAGGGTGGTCAATTGTATTCTTACTCCGTCGTCCTACAGTTTCATCATTTCAAAAATAACAGCGTTAATACAATTACCGCTGAATCCAACGCCTCGCCAATGCAAACCCATCTATATTCTATCCACGTGTCAAATATTTACATAAGCCATCCTTGTCTTTCCGTAAACAGAAATTATAATTCAGGAAGCTCTAGTTTTAATTAGATAGTCGACAAAATTAAACAACATCGACAAACTAATGTATTCTGTGATTAATTATTAATAACTTAATTTAAACTTTGTCGCTACTTGCTTTGTGGTAAATCCTTGTATTAAAGCTCTTTTGATTGTTGGAGATATTTTATCCATCATTCTGATTAGTGATTGGAGTTTGTGTATCCTTTTTTGGTTGGATCGTTTCATTATATCTTTTTGTTTCTATTATTTTATTGTATCGTTTTGGTTGCATTGTTTTAATGTATCATTTTAGTTAATTGTAATTTAAATTTGTTAATCAATTTTGTTGTAATTGGCTTTTTGAACTTTTATTGTATTGTTTTAGTTGGAATCTTTTGATTGGATTGTTGTATTTTAAGGAAAAGAAATCTTGAATTAACATCCTATACTAACACGTCTGACCAACGTGGTATGATCAAATTCCCTACTTTTATGGAGGAGGCTCGAGCGCAACAATATGACGACGTATATGACCATTTTTTTCCCCCGTCCCGCCATATCGGTCCGGGGTGACGGAAGAGGCGGCGCGCAACCCCATTAACCCACCCTGCAAGCACCTCTTCTTCACCGTGCGAGCGGACCACCGGTACCCGATCTTTGTCTTTGGTGGCCCGCCCGACGGTATACCCTCTCGGGTTCCTCTCTCGTCGACGCCCCGACAGCTTTCGCCGTCGAAGCGTCGCCCTCACAGCTTTCGCCGTCGAGGCGTCGCCTCACGCGGTGGCCTCACGTCGGGTGACCGGACAATTCCCCGGTCCGATCACCCGAAGCCTCGGTTAGGGCGGCATCAGGCGCAGATACGACGTATATGACCAAAGATCATGATTAAATCGTTTTATTTGGATTATTTCAGGTGAATCGTTTTATTGTATCGTTTTAATTAAAATATTTTCTTGTATCGTTTTAATTAAAATATTGTATCGTTTTCATTATATTATTGTATCCTTTTAATTATATGAGTCACGTTTAGCAAGTGGGTTGATGAAGGCAGTTAGTGTTATAAGTTCATCAAAAGAGTCTTTACTTACATTATAGTAGAAAATCTCTGTATCAGACCTCTTGATTATTAAGGAAAATATTTTATCCATCCATCCGTTAGCTTACTGATGTCCACTGTTAGACATAAGCCTTGATATGGTTCGAAATGTCATAATGCCAACACCAAAGCTTAGTATGCGTGTTGGCGATTTAGTATTAGAAGTCTAACAGGAGAGCAAACAACATGATTTTTATCCTGGTACTTCCCTTAGTCGGTTTTTACAACTCCCATGGTAAGAGGTGATGATACATTATATTATATAGAATACATATATTGTTTTTTTTTTTGCGTCGAGTACGTCAAACCCCGCTAATCCGTTAGGGCCGACAGGAAAAGCGGTGAAAGACCCCGCAGACCCGCCCTAGAATATACCTCTCGACACCGTGCGGGTGGGTCACTGGTACGCGGTCTTTTTCTTCAGTGGCCCACCCGGCCGTCTACCCTCACGGGTATCCTCTCATGATATATTGTAAGATATATTTCAAAACTTTTAGATATAATAGCCTACTGAAATCTGTACTTATTCAGAAGTTGAGTATTAAAAACTCATTAACAAACGATTCAAGACTTGAAAGTCGACTTACCTCTTACCTTGTATTTGCTATTAACTAACTATATGTGGCAAACAGTTAGCTAATAATTAAAAGCTGTTGAAATATACTTCGTCAGTGCGACCGCGTAGAAGTCATATTTATCATCACAATTAATTATGGTTTCACTATTTGTATTGCAGGGTAAAAAATATGGGGTGAAAAATATCAAAGAAAAAGCCACCCTCACTATTATTAAATTAACAAATGCGACTGATTTTCAAAATATTCTTTTCCAATAAGTCTCTACCTATGTAGAGACAAAAGTAAATCTCATTCTAGTATTTATTATTTATGCTAATTTTTAAATTAATAAAGAAATCAACTAACAATGCAATGCATGATATGTTTATTTAATCCCATATTTTAAACCTTCAAAAGATAGCTGAATGATGAATCATTATCATTTTTTTAATCTTATCCCAATTACTTGGGGTCGATACAATATGTACTCTTCTTTCATAGTACATATTGTAAAAGTTATTGGCAACAGTTTTATGACCGGCCACTTGCCAGTTACGTCAACCCTCCTTGAGAGTTGGCCCAGGCCATTATAAAGCTCTTAGTCATCTTTTACGACATCCACGAGCAAAGTAAGGGATGATAGTATTCGTAGCCGCTACCGCACAGCTAAACTGAATGATAAATATGATGATGATATTTTTCTGCCCATACAAATTTTGCCATTGCATTTCATCCAATTTAGTAAAATCATTTCTCATTCAAACTCTATGCCACAATAATAAACCGGGGGAAGGCGAAAAGGGAAGGAAATTGACCTACTATACCACCCTGGTCAGACTTATTGGTATAAGTGTTGGTATTTTGTTTCAAGTCGTCCCATCGCATAGATGTTATATGCGCTTTATATCCCTTAAAAGACATTCTACGATCACCTAGGGGATGGCGAAATGTATTCTTATTCCATAACCACACGGCATATATATCATATGTAGACTTACCTATGGCAAAACGGGTACTTCATTACGTTATTGGATTATAATCTATCCTCTTCTTAACTCTATACTTGCCATTGCTGAGCAGCAATCACCTTCACAATAGAAAGGACATAACAAATCAAGTTGAATGATGAATATGAATTTCTTTTTATTTTTATGGTAGGCTATTGTCTGGTATAAACCCTACGGATTCATCCAGAGTGACGCCAACACTGCTATTTGCCGTTGGAACACCATACGAAAATCTACGTCAATATACACATATAAATTGCGGCAAACTATTTGCTGAATACAATTTTGACTATACAAGAAAATATTTATATCGCTCTCAGATCTGCGATACCGAAAATGATGCTATTATCTTGCTCAGTTGATCTGATGTTCTTAGATTTTAAACCATATGGCTTTATGAAGTGAAATATTTTTAATATATGTTTCTTCTAAGCATCTGTTCTGCAATGGTAGAGAAATTGTGGCACTAGGATACCACATTAGTCAGACGGTAAGATGTAAAGATGCGAAAGGGAATGCTCCGATGGTTCGGACATGTGGAAAGAATGCCGAACGAACGTCTGGTTAATAAGATATACAATGCGAAAGTGGAAGGATGTAGGAAGACCGAGACTAACCTACTTAGACCAGATTGGTCAAGTACTGAAGGAAGGTGGAGTCAAGAGTTTCCGAAACCGGCGAGCGTGTATGAAGAGAATTATGAATGTTGAGGAAGCGACTGAAGTATGCAAGGACTCAGCAGAGAACTCTATTCTCTGGCACTCTGTTCTCTGTGCCTACACTGCAAGGGATATGGCGTGGTGATATGTATATGTATATATGTAAGATGTAATAAGAATTTGTTTGCTGTTTGTGCAATAAAACGATGGACACTCGGCCTCTTGCCGTCCATTGTTAGATGGAAGCTATAGCTCTAGCTATGCTCTAGCATAGCGCCATGAATTTGCTTTCTTGGCAGACGGCTTGGCGGTTATAATGATATGTTTCTCATTTCCCAAGAGAGATCTACTTTTCTGGTGATAGTTTCTTATCCCTTAACCAATATTTAAAATGCTCACGACTAATCTAAATTTAAGTGATTCATTTCTTTAAAAATAGTGTATACATTGGGCTTAAGAATATTTTGATGTGCATATTATATTTCTTAGTTGTCTTTTACGTAGTTCACTGATAAGATAGCTGTTGTATTCTTACTCATTTATTAAGTTATTTTGAGACAATTGCTAACTTCAACCCTAGTTGTTAACATTAGGATTAAAAAAATCCAGAACAATAAGTGTCGCCATCTGTTGCCATATTCTAGTAAACGTTGATTTTAATTTAAACTTATGTAATAATTGTAACTAAAGTAGTAATAACTATAAAAAAGAAACTTTTTTATAATTATGCAAAATGTTCGTACGTATCTTCATCGTATCTTCCAATATATACTTATTTATAGTTTATTTCCTTAAGGTAGTAGTCTGGTAACTTATACCTATTTTCATGACTTCTTTGGAGGGTGGTTTTTTATAGGAAAATAAAAATGAATTATCTTGAATATTTGGAGTGTTTTATATTGAAAATATAAAAAAAAATATTTGAATAAATTTAATAGTTTATTACTATTGTCACTCGAAGTTGGAACCTCAAAAAAAATGTACGTGGGTGGCCCGGGTGATTTTGGCTCTTGATGTTATCTGAAATCAAATATTCTTGATTATTCTTAATCTATAGACATGTCATTCTGGTCGGAACTACTGAAGTTAAATTTCAAGGGTAAATAACAAAATGGCGGACTTTGAAAAAAATAGTCCTTTTATTTTAGCAAAGAAAGGACTGTAAAATAAAAAGTTAGGGGTGAAAAAAATTCTCGTTAGTACCGACGAGAACTATAAGTGTGTAGAACAGCCTGTTAAAATTTGAAAGCAATCGGTTCAGTAGAAAAAAGTTAGGACCCGGGCCGACCAGAAAAACAATGTTTTGAGAAAAATGCGTTTAAAGTTCAACAACAAATTTTCATAAGTAAACTTATACTTACGTCAATCGTCTATGCCTGAAGCGTATAATATGCCTTCATCCTCTTCAATTAAGCACAAAAAAAATTTTTCGATTTTTTTTCGACCTTAAATAAATTATAATCAAATAATCTGTAGATGATATTCATATCACCTTCTTCGTTTTATTTAGTTAGAAATAAATATATATTTACATAATATAATCCCCTCACGTTATTTATATTTTATTGACTCTAAGTACTTAAAGCACAGGGACTGAACACATATACGTCTTATGATATTCCTTTTCATCACTCCCTTTTTCCCTTGCATGTGGGTATGATAAAAGAAACTAAATATTATTATCCGCATATATATTAATCCCTATATTATATCCATTATTATTAGAAGAGAATGAAAACTCAAAATGAAACCTTTTACCCATATATATGACCAATAGGGTCATTTTCCCTATTATTTTGAAGGAAGCGCGAGCCCTGCATTGAGATGATATGAGCTAAATAATTATGACAATAATAGTGGTAGGACCACGCTGTTGACAGTTTTTTGTCTACAGCCGCGGGCCGGTCCGTCCGGGGTAGTACCACACTCTCGCTGAAGATCGACGTCTGAGTAATGGCAATGTGCTATTGCACTTCGTTTAGTGAATGAGAGAGCCGGTAGCCTAACTGGGTTTCGGGATTGTAATGGTAGGCAGTGGCCTAGTTGTACCCTTGGTATAGCAAAGGTCCATGGGCAGCAGTGACACTTATCATCAGGTGTGCTGCTTTCTCGTTTACCACCATAAGCAATATAAAAAAAATTCTAACAAAATTTTAGTGAAAACATATTCTAATATGCTTTATTCAATGTTTCAACAATACAAATAGAAAGCGTTTCATGATTTAATCCTCGACATCGCGGATTAACGTGGAAAAGCGACTTCGTTGAATGAAACCGCCGTCGGCTTACTTTAGCTCTTTATACTTAGAGGATTTAAAATGTTGATAACTAACGTATGTATGAAATAAAATATTTTTATTAAAAGCACAATTAAAATGAAGTGCGGTGACGAATTAAGAACACAATGTATTACTAACCTTTACTCACTTATGAAAGTTATAAAATAGGCTAAGGAATTACCAAGAGAGTGCAGCACCTCCTAGGAGACTCATTACCATTCAATCGCCTGCCTACTAAGCGTGGCTATTCCATTATCAACCATAAAATCGTAGATGTACAAACCATATTACATTCACCCATAAACATGCGGCGGCATCAAGCGCAAATGTATATAAATACCACCATATCTGCGCCTGATGCCGCCGTAGACTAGATAACGGGTGTATGAACGGGGATTAATGCGTCACCCGTTCATGGTACCCGAAAAAGTAATCTACCGAACAGGTTATCGAAGACAACCATCGGAAAACGGATCTATAATCCTTTTTTTTTGTATTGGCTAAGTTATGATCACACTTCACCCGATCCATCTAACAGGGCGGTACATAACCCCATAATCTTTCAAACAAGTAGCGCCGAATACGGTGGGTCACCAGTACCCGGTTGTTGTGCAAGGGTTACCCTCCGGCGGATTACCATTTTGGTACCATCTCGATGCGTCGTCCACACGCGACCAGCCTCTCTTCTAGTGTCGGGCTAATCCCAAATCCGTTCATTCAACGACCTAAAAACCAATCTTAGTACCGATTGAAGTGGCTAATGTTAAATGATAATTACTTTGTAAATAAATATTATTCAACAGATATGATGATTAGTTTTCGTAATATAAATTTAAATTAGGCAAAAACAAATTCCCTTACTATTTCAAATTGAATATAATGTTATCATTGGAATAAGACATAAAATATTATAGACAACGTGTAATATGCAGCATATTTTGATATAAAATGCTTGGCCTTCTTACAATTACCATTGATTCAAATAAAGTACTGGCATACTTCCAAACTGTATCGATTTGTTTTATTGTATGGAACTTATGTAATCATTTTTGGACAATGCTCGCGTCTGTATTGACCATTATAATAGACAAATAATTACTAAATATCTTCATATAATAATAATAACATCATCAGTATCCTACTCTTATCCTGATTACTTGAATTCGACGCAATATGTACTATGGTTAAGAAGATATACAATGCGAAAGTGAAAGGATGTAGGTACCTGGGGAGACCGAGACTCACCTACCTAGACTAGATTGGTTACGTACTGAAGGAAGATGGAGACAAGAGTCTCCGAAACCGGCGAGCGTGTATGAAGAGAATTATGAATGTTGAGGAAGCGAGTGAAGTATGCAAGGATAGAGTTCTCTGGCACTCTGTTCTCTCTGCCTACCCTGCAAGGGATATGGCGTGATGAAATGTAGGTATGTACTCATCTTACATCGTACATATCGCTAAAGTTATTGACAAGTTTTGTGACTGCTCGCCTGATCTCATCGCTCCTTGGGAATGTAATTGTTGACCAAACATCAGGTTGGCCTAGATCGATATAAAGCTTTTAATCGTCTTTTTGGACATCCAAGAGCAAAGTAAGGATTGGTAGTATTTGTAGACGCTAGCACAGCGAATAAAAAAAATCTACAAAATAATAGAACAGTATAATAGTCAAAACCGTCAACCAAAACCTCAAGAGGCTCGTATGTGGTGGTTGAACTAGAGGTCTGATGTATATGACGGTATTACTGGACTCGAAGTGTACGTAAAGTGAGGCAGTTCCTCTGTTTGTAACCCTAAACACCGGTTGCTTGGTTCTTATATTCGCTGCCATTAGGTTACCTCACTTTTATGTTTTTAATATTTTGTTTTTACGTTATATTTAAAAATTTACTTGGTAATTACGTCTTTCGTTATCATCATCGTCGTAGCTCATACATCCCACCTCTGGATTCGAGACTCTTCCACGATAAGAGAGAAGTTGACCTATAATACTATATACACTGCGCTGGTCAAACGTGTATAGCGTTTTATTTGAAGATTTTGTTCTCTTGCATAATCTAGAAGCAATCCTTTGTGGATCATACAGGCGCGGGAATCGTACCCAAGACATTTGGCACTAAAGATAGGTACTTAGACCACTTGTTATAAAGGAGAATAGAGCCATAATTGAGGCTCTTGAGTGATTTTATTTAATGTTAAGAGTTTCTAAGGATACCAGTACTAATATTCAGTCCAATGGCGATTGGGCGATTATAGCCTACCACAAAAAAAGGATAGCAACACTCTCATTTTCTAATTTTTTCTACAAATTGATATTTGAAGGTGCTTGACCTGACAGATGGTACCTTAACTGATTTACACAACTCCTACTAGAAAGTAAGGGACTTATTATATTCTTGACCTCCCATGGGCAAGGTTATAGTATTGTATCACATCAATATACGAGGAATTCCACGTTAAATGTAAAATTAAATTAATTCAATGTAAATGTTGTTGTTGTTGATGTTCAATAGTGGTAGGACCACGCTGTGGATAGTTCTCTGTCTGTCTGCAGCCGCGGGCCGGTCTATCCGGGGTAGTACCACACTCTCGCAGAAGATCGACGTATGAGTAATGGCAATGTGCTGTTGCGCTTCGTTCGATGAGCGAGAGACCCGGAAGCCCAACTTTGAGGTTTGTAATGGTAAGCAGCAGCCTAGTTATAGCAAAAGTCTATAAGCGGCAATGACACTTACCATCAGGTGTACTGCTTGCTCGTTAGCCACTATAGGCAATAAAAAAAAGTAAGAGGTAGCAATTTATTGTATTCTTAGCCTCCCATGGGCACGGCAATAGTATTATATTTCACCATTATAAGAGGAATTCCACGTTTAATGTAAAATTAAAAGAATTCAATGTAAATTTCTAGAAACATCTAGACTTTTCGCTTACATAACGGGCGAACGACTTTGTCGGCCATCGATATAAGTTCAACGACCCATACAGTAGGTGAACTTTCTTATTATACTTAATCCAGTGTGTATTATACACTGCAGCTAGCGTTTTATAATAGTATGGATTTAGTTAAGCAAAATGGAGTCGTGGACTTTTTTAGATTTATTTTTAATCGTTTTACTTATCGTCGTTTCATTGTAACGATTTAGTTGGATTGTTTTAGTTAGATCGGTTTATTGTATCTTTTTAATTGCATTGTTACATTGTATCGTTTTCGTTGTATCATTTTTTATATATCATTTTAGTTCGATCTTATTGTAGTACAGTTTTATTGTAACTTTTTAAATGTTTTTTTTTTTTCGATTCCACAGAAAATTATGGTAATTTTGTATATTTTCTTAACACGTCACTATCTGCTACTGTAGTACAATAAAAAAATACAAATATTTAAAAAAGAACGATATTATGAAATTTAAACTATGGGCAAATAGGTAAGTATCTATTGGTAAGCTATGAGGCTGTAATAAATATCTGTAAAAATATAATATATAAAGGAGAATGAGGATGGTGTCCGATGGTTTACTGTGTGAGACACAAGGAGGTTTCAGGAGTGGAAGGGGATGCATGGATCAAGTGTTCTCTCTGCGCAACATTGTGGAGAAGCATCTGGCCCTAGGTCAGAGGGTTTTCTGCAGTTTTGTGGATCTGGAGAGAGCATTTGACACGGTTGTACGAAAGGAAGTTTGGGACATTTTACCGGAGTGTGGTATTAACGGTAAACTGCTGCAGGCTGTGCAATCCAGTTACATGGGCTGTAGAGCCTGTGTGCGGCTGGATGGTGGAATGTCGCCTTGGTTTGACGTCAATATCAGCACTAAGCAGGGCTGCGTTCTATCAGCCAGGCTGTTTATCATATATCTGGATAAATGTCTCCAAAGGTTGAACTATATGAATGTGGGAGTCCAGATGGGTGACTCAGTGGTCTCTGCTCTGCTTTATGCAGATGATGCAGTCCTGCTGGCACAGTCAGCGACTGACCTGCAGACCCTAGTCGACACAATGACAGAAGATTGTAAGAAAAGGGGTCTACGCGTGAATGTGAGCAAAACCAAAATAATGGTCTTTGAAAGAGATGAAGCCAGAACAGATGTAAGAGTAACAATAGGTAATGATGTACTAGAGCAAGTGGATGAATTTGTATATCTTGGATGTGGATTTAGCCGAGATGGAAGGTACACCACTGATATAGAGCGAAGAGTGATTGCGGGAAATAGAGTGAACGGAGCGTTGGGGCAACTTCTCAGCAGCCACCACCTCAGCCAGAAGGCACGTGTAGCAATACATAACGCAGTGCTTGTCCCAACATTACTGTATGGAAGCGAAAGTTGGGTATGCAGAAAAGAGTATGAAAGTAAAATTAATGCGGTCGAAATGCGATCTCTTCGGAAAATCTGTGGAGTTAGGCTGACCGAACGCATTCGTAACGAGACGTAAGAGAGCGAGTAGGTATGAAAGAGAGTATTGGTGTAAAGATGCGAAAGGGAACGCTCCGATGGTTCGGACATGTGGAAAGAATGCCGAACGAACGTCTGGTTAAGAAGATATACAATGCGAAAGTGGTAGGATGTAGGTACCGAGGGAGACCGAGACTAACCTACCTAGACCAGATCGGTCAGGTACTGAAGGAAGGTGGAGTCAAGAGTCTCCGAAACCGGCGAGCGTGTATGAAGAGAATTATGAATGTTGAGGAAGCGAGTGAAGTATGCAGAGATAGAGTTCTCTGGCACTCTGTTCTCTCTGCCTACCCTGCAAGGGATATGGCGTGATGATATGTATGTATGTATGTAAAAATATAATTTGCTATTGAAAATAAATATATATATATCTACAACCATTGTGCGACCTTTACCAGCAAGGATTTATGGCACAAGTGGTCTCTAATTGTTGACCAAAAAAAAACTCAACATTGTTTTGCATGCTATGGAATAGACTATCAGAGTTTCACTACATGATCAAAAATTCAAATACCCTTACTATTAGTAGAATAGGAATAGCCGATATCATCATCCATCATCTCAGCTTACACATGTCCCACTGCTGGGTTCGAGCCTCCTCCATAATAGGAGTGAAATTAACCTACTACATCACGCTGGTAAGACAGATTGGTATAGGGTTTTGTTTCGAGCTTTCCTTCCTTTGCATAGATGTTATATGCATATTTTATCCCTTAGTCGACATTTACGATCACCCACGGGTAAGATAGGGATTAAGGAGTGGTGAATTGTATTCTTACTCCGTCACCACACTACAACAGCCGATATACTCCAAACAATTGGCCCTGAAGTGCTAATTCTCAAGACGTTATCATTATCCTACATCGCTTGTCAAACCGATAACTTGAGAGAAGAAACATACTTGAAGGGTAATCATAAAATGAAGAACGCGTATAGGGTAATCTTACCATCGGCGGGACTAACGACTTCGTAAAGTCGCAAAGAACCATTGATAGCAGGTGGCACAGAATGGTTCTAAGTGTCTGTTTCGTAAGGAGACCTATGGGGTCAACAGAACCTGGACCTACCTCCAACAGTGGGGGTCAACAGAATGGTGGATGATTATATATTATTAATATTTGTTTAATTCATAATTTTTTTTTTTTGAAATGATATTTTCTTATGGGCAAATAAACCGCTTCGTTACGTAACGCGTAATGCCGCCAGTCTGTCTGGCTGCTTTATAGCTGATGCTAATAATGTACATACACAAAATTCTAATGTACATATTAAAGAATTGTAACTAAGAATAAAATATATTTTATAATAAATATTTTTATTATTAATAAATAACTTTTCCTCACATTATCATATTAATATACATAAAATTTAAGTAATAACTTAAACTTTTCTCAAATTAAACATTTCACTATTAAATAGTTCATCTTAGAATAGTTATCTCTTCTGTTGGGCGTTCCGAGACGCACGCTTTTTTTTATTCGAGAAATTTCTTTACTAGAAAAGTATGCTTTAAAGTTTCACGCATCTTTATTATACTTCATAACTATGTAAACTGTGTCTAAAGGCTGGTATTTTTTTATAAAAAAAATATGTAATTTAATTTAGAAAATCCAAATGTGCCCGCCTTATAATTTTTATATTATTTATCATTTACTATCGGTCAATGCCAGAAATGAAAATAAAATTAAAGAAAAAGAAGCCTTTTTTTTAAAACATGCTTTTATTATTTGCTAATAAAATGAACTAAAAAGTTAAAATTAAATTAACTCTAATAAGACATTTAAACACCACACTAACACTTTATAAGTTCATTGTAACCTTTAACGACAATTAAGCTTCTTCGTCTACAACAAAATAATTTCATATCGTACATAATTATATATTTTTAACACTAAAACTTTACACCATAATTATTAAATATGCCCGTTTTTATCACAGTCCGAATTTTATAAATAAAAGCGTGTTACATTTTGATGTTTTTATAAATTATAGTATCTAGTACCATAGTAGTTGAGTATACATTAATGTGCAATAAGCTGTATGCCGCATTTCCCGTGCCTCGAGCGACGACCTCAAACGAAAATAGATCGCAAACGAAAAGCGTAATGGACGCCAATTTGCACTTAACCAGATAATTTACACGATTTTATGTCATCATGATATTTTATTTTTATAGTTCTGGCAAGTTATGAATCTTTTTTGGATTTCTAGTTATAACAGCTTATTTTATTTAACATTATGAGGATTTCAATGGGTTACTTAAAAATAAAAAAATAAACTATTCGAATCAAATAAAGTGAAATCATATATTAGGCATCAACTCTGACCACTGAAGACAAAGACCGGGTTCCCGTGGCCCGCTCGCTCGGCGTAGAGAGGTACATGCAGGGCGGGTCTATAAGGTTGTGCGCTGCTTCTTCTATGGCCCCGGACCGATTTAGCGGAGTGTGACCACTCCATAACCCGCCGCCAAAAAAAAAGGCATCAACTCTGCGCACGTATATTATATTTTACATTGTATATTAAATTAATTTCATTAATTTACCATTGAATTTTAATGTGATCGCCATTGAAGTAATTTAAAAAAAAGAAATATTTTGATACATTAATTTTACGGTCGTATTCGTGCCAGATTCAGAATATTTTATCCGACGTCTTCGAATATTTTTTTAATCAACTATTTTCTTTCTTTAAACAAAATAATTGCTTTTAAAAACATCAAATACATTTAAACGAGTGTTTTTTCTGGACGTATGTAGTATAATATTATCCTATAAGTGCAATGTGAGAAAAATACAATCATTTTTAGGTTTGAAATGTGCTTGATTTTCATATATCGAGAGTAGAGCAAGACCTCAACGCTTCACTTATGAGGCGTGCAATAAATAAATAGTTCATCAATATCATCATAGCTCATATATGTCCTGCTATTGAGGTCAAACCTCCTCCATAGTGGGCGGGATATTGCCCTATTATGTTATACTGATCAGATAAGTTGGTATAATAATTTATTTAAAGTTTATCATCTTTTAATACACATGTATTTAAAGATTGTTTTCTCTGTTCATACTTTTACAAATGCCAATTACAGCTTTGAATTTTTACAAAAATTTATCAAAAAAGACTTAATAAATTTATTATTTCAATTTCTTTCTCATCATCATCATTTCAGCTCATATATTGGAGGGAATTTGACCTACTATAACATTTTTTTTTCGGCGGGCTATGGTCTGGCCACCCCCTGCTAAATTCGTTCGGGGCCGACACATGAAGCGGCGCGCGACTCCATAAACCCGCCCTACAGTGCACCTCTCTACGCGCTCTACGCCGTGTGAGTGGGCCACTGGAAATAGGTCTTTGTCTTCGGTGGCTGACCTACTATACCATGCTAGTCAGGCGTATTAGTATAGAAAGAAAGAAAAACATTTATTTTGTTCTCGTTAAAAACTAATGAAAATAAACATAACTAAAGAAAACAACTTCTGGTATAAAATGACATTAACGAGAAACAAAAAAGACTATTGGCTCAGCTTTGGCTATTTTATTTTATAAAATAGCGCTGACATTCTGCCAACACCTAGTACATTTTAAACAAATTATTAAAAACATGACTAGTATAAAAGTGTCAGAGTCTGTGTGTGTGTATATGTGTAACGATGTATTAATAATTTTAACATAAGTATAACAACATTGCATACATATATAATATAAATAAAAATGACAATATTTAATAAAATATATATTTTTTTAAGAGTATCGAAATTTCGCACTATATAAGACAGTGTAATTGTGCACTAAGTAAATGTTGTTTTAAAGTTTTGTTAAAAGTAAATACAGATTTTAAGTCCCGCAATGGTGGAGGTAGATCATTCCAACACTTGGTCGCAGAGAATTTAAAACTACCACGGAATGTTGGAGTGCGATATTTAGTGGTATTTAAAAATATAATGAAGCTCGAGTCTTGTATTTATTAAGAGAACTAGGCCAGCTAAGTTTATTGTAGAGGTAAGTTGGCTTGATAAGTATAGGGCTTTATTCCGATTTTTCCTTCTCTTGCATAGATGTTACATCTATTTTATATCTCTTAATCGTCTCTTACGATTACCTACGGATATGGTGTGGTGAATTGTATTCTTACTCCGTCACCACATGGAATATTTTACAAATGGAACATTCCACACGAAAAAAGCACTGAATTTATTTCAACACATTTTTATGTATCAAATATTGTAAACTTCTTTAGTTGCACCTGCAACTAAAGAAGTTTACAATATTTGAACTAACAATGCACCTTTTTTTTTTTTTTTTTTTTTTCGGTGGCCTGCTCGGCGGTATGCCCTCTCGGGCTCCTCTCCTGTCGACGCCCTGACAGATTTCGCCGTCGAGGCGTCGTCCTCACGCGGTGGCCTCGCGTCGGGTGACCGGACAATTCCCCGGTCCGATCACCCGAAGCCTGGGTTAGGGCGGCATCAGGCGCAGGTATTCGCGCCTGCACCGCCCCGGCCGCGGGCGGCGGCCCGGGTCACGGGAATCCTCCCGGGCCCGTTCCGCCGCCTCCTTCTGCGAGATGACAGCCTCGCAGAAGGCGGCGACCGCGTCCCAATTCCTGACGCTGTCGACCATCGCCCTTGCGACAGCCGGCAGCGTCAGGTCGGCACCGTTAATAGCGACGAGGTCGCGGCGCTGCCCGTCCCATCTCGAGCATTCCTCGAGCGTATGTTGCGCCGTGTCCTCGTCACTACTGCAATGATGGCAGCCCGGAGTCCATTCCCTGTACACGACAGTGTGCAGGTATTTCCCGAAACACCCGTGCCCCGTTAACACCTGCACCAGTCGGAAGGTGAGGACCCCGTGCCGCCGCTCCATCCATTCCATCAGTACGGGCCGGAGGGCCTCGACGGTAGTGACACCGTGTCTAGGCCTCTCCAGCCGCGTAGCCCAACGGGCAATGACTTCTCGGCGGGCGTCCTCGCACCAGGTGGCTATCTCGTTAAAAGATGGGGAGCCACCCTCTTCGCGCATTGAGGTAACCCGCCGGTAGAGGTCGGAGAGCATCTCCGCCTCTAGGTCCCACGGGGGTGTCCCGGCCAATAGGCACGCCCCTTCTGTCGACACCGTGCGGTACCCGCGAATGGCTCTGACCGCCATGGCTCGCTGTGGCCTCCACAGCACCGCCCTGAGCTGGGTGTTCAGAGCCCTCGCCCACACGGGTGCGCCGTACATGGCCATTGAGCGGATCACCCCCGCATACAGCCGTCGGCCCTCGAAACTGGGTCCGCCCACATTCGGCATGAGCCGAGAAAGGGCGGACGCCGCGCCGACCGGCCGGGGAGCAATTTGGCGAAAATGCTCCCGGAACCACCATCGCCCGTCGAGCACCAGACCCAAGTACCTCATATGGGCCTGGACTGATGTGGATGGAGTTGACGACTAACGAGGCGCCGATGGGCAGCCTCACACGGGACCCATAGAATAGTAGGGCCTCCGTCTTGTTTAGGGCCACCCTTTTTTTTTTTTTTTTTTTTTTTTTTCGGTGGGCTATGGACGTCGCACCCCGCCAAATCGGTCCGAGGTGACGGAAAAGGCGGCGCGCAACCCATCGATTCACCTAACCATCTCCTCGGTGCCGAGAGTGGCCAGGCTCGCCGCCTCTTCGAATGTCAAATAACGCTCAGCCCGGGGGGGAGACTCTCTCTCAACGCACAGTCGTACCCGATGTCCCACAGAGTCGGCCCCAGAACCGACCCCTTTTTTTTGTTTTTTTTTGTTTACGCTGTGGAAATGCTTTTGCGCACATCCCCCGCCAGTGACAGACGGGGGGGTGTGTGGGACGCGCCGGCCATGAGATTGACGGCCGGAATACCCACTAAAACCTAACAGCGGTCCCTTCCGCGCTTTTACGGGATGCCGGAGAGATCGTCTATTGACATTCTATCCCCGACACCCCTACGCTTAGCCATCTGGCCACGACCAGTCAGCCGTCAAGGCGGTGGGAGGAGGTGCGCGTAGCGGCGCCTCCCTCTCCCAGGTCGCCGCCGGCGGAGCGAGTTCGCAGACGCGAGTGCTTCGCGTTCTCGCTCCGCGGCCTCCTTTGCAGAGATGACTTCCTCGCAAAAGGAGGCCATCGACGTCCAGTGCCTGTCGCTGTCAAGCATCTTGTTGATGACGGTTGACAACAACAGGTCCGCTCCACTGACCGCCGACAGGTCGCGGTGCTGAGGCCCCCAGGCGGGACATACCTCCAGGGTGACAGAACCGACCCCTGCGGAACACCGCACGACATGGGCTTCCGCACAATGTCCCCTGCGGGGCTCGCGTAGAGGGCACTGCGCCCTTCCAAATAGTCTGCCACCAGCCGCCTGAGGTACAGGGGCACTCCATGGAACCGGAGCGCCTCCCTGATGCAGCTGAATGGCAGACTATTGAAGGCGTTGGCGATGTCCAACGACACCGCCAACAACACTCCTTTGCCGGCGACAGCCTCCGCGGCCGTCTGCCTCAGGCGTAGCAGGGCCCCGATATGGCTGGACGATGCGGGCAGCGAGGACACGCTCCAGCAGTTTACCCACATCGTCCAGAAGCACAATGGGCCTGTAGGCCGACGGCGAATCCGGGGGCCGTCCCGGCTTTGGCAGGAGAACCAACCTCCCTTCCTTCCAGCACTCAGGGAACTATCCAGATGTCAGACAGGCGTTGAACAGTCGCCTGAGGCGAGGTTCGAGATGCTCGAGGAGCAACGTCAACATCCGGACTGGGACTCCGTCCGGGCCGGGGGCTGTGGTGGCGGAATGAATCTTCGCCACGGCTGCCCCCACTTCCGACTCCGTCACGGGCGGAACACTCTCGATGGCCTCCCGGCCGTGATCTGGCGAAGCCATGACCGGGGGCGTGTGGTCCTACTGCCGCGGGAACAGCTCCTCGACCACTCTACGAAGGAGGTCGGGCTGGAGGGTCTCGGTGAGGGGGTGGCCTGCGCGCGAAGCTTTTTTTTTTTTTTTTTTTTTTTTTTATTGCTTATGGTGGCAAACGAGCAGACAGCACACCTGACGGTAAGTGTCACTGCCGCCCATGGACCTTTGCCAATGGTATAGCTAGGCCGCTGCCAACCAATACAAACCCCGAACCCACCCCAGTTGGGCTGCCGGCTCTCTCGCTCACCAAACGAAGCGCAATAGCACATTGCCATTACTCAGACGTCGATCTTCTGCGAGAGTGTGGTACTACCCCGGACGGACCGGCCCGCGGCTGTAGACAGAAAACTGTCCACAGCGTGGTCCTACCACAATAGCTTGTTCAGCTTGTTCAGCGACGCGCGATACGGGCGACCCCAGTGGTCAAGGTCGAGACCGTCCAGCATCTCCTGCCAACTTGCGTCCTTGGCGGACCGGATGGCCAGCCGAAAGGCGGTACGCGCACTGCGGTACGCCTCGTACAGCTGGCCCTCCCGCTCAACATCGCGGCGACGCCGCCGACTGCGGGTGTAGGACCTTCGGGCACTAATGCACGCCGCACGAAGATCCGCCAGTCTTGGGGACCACCAGTAGACCCCCTGCCTCGGAGGTAGATGCCGCACACTGGGCATGGCCGCATCGCAGACCTGCGTTAGCGCACTGCGGATGCGGACAGCCTAAACGTCCACTCCGTCCGCAGAGGGTGGTTAGGACAGCCACGTATTCACGATGGCCGCCTCCGCCAGTAGATCCCTATCCAGCCGCCCCACAGCCCACCGCGGAAATGCAGGAGCCCGGTCCGCCCTGTGACCCTTGCTGGGGTCCCGGAGAGGGAACTAACAATGCACCTGCATTGTTAGTTCTTATTCTTATGCATTCTTATCTATTGCTAAATCCAATTAAAATCCACAAATGAAGATTAGGACTGCACTAATCCACCGTGCCATTTCTATGTACATTTCACAATTATTGTTCTGAGTATGGCTGTTACATTTGTTCATCAATTCCATATTTTTAAACATCCCCGCATTAAGAAGTTAATTTTCTAAATGTCGTCTTTACTAAAGATGCGAAAGGGAATGCTCCGATGGTTCGGACATGTGGAAAGAATGCCGAACGAACGTTTGGTTAAGAAGATATACAATGCGAAAGTGGAAGGATGTAGGTACCGAGGGAGACCTAGACTAACCTACCTAGACCAGATCGGTCATGTACTGAAGGAAGGTGGAGTCAAGAGTCTCCGAAACCGGCGAGCGTGTATGAAGAGACTTATGAATGTTGAGGAAGCGAGTGAAGTATGCAAAGATAGAGTTCTCTGGCACTCTGTTCTCTCTGCCTACCCTGCAAGGGATGTGGCGTGATGATATGTATGTATGTCTTTACTAAAAAATAGAAACGAAGGTGAATCTCAAGTTAGAAATAAAATAGGTTTTATTAACACACGTCCATCAATAATATTCAACGTGGGCCTCAACATAATCTGATGTATTATTATACTATATACACTCATTTGCAAAAAAAACGGGCGGTTTTGATTTTCATTCATATTTAAAAAGATACAATACCAAAAAGGTTTCAATCGTTTGTACACGTTACTGGCCGGTTTTAAAAATGCTGTGGTATTTAAAAAAGTACGTTCTAAATTCAATTTTTCATTTGATGTTCATTTTTACAGAAAACCCCTTTTTATCCTACATTTTTGACGCGAAGTTCCAGAAGTTAACATCGACTTTCATAACTTTTATTCAATTTTTATCGATTAATTTCATATCCTTGACTGTCAAAGCTTTATTTAATGCTGTTTGGCTGTATCAAAAATGGTAGATAAAGTGGTAAAAGCTACCAAAATTATCGCGCTGCTTGAAGAGGGTTGCAGCCAATGTTTCGTGGCTAGGAGGCTAAATGTTAGTCGCTCGACAGTCCAAAGGACCTGGCAGCGATATCAGGAGACTGGTTCCGTCGAGAGAAGGCCTGGTTCTGGAAGAAAACCATGTACCCAACCACGGGATGATCGTTTTCTTGTGAGTCGCGCATTGAGAAATCGCAAATCTTCGTATGTGGATCTTAAGAACAACCTCCAAGAAGTAAGAAATGTGCATATTAGTCTATGGACGGTCAGGAGGAGGCTTCTCGCTGCCAATATACGCAGTCACCGCCCGGCCCGCGGCCCCAAATTACTCCGTGAGCACAGAGTTCACAGGCTTAGGTTCGCTAGAAATTGTGAATCATGGACTCAAGACGATTGGAATAGGGTTTTGTTCTATGATGAAGCCAGGATATCTCTGTTCGGTGAAGATAGACGTCGGCGAGTGCTAAGAAGACAAGGAGAACGCTTTGCAGAGGCATGTTTCGAAGAAATCACACCTTATGGTGGGGGCTCTGTTATGTTTTGGGCAGGAATAAATTCAATGGATCGTACAGAGTTAGTCTTCATTGAAAACGGCTCACTGACTGGGCATCGATACATAACGGAAGTTCTAATTTCTCATGCACAACTCGCATTGGCCGCTCTAGGTGAAGACTCGATTTTTATGGACGACAATGCTCGCGCCCACCGATCCCGCGATGTTAATGTGTATGTGCAAGAGGTCGGCATTCGTCGTTTGGATTGGCCAGCTCGAAATCCCGACCTCAATCCCATAGAGCATGTCTGGGACGTTCTGAAACGGCGTGTGAGATCAGTACACCCGGCTCCGCAGACCATCAGAGAGCTGAAGAATGTGATTACTGCGGAGTGGGAACGTATTCCGCAAGCAAGTATCCGGGATATACTCGCTAGCATGCCCAGACGAATTCAAGCTGTGATTTTAGCTAGAGGAGGTCACACTCGATACTAAACATTTATCTGCTTTTACTTTATTAAAGAAAAACAAACAAAAAAACTTTTTTATTTTTACTTCATGAGCATATGCACTACTAGCGAATATACACTACTAGCGAGGTTTAGCATTATTTCCCATAAATTGTATCTAAATTTTATGAAATACTGATGAAAACGATTATTTTCTTATTAATTTACCAAATTGTGTGGATAAAACTACCTATAATTATCAAACAAAGAAATATTAACATTTGAAATGGTTCATTGCTTAGGTGCCCGTTTTTTTTGCAAATGAGTGTATTTCAAACTATTTTTTTCATTCTACTATTAATACAATGCGAAATACTGAACAACTTTTCACTTTATTTTTTTTTTAATTTTCTAACAAACTCTGCCCATTGAATATCGACAATCCCTTACGAACGAATGCTCTTTAAATTTAAACTATAGAACGGCAAGTAATTAAAATACCAGGTCAGATACGGCTTTCTCTTTCAATCTCAATATTTTTGATATTTAGTGATGTTACTGCATTAAAATTTTGTGCGGGATGTTCTAAATTATAAACAGATATATCAAGATCATATATTTTTAGTCTACGAGTATATGGTTACAGACTAAAAATACAATGCCACTCTTCCTTTCACCAAAGACATTTTTTTTGTTCTATTTGTCCGTTCTGGCAGGCAAAAGGTAGAAAGCCCATACAGCCAAGTCATATATAATTTTCAGTAAGTCAAGTTTTTTTTATTGATTGGGCGCTGAAAACCAAGTTTAATTTTTTTTTAGAATTTTGGCAAATCTTGAAAGTAAATGTAAATAGTGTAAATGTAATCTTGAAAGTAAATGTAAATAGTGATTTACATGTTCTACACGTATTTAACTATATTTCAGCGCTTGATTTGTACTATATTACATAAAATACCAGCAAAATTATTCAATATAACATTAAAGAAAGTAATATAATTCAAGAACGTGATAATACATTTATTCCCGTCAAAAACTCAGAACAGCGTTACAACATTGTCTCGATTCAATAATCTAACCTTGCAGTTTAGAGCTGTATTTAATGATGATGCGAAACAATTATCTAAATTACTAACATTTAGCATTTTATTATACTAGATTGTTTATATGGCTGTATGGTAGCGACTTCGAATACTACCAACCCTTACTTTACTCGTGGATGTCGTAAAAGACGAACAAGAGCTTCATAACGACCTAGGCCAACTACATCTGATCTGTTCGTCAACAATTACATTCCCAAGGAAGGTTCACGTCCGGTAGGTGATCGTTAATAAAACTATTGCCAATAACTTTTACAATATGTACTATGAAAGAAGAGTACATATTGTATCGACCCCAAGTAATTGGGATAAGAGTAGAAGAATGATGATTGTTTATACAAATGTTTTCGGTATATGCAATATGTGATACAAAATATGCAAGTAAATTCCTTGTCATACATTAATACCTATATTCATCATCATCATCATCATCTCAGCTCATTTTATCCCACTGTTGGGCTCGAGCCTCCTCCATAATGGGAGGGCAATAACCTACTATACCACGCTGGTCATGCGTGTTAATATAGGGTTTTGTTTCGAGATTTCCATCTCTTGCATAGCTGTTATATGCGGTTTATATCCCTTAGTCATCTCTTACGATCACCCACGGGTAAGAAAAGGGGGGTGAATTGTATTCACGAAAATATTCAGTTCTTACAATTTTAATAGATACGTTAGTAGTACTTGTTAACATTTAAATGGTTTTCATGAGTAATGCTGGGTACTCGATCGATAGCCACTTATAAATTCATGTCCCGTATTTTTATACTGGTCCCGTATTTATTCCGTATCAAAGCGAGCGGTACAACACTATTCAAATAGTATCAACTAGGGTTAGTAACAGCCGTACGATTTTATATTTTAAAAATAACATTTTACGGTAAATATTTTTAAATATCAACTAAATTTTGTTTTAATGAGTAGTATACTAGCGTCTTAATAAGCGTCTTTCAAGCTGATATTTTTTCTTATTTATTTTGATACTATATAAAAAATTTCAAATATCAAGGAACTAATTGCTCACTAGACATCATAGAATTACTAATTATAAAATGAATATGGTTTTAGACGTTTTTCTTATTTAAAATAAAACAATTTTTTTACGTTTACGGATTCGGATTTTATTACCTTTGCGTTTGATTTTTAATGCTCGAGACTTTACTGCGTGAGAGTGTAGACACAACTGGTGTTCAGACACTTATATAGTAGACTTATTAAAACTGCAATAACTTTAAAAAGAAAAGCTTGTAGAGTAGATAGATTTACTTAATAATAAAAATTCATAATTGTATGTATAGCTTTCAATAGAATCCATACTGTCAGAGCTCCGTGCAATGTGAGTACTGTGCGATAGAGACAGTGCTCTACAAAGCCGAAATTAGTCGATTGTCTCTTCCCAAAATTCGATGTGCAACATATATTGCCAGGTACTATTACAATGTGTACATTGTATCGTCAAGGCCGCGTTCAACATTACATCAGATTTGATAAACCATAAAGCCTCGCCTGCCTATAATGATTCATGAGGTTATTGAAATGAAGAAATATGAAATTTTCATTAGAGAATATGTCCACTGGTGTTACTTGCGATTTGGTGGAATGCTTGTTTAATAGATCTATCCATCCATCAGCTCGAAGATTTCCACTGTTAGATATAAGACATGCCTACGAGGATACCCCTCAGAATGCCCTTGTGCCACCCTCATTCAACGTTTTCGATTACCTCAGACCATCTGGTGGGGTCTTTCGATTTATAGTATTCAAATTTCAGTAATCACTCGAGGTGTTTTCTTCCACAATAGTCGTCGATTCGATGTACGATATGACTTGCCCATTATCATTTCATTGTTCTTATCATTTGAGCTATGTCGATTATATCCGTTCTTCTTCGGATTGCCATGTTCCGGATTTTAACAGGTAGAATGTGAGGTCGTCAGTAGACATAGATTCTGCCATGACTGATATTATCTGTGAATAGAAGTTCCAGTGCAGTGCTTAACAGAATTAAAGAGACGAAGTCTTTTTGTTTCAGACCTTTCAGCAATTGTAACGATTTTATATCTTATCCAGGATACGAATGAACTTGATAGCATTCTTATACAAACAGTTCAACACATCGATTTATTATAGTCATTAATAGAAAACAAAACTATTGAAAGTAAAAAAGGATATCATCTCATACATGTCCCATTGATGCGCTCGAGCTTTCTCCAAATGGGAGGGAAATTAACCTCCTACACTACGCTGGTCAGACGTGTTCGCATAGGGTTTTGTTTCGAGTTATAATTCTCTTGCATAGATGTTATACGCATTTTATATCCCTTAGCCGTCTCTTACGATCACCCACAGGTAAGATTGGTGAATTGTATTCTTACTCCGTCACCACATGAAAAAAAAAAGAATTTGCAAAGTTTATTAAAAGCAAAAATATAATTAATTATAAAAATAATTTTATTTAAATTTATATTAAAATTTCGCTCGAAATATCATAATTATGTTTGATTCAATTTATGAGAATAATAAATTAAAGCACGATCAAAAAAAAGTTTTTAATCAAACTTGTACCAGCCCTAGTGTGTACCGATTTCGGGAACGGTACATATCTATTGTTTCTTCTCACGTCACATTTTTATCGGTTCAATTGTTACGTTCCGTTTTTATATTTTCTACATTTTATTATTTTTCTCGTTACTGTTTTTTTGTTTATCTCAATTTTGTTTTATTTCAATAGCTTTTATAATTTAGTAGCTACAAATGATATAATGAATTCGCAGAGGGCAAACATTCCGTCATTGATATTATAAATATCGTTAGATAAACAGTGTAATAAAAAAAAATGAATCAAAGTTACAAAAAAATGGAAATCATTAAGACACACAATAATAAACTTTCCGTGTGGTGACAGAGTAAGAACACAAACCACTTCCTATCTTACCCGTGAGTGATCGTAAGACACGACTAAGGAATATAAAACATATAACATCGATGTGAGAGAAAGAAAAATAAAAGAAAACCATAGGGTTTTCATTGTTTTCTTCGTTTGCTGCTAAAAACGATAAAACCCCAGGGACAAGGGGTTGATTAATTATTTTTTTACTCGTCACCACACAGCAACAGACATATTATACTCTTCATGAAAACTAAAAAGTACTTGTTTCAACATTTGTCAATATTCAAACACTGAGGATGTAAAATAGGGACTAAATTTTGGAATGATACTTTTACATTTTTTGTTATTCAATTAGAAATTAGCACAACTATTACTAAACAAAGTCTCATTTTTGTAATGTAGAGTTACTAAAAAAGGAGTATAAAACTAGTTTTACGGATTCTATCGCGTTTGTATTTTATTTCTAATTGCCCGATGTTTCGGTCACTTAACTGTATTCATGGTCACAAGAGGACAGACTTCCCGTGACCTTGAACGTTGTAGTGTTGAAAACATAGAGGAATTAATAATAGTAATTAAAAATCAAATACAAATGCGATAGAATGTGTAAAACTAGTTTTATTTCAAATTTGTAATACTAGCGTAAATATTAGAAGCCATTGAAAAGGTGTACCTATTCTAAAAATCAGCCACTCAGCGTACATTCCTTCCCAACAGTGCAAAATAGTATGTGAATGTTGCTTCAATCTTTTGACCTTTTCGGGGCTCTCTCAACTTTTTGGACTTTTGTAAATAACTTTACCTTATACAAATATACAGGAGTGATATTTTAGTGTAAAAGAAAAAAAAATACCTTATTCATTGCTTTTGCAATGGTTGCTGAATTTAAAAAAATAACAAAAATTTTAATGTATTAGGACCTTACAGAGTTTAATTTTACAGAAATTGCGACGCGCCTACCCTCATCTAATATGTATTTAATTTCCCGTCCCGTAGCAGTAATAAAACAATGAAATTTATTATAACACATTTTTGTTTTTTTTTTTCAATTGGACAAATAAATTTTGATATTGTAAGGATTTGAAAATTTTATCCAGCTTGTTTTCTATTTATTAAACTTTAGTGGTAGGACCACGCTATTGACATTGCTCTGTCTGCGGCTACGGGCTGGTCCGTCCGGGATATTACCACACTCCCGCAGAATATCGACGTCGATCGATTAATGGCAATGTACTATTGCGCTTTGTTCGGTGACCGACAGAGCCGGAAACCCAACTCGGTGGGTTTAGGGTTTGTATTAGTAAGCAGTGACCTAGCTTACTCTACCTAAAGTATACTCATGGTATTTGGCAAAGGTCCAAGAGCAGTAGTGACAATTACAAAAAAATACATTATTTTCCTATAATAATCAGGTAGGCTACACATATTTACCTTAAATATTTATTTCACGTACTTACACTACACAGTTAGTTAATAATTCAGTATCTTAAAATGGAGGAAAGGAAGGAAGACCCATCACTTGGATGGATTTCCTTTCCTCCATTTTAAGATAATAATGGATTTCCGCCATGTAACGCCTAGTTCAATCAATTATAATAATTCTGTTTTATTTTTATAAATAAATCTGGTTTAAATTAAAATAAAACCAGATAGTGAGTGTTTTAAGGTGGTGTGAAGGAAGGGTATGTTTTAAATAATTCTTATTACAGGAAAATAGTTTTAATCATTCATCAATCTCTTTACGCATAGAATGGGTTTATTTATTAATTTATATATTTATGGGGGCCATATTCCGGAGCGTGCTCGTCGCGTCCCCTGCCAGTCTAGTTAGACTGCTAATCTGGCTCGAATAATGCGTACCGCAGTGTGGGTTAGGGCGTCCCCCGGAGGCGACGCGTACCGACTCGCCCCCGTCGGTACGAACATCGGCAGATGTGGCGATGGGGGCCGCCACCCATCACGTCTTGCCCAGTCAGGTAAGTCGAGGAGAGGAGAGTGCCGGGTGGGCACTTGGAATGTAAGAGGATGTGTAGAAGGTAAGTTACACGAGCTGATAACCGTCATGGCGGACAAACAGCTAGACATGCTCTGTGTAACAGAGACCAAGCGAAGGTTCAGCGACGCCTGCGATCTTCCTGGTGGCGGGATGGCTCTGTGGTCTGGTGTACCACAGAGCGATCGAGCCAGCATGGGGCTAGGAGTGCTGTTGTCCTCTCGCTTGGCCTCAGGTGTGAAGTATTACGGAATGTATGATCCCAGACTTCTTTGGGTCCGTATAAAACTAGGTGTCACCAAGGTATTCATGGTTGCAACATATGCTCCCCTAGGATCCTCGGTGGCATCAGACCTAGAGAAGTTTTGGGATAGTGTTAGGGAAGTTCTGGATATGGCAGAAACCAGTGAACGCGTGATTGTATGCGGAGATTTGAACGGATGGGTGGGGACCAAGCGTCCCGACTATGAGGACGTACTTGGTCCATTTGGTGATAAGAGAGTGAACGATGCAGATCATAGCTGATGTATGCATACATACATACATATCATCACGCCATATCCCTTGCAGGGTAGGCAGAGAGAACAGAGTGCCAGAGAACTCTATCTCTGCATACTTCACTCGCTTCCTCAACATTCATAATTCTCTTCATACACGCTCGCCGGTTTCGGAGACTCTTGACTCCACCTTCCTTCAGTACATGACCGATCTGGTCTAGGTAGGTTAGTCTCGGTCTCCCTCGGTACCTACATCCTTCCACTTTTGCATTGTATATCTTCTTAACCAGGCGTTCGTTCGGCATTCTTTCCACATGTCCGAACCATCGGAGCATTCCCTTTCGCATCTTTACACCAATACTCTCTTTCATACCTACTCGCTCTCTTACGTCGTCGTTACGAATGCGGTCGGTCAGCCTAACTCCACAGATTTTCCGCAGAGATCGCATTTCGACCGCATTAATTTTACTATCATACTCTTTTCTGCATACCCAACTCTCGCTTCCATACAGTAATGTTGGGACAAGCACTGCGTTATGTATTGCTACACGTGCCTTCTGGCTGAGGTGGTGGCTGCCGAGAAGTTGCCCCAACGCTCCGTTCACTCTATTTCCCGCATTCACTCTTCGCTCTATATCAGTGGTGTACCTTCCATCTCGGCTAAATCCACATCCAAGATATACAAATTCATCCATCCATCATAGCTGATGTATGCATGGAGAGAAACCTTATTGTGTCAAACACATTTTTCCAACATAAGGACATCCATATGTATACATGGAGAAGGAATGAACAGAAAAGTATAATAGATTTAATTTTAGTAGGCAGTCGCCTCCGAAGCAAAATATTGGACGCAAGAGCCTACAGGGGCCCCACAGTCGATACGGACCACTATCTCGTTATTGCGAGATTTAGTGGTTTGTTCAGAAAGTGGAGGCACTGGCGAGAGCGTGTCCAATTCGGAGGACTAGAAAAAATAAAGGTAGAAAGGTTGCAAGAAGAGTGTGTAAGAGAAAAGTATGCAGAGGGTGTCCGAGAATGGCTGGCGATGGCAAGCTAGCCGCAATCGGACATTGAAGAATGCTGGAGAATATTGAAAGGGAGTATGGTAGATACAGCGAAAGAAGTATGTGGAAGTTCTCTTTGAACTTAGATCATAGAAAAACAAATGGTGATGCATGGTGGGATGCGGAAGTGGCAGCTTCCGTATAGCAAAAGAAGAAAGCGTGGCTGGACTATGTCTCTTCTTTGAATCTAAATGACAGAATAACTGAACAGAAGAAAGAAATATATCGGCAATGTAAGAATGACACCAAGGCCTTAGTGAAAGAGAAACGTGATAGAGCAAATATGAGTGCAGAAGATAGGCTGACTAAAAACTTCGATGGTAACACCAAGCTCTATTGGAGGGAGGTGAAGAAGTCTCGGTGTGGTTGGTCAGCCTTCAGAATGAATAAAATAAGTCTAAAGGTAGAGACATTCTAACACGAACACAAGACGTGTTAAGCCGATGGAGTGAATATTTTGGCGATATGTATGCGGATACTCGAGTTGGCGCCGGTGTCGCATGTGGTTTAGTAGATCAACATTCAGCACCAGCGCCCTCCCATGGCATCAGTATGGATGAAGTTGAATGGACGATAAGTAGTTTGAAAAATGGTAAGGCAGCGGGCATTGATATGGTGTCTGCCAAAATGATCAAGCTTAGTGGCTCCTGTGTCTGGGAGGCGTTCCTGTTGCTCCTTAATTTATATTGGAGCTCGGGAATGGTTCCCAGGGACTGGAATAGCGCAGTCATCGTATCTTTGTTTAAAAACAAGGGTTGACGTTATGACTGCGCAAATTACAGAGCCATAAGCTTGACCAGTTTGGCAGCAAAAGTGTATGGTAAAATTATTGAAAGGAGAATGAGGATGGTGTCCGATGGTTTACTGTGTGAGACACAAGGAGGTTTCAGGAGTGGAAGGGGATGTATGGATCAAGTGTTCTCCCTGCGCAATATTGTGGAGAAGCATGTGGCTCTAGGTCAGTGAGTTTTCTGCAGTTTTATGGATCTGGAGAGAGCATTTGACACGATTGTACGAAAGGAACTTTGGGATATTTTACCGGAGTATGGTATTAACGGTAAACTGCTACAGGCTGTGCAGTCCAGTTACATGGACTGTAGAGCCTGTGTGCGGCTGGATGATGGAATGTCGCCTTGGTTTGACGTCAATATCGGCGCTAAGCAGGGGTGCGTTCTGTCAGCCAGGCTGTTTATCATATATCTGGATAAATGTCTCCAAAGGTTGAACGATATGAATGTGGGAGTCCCGATGGGCAACTCAGTGGTCACTGCTCTGCTCTATGCAGATGATGCAGTCCTGCTGGAACAGTCAGCGACTGACTTGCAGACCCTAGTCGACACAATGAGAGAAGATTGTAAGAAAAGAGGTCTACGCGTAAATGTGAGCAAAACCAAAATAATGGTCTTTGAAAGAGGTGAAGCCAGAACAGATGTAAGAGTAAAAATAGGTAATGATGTACTAGAGCAAGTGGTTGAATTTGTATATCTTGGATGTGGTTTTAGCCGAGATGGAAGGTACACCACTGATATGGAGCGAAGAGTGAATGCGGGAAATAGAGTGAACAGAGCGTTGGGGCCACTTCTCGGTAGCCACCACCTTAGACAGAAGGCACGTATAGCAATACATAATGCAGTGCTTGTCCCAACATTACTGTATGGAAGCGAGAGTTGGGTATGCAGAAAAGAGTATGAAAGTAAAATTAATGCGGTCGAAATGTGATCTCTAGGGAAAATCTGTGGAGTTAGGCTGATCGATCGCATTCGTAACGACGACGTAAAAGAGCGAGTAGGTATGAAAGAGAGTATTGGTGTAAAGATGCGAAAGGGAATGCTCCGATAGTTCGGACATGTGGAAAGAATGCCGAACGAACGTCTGGTTAACAAGGTATACAATGCGAAAGTGAAAGGATGTAGGTACCGGGGGAGACCGAGACTAACCTACCTAGACCAGATCGGTCATGTACTGAAGGAAGGTGGAGTCAAGAGTCTCCGAAACCGGCGAGAGTGTATGAAGAGAATTATGAATGTTGAGGAAGCGAGTGAAGAATGCAAGGATAGAGTTCTTTGACACTCTGTTCTCTCTGCCTACCCTGCAAGTGACATGGCGTGATAGTATGTATGTATGTTTATCATTAATTTATTTACATAAAATTACAAAAGAGTGAAAAGCGTATATCTCACTCTTCTCAAGATCACGAGAAAAAGAATATTCTAAGAAGACAAAACGCCTTAAAGTCTTAAGTATATATCCGTCATTATCAGCAGATTACGAGTATTCAAAAGACTGAGAAGTTAATCGGCTTCTGTCTATATAATTGATTTTGTATCATTTGGGAACTAAGAGAAATCTTTTAATTCTATCAAACTTGAGCATTTTGAGTAGTGCTGCAATTCGTTCATCGTTATATCGAAGTGTTTGTATAGGAGTGCTACAAGGTTAGTCCATATCCCGGATAATAATATAACCGATTCAACTGCGAAAAGGTGCGCTACAGTGAGACTTCTTTCACCAAAAATTTTTACTACTGAATTGTGATGATGTCTTCAAACATCAACATCAACGGCGAATGCATCACACACTTTCCATTTACAGCTGATATCACAGTCATGGCGGAATTTTCGCTATTATTGGATATTGTGTTCAACAAGTTTAGGGTTTCTCATTTAATAGCTCTGCAAATAAATAGGAACAAGATGAAACTCAAGTCTGAAAACCAAGTCCTTCTTGTTGGCAATACAATCCTCGAAATTATTACGATCATTATGTTTATCTCGGACAAGCAGTACCGGTAGGTAGATTAAATTTCGAGAAAGAAACCCAAAGGAGCTAAATAAATCAACTTGTCTGCACAAGGCAAGATCTTTTCATCCCATATACCTTAGTAAAAGTACAGGTTTACGATCTGTAAGTGTTAATAGTGATGACTATTAGTACCAAAACGTGGTTCCCTAAATGTAGGCCTTATAACTAAGCTCATAGCTACTCGGCAAACTATGCCCACGCAAGATAGGATACGAAATGTGAAAATCCGCAGAAGAACGGATGTAACTGATTTAACATTAAGAATTGCTGAATTGGCAATGGGCAAATAGGTATCAGACGACGCAATGTAAGATAACCAGGTGAACTGATGACTTAGTGCAAGTTAATGGTAGTTACTGGATACGAGCGGTATAGAACCACACTTGGTAGCGAAGTGTGAGGAACGTTTATGACCAGCAATGGGTTGTATTGTATATGTTGTACTAAGGTAATGGTGATGATAAGATTAGCATAAGCTATTTTTGCCCAAAAAAAAATTTTCCTTCCAATGGAATCAACTTGTTTAGCTAATTCTATATTAACTCGAGCATATCCACGATTATAGTTAGATTTTCTAAAAAAAATAACCGGGACTTTTTTTAGCAAAAAAACTTGGAGTTCTTTAGGCGCAGAACCATATAATTTATTCCCTCCTCATTTTGAAAGTCGACTGACCACTTAAAACGAAAATTTCTGAAAAGAAATATTATGTTTCACGTCATTTTAAAAGCATAATCTGTTACTTAGTGAACAATTCGTTTGAAAGCTTAAATCGTTGATGTATTTAAGCCATTTATTTATTTCGTTGACTGATATAAATTACAAACAATATCATGAATATTAAAAAGGTATTAAATAATCAAGATAGTTCTTTCAGAAGTAACTGAATATAATTAATAATTTGCTTTTGAATAATACATGAAACATGTTATGTTCTGGAAGACGATATTCATCAAGATTTATATTATTTTCTAAATATGATATGATAGCTAATATGAATTCCGAGAACCATATTAGCTATCGTACCATGTATTACGAGTTCATATTATCAAGCAAGACAATCATCACCATCATCATCATCTCAGCCTATGTACATATATATATATATATATATATATAATATCTGAATGACCAAGCCTTGCTCGGTATTTTTTTGTTAAAGTGTTTTGGAAGATATGTTTAAATATAATAAACATTATGAAAAAATAAATGAAAAAGGCAAAAAGTAAAAATAGAAACTAAAATATATCGAGCAAAATGGAGCCAAAATCACGTTTGTTGCACGGAGCACCCCTTAAATGTTTATTTTATTTTGTTTTTCAGTATTTGTCGTTATAGTGGCAACAGAAATACATCATCTGTGAAAATTTCTGTCTGACTGCTGTCTAACTATCATGGTTCATGAGATGCCTGGTGATAGACAGATGGACGGACGGACGGACAGCGAAGTCTTAGTTATAGGGTCCCGTTTTACGCTTTGGATACGGAACCCTGAAAAGGTTGAACTCACAATAAAAATACTCTTTAAAATTGTAATGTCTCGAAAGTCACAATACCGGCATTTGAAAGTTTTAAAACTTTAAAGAGGTCTTACACTTTTCGAACACGGCGTCATAGGAATATAGAGTTTGAAATTGTTGGACAGCAATTTTTCTAGTATATTGTAATTGAGAGCCATGATAACACATTGCACCGAATAACTGAAATCCATCGCTCATAAGATGTATTACTCGTTTTAATTTTACTCTGGCGAGGGATTTTTTACCGCATTATGATTAGGAAAGAGTAGAGTAGTCATTTGCTATATTTTTGTTTACTGTTTAGCTAGCGTTTAATCAACATATTTGTAAAAATCGAGACGGAAATGCTGAGTTATATTAGGAACAATCAAGAAGATAGTAGGGAGACAGGATGTTAATGCTGATCAGATTGGTCGCAAGACGCCATGACCTACCTATGTGCGCTAGTACGGTCATTTCGATTTATTTATACCATATACTTACAAATATTTTAAATCATTCGAAGGGGTCGAATATCAAATTAGATCCTTCGAATAAGTGATAAACCCCGAGTCCGACAACTGGTCGATTTCCTGAATACTCTGAAGGCTCCCGGTCTCCCAACTCACATCGTAAAATTGAGAGCTGGCTCGCCAAAATTATACAATGCCACTAGTTTGCAATAAAAAACATTGCCTTGCAATATAATCAGGTCAACTATACTGACCGGTTGTTCTCGAGCAGAGTCTGTATTTATGCCTGGGATTCACAAAACACTATCAAATTATTCCTTCGAATTTCAGAGAGTACAGTTTGTCATTAAAGTCTGCTTCGCACTAACCATAAACAAAGCTCGAGTTCAAATTCTTAAGATAGCGGCAGTAGACTTGAGAGAAAGCTGCTTCTCCCATGGGCAGTTATATGTGACATGCTTCAGAGTAAGATCACAGAGTAGTTTGACAATTCTAGCATCCGAAAGAAAAACAAAAGATATTGTTTACAAAGAAATACTGTAATAGGTGTAGTATCGCGGGTGGATCTCAAAGAAGCAGTGGAAAAGACGGTGGGTTATGGTGCCCCACACTACCCTTAAGTCGCCTTGGTCAGAATAAGCGCGGTGTGTTCAAAACATAGCCTGCTAAGAAAAAAAGCCTCGTGTCCATAATATATAACAAAATTTCATTTTATTTTCGTGTTTATTAAACCTTTCCTACGCTATAATAAAGATTGTTATCATTATCGTCATCACAGCCCATAAATGTTCCACTGTAGAGCTCGGGCCTCCTCCATAATGGGAGCGATGTTAACCTACTATACCGCGCTGGTCAGACGTGTTGGTATAGGGTTTTGTTTCGAGTTTTCCTTTTCTAACATAGATGTTATATGCATTTTATATCTCTTAGTTTCGTCTCTTACGATCACCCACGGATAAGATAGGGGGTAGTGAATTGTATTTTTACTTCGTCACCACACAGATATGACAATACTTTGCATGAAATACAGTTACTACGAGTATGTAATATTTTGTATGAAATACAGTTACTACGTGTATTATTTCTGAGTCTGGTTGTGTCCATATACTTGTAAAGTCCCCCCAAAACAAAGATTATCAGATCCTTAGCACTGAGTATCTTAAAAAACGAGTACGCATCTACACATTTTGCGTTGTGAAGCTTTCAATAGGCATTCATGTATTTTTTTGTTTTACTATTTTTTTATTTTTATAACCGTAATAATCGAATCGTTATTAAATATCATTGATATGTTACTCGGAAATTGAATAAATTTACATATATATCATTCTCATGCAAAGGGTAGTCTTTCATTTTCGATGTTCAATTGAATTATCAACAAATAAACATCTATTGGTTTTATTTATGTTATCTGTATTGTTTGAAATTTGATAAAGATATTAAAATGCGATAACTTTTTAATCGACTTAAAAAAGCGGATTTTTTTAATTCATCGCAGTTTTTTTATCTATATTCGGTAGGTACTTTTCCGTTAGGGTAGCTTTGCATGTTATGGCAAAGGGGTGTGTGGGACTTGCCGATATAGGATGATATCGGCTTTACCACTAAAAGCCAACAACGACCTCACTTCCTCATCTATTGTGAGATGCCAAAGAGTCGCCTCCTGGCATCCTGATGATTGTTCTAAGGCCACACCCCATATCCAAACTCTCTTCAAGTGGAGTGGAGATGCGCATAAACCCTGCATCGTCTTCCTAGTTACCGTCTGTATATCGCCCGTTCTGTAACCTCTTTTTGCGATAGCGCAAAGCTATGGCTGACCAATATCCATCGCTGGCAAACATTTTATTGAGTACAGCCAACAGTGACAGGTCTTCTCGAATAACCGCCTCTAAGGAGTGTCACTACGGACTACAAATGGAGCATTCTCTTATAAATTGTTCCACATAGTCAGTGGGTTCACCACACATAGCTGTGTGGTAGCGGCTAAGAATACTACCAACCCTTACTTTGCTCGTGGATGTCATAAAAGACGACTAAAAGCTCTATAACGACCTGGGCCAACTCCATCTGATGCCATTTGGTCAACAATTACATTCCCAAGGAGGGTTGATGTCTGACAGGCGGCCGGTCATAAAACTATTGCCAACAAGTCATACAATATGTACTATGAAAGAAGAGTACATTGTATCGACCCCAAGTAATTGGGATAAGAGTAGGAGAATGATGATGATGAATCAGTGGGTTCACCATACTCGTAGCGTTCAGGAGGCCCATTTTGCCGTGCAATTTAATGCCAGTACTTAACAAAGCACCCTTGCCTCATAAGCACCCGTGTCTGCGTGAATGGTAGATTATGGTACTTTCTATTTATCGAACGATAGAGGTAAGGATCTGCCGCAGCCATGCTTGCTCAGGTGTTCTAGGTTTTCTCTCTACCGTCGGATAAAAGCTATATCGGTCACATTCCTAATCCTGTTCCTAATCCTGTTGGTTATCCACTCGCCCTGGGTTCGTGTTGCTGCGTAAACCAGGTATATTTCCACCTGAAGCTCTGATTGCAGTTGCAAAGGCGGATTACCTGCCAGCAGTTTGTCTGCCACCCATAACACCGTACAGTAGCCCTTGAAAGCTCTCCCCTCTATAATTTTATGGAGCTTTCAAATAAAAGCCTTATTACCGCCAATAAGTGAGTAAAAGCATGTTCAGCTATAAAAAACAGGTTTTTTTTTATCACAGTTGAACGTTTTCAACTTATATTCCTTGGAGTGTTGAAGACTTGGCTCTAAAAACTCTCGTTCACAAAGAAAAAGAAGAAAGAAAAATACTTCTTTTACTCTTGTTAAATTCTAATTAAAAAAAAAACATACCTACAACTAAAGAAAGTAACTTGTAATATAAAATAATTATAAATGTTAAAGGGAAATGGAAATACTAAATACAAACTAAACACTAATACTAAATAAAAACTATTTACTATTTTTCGAATAAAGTAGCACTAATATCCTGGCAACACATTTGAAATAAATTATAAAAAAAAATACTAGTATGGAAGAATGTGCATGTCCGTGCACATATAATGATGTAAATGATTTCCACACAGATATATTACATATACGAACGAAAAAAAAATATAAAAATGATACCAATATAGCATTTTAAATTAGTGAATCTTTTTTTATTGATATTTCAATTGGTTGATGATATCCGCATATCATATAAAAATAACGAAGGTATAACATTCACCGTTTTTTATGACACACGTGATTATGAAAGCTGCTATCGAATTGTATTGTTATTTATTCACAATACGAAAAAAACAACATTGAGTATTAATAGTACATTGTGTCCATTTATTTGATTAAGTATCACTTTTTTTATATACACATAAAGTAGAAAGTAACATTAGTATATAACAAAACATCTATATATAATAAAATATTTCATATCTGACATCCTAAGGCCGTCAAAACATGAACGATGGAACGAGGCCGGATGATGAATGAACGAAACTGCCACACAAAACATTGGAACAAATAAGAAAGTCATATATACATTATATAGAAAAAAAAATACATTGATAGATTGTGCTAAATCGAATTTGTGAACTTTTTTTTATATCGTGTGAAAACGCCTTAGTTTCTCATCCCACATAGCATATTATTCCGCAGAATTTATTATAATTTTAGCTTAGAAACATCCTAATACCAAGCCTTCTCCAAAATAACAGGTGAATTGACCTTCTAGAATGCAGGTCAAACGGGTTGACGTATTTGTATATATTTTTCACTTTTCCTTATCTTACACAGATGTATTATGGATTTTATATCCCTTAGCCACCTTTTACTTTCGATCAAGATGAAGTCATCACACAAAAGAATAAAATCAATTTAATATCTAAGATGAAGATATATAACACACTCGCATAAAATGAGGTTTTTTAGCCAAAGCCTTACCCACATAAAAACGTAATTTATATTTAAAATTAATGGCTTTTGACTAAGTGAGGGTTTAAGAATAATATGTGACCTTATGAGATGAAGCCAGAACAGATGTGAGAGTAACAATAGGTAATGATGTACTGGAGCAAGTGGATGAATTTGTATATCTTGGATGTGGATTTAGCCGAGATGGAAGGTACACCACTGATATAGAGCGAAGAGTGAATGCGGGAAATAGAGTGAACGGAGCGTTGGGGCAACTTCTCGGTAGCCACCACCTCAGCCAGAAGGCACGTGTAGCAATACAGAATGCAGTGCTTGTCCCAACATTACTGTATGGAAGCGAGAGTTGGGTATGCAGAAAAGAGTATGAAAGTAAAATTAATGCGGTCGAAATGCGATCTCTACGGAAAATCTATGAAGTTAGGCTGATCGATCGCATTCGTAACGACAACGTAAGAAAGCGAGTAGGTATGAAAGAGAGTATTGGTGTAAAGATGCGAAAGGGTGGTATAAAATCCGATGGTTCGGACATGTGGAAAGAATGCCGAACGAACGTCTGGTTAAGAAGATATACAATGCGAAAGTGAAAGGATGTAGGTACCGGGGGAGACCGAGACTAACCTACCTAGACCAGATAGGTCATGTACTGAAGGAAGGTGGAGTCAAGAGTCTCCGAAACCGGCGAGCGTGTATGAAGAGAATTATGAATGTTGAGGAAGCGAGTGAAGTATACAAGGATAGAGTTCTCTGGCACTCTGTTCTCTCTGCCTAACCTGCAAGGGACATGGCGTGATGGCATGTATTTATGTATGTATGTATATTTCAAAATCAAGCATCATCATCTTCCTGCTTTTATCTCAACTACTTGAGGTTGACGCAATATGTACTCTACTTTCATAGTACACATTGCAAATAGTTATTAGCATTAGTTTTATGACCGGCCACCCACATAACGTCCAACTTTCTTGGGAATGTTATGACAAGACGTCAGCAGATGTAGTTGGTACAGGTCACTATTAATTTTCTTTTACGATGTCCACGAGCAATGAAAGTATTAGTAGTATTTTTAGCAGTCACCACACAGTAAAATCAAGCAAATAGAACTTTATAAGTACTTTAAAAGTTTCAATCAATCCATTATATAGAGACGTGATTTTTGTGATTGGTTAACTTCGTCCCTGTTGGAGAGTTCGATGTCCGAAGTGGGCAAATATTTGCGTAGAAAATATTCAAATATTATGTTTCCAGACATGACGTTAAAAATTTTAGACTATACGGTCAACGACTCAATAATCGAACGATCAAATATTAAGCATTTGTCCATGAAGTTAGAATGAAATAAAATAAATTCCAACGTTAGGATATAGTGAACGGGCACCTCGTACTATCGCATACTAATATCGAACATTGAGTGAACGCCAAGGCATTTTTAATTTCAACGATTTGTGCCCCTCTAACGTTTGGAATTGTGAAATTTAACGAATTATATCTAGAAGACCATTGTCCATACAAATCGTTTAAGAATGAGGCGCTTTATACATTGCAGAGTAGTTGAAGTACGCCTTCCGTACTGAATGTTATGAGTTCAAACCCCATGCAAAAAAAAATTGTACAATCTGTAAATGAAGATGCCAAGTCTAGTTGTTATTTAAAATCATCAAGCCTTACAAGTACTGTCAGTACTTGAAAGGCTAACCTGACGGGCTAGCCACCGATGTTGCGGAATCGGTATGTGTCCAGTCCAATGTCGATATGGAGAGGATATGGTGGTTTATGAAATCGTATGCACCCTTTCGTCGCCCCAAATGGAACGAGCGGCATATATCCAGACGATAGGCTACCACAAAAAAAGTAAAAAAAGATATTATTAAAAAAAAAAACATTAAAAAATTGAGTATTAAAATGAAAACTTTCGCCATAAATGCTATAATTACTGTTGCTATTACAAAAAGTTTTATTACAGAAAAGAATGATGCCTTTTCTGAAACGAAATTTACATGCCAATTGCTTAAATTTACTTTTTTTTTCGTGAAATAATAAACTACAAATAGCAATTATATGTACAGGAAAATCGACAAGAAATAAAATCACTTGAATCTCAAATTGTCAAATATAAAATATCCAAAACCAAATCGTGTTTAAAATAAACGGGATCATGACAAATATACGATGAATCTTATAATAAATAAATTGAAAATTGCATGTTTGATAACACTGGAGCAAATTAATAAATAAGATAATAAATAAGAGATAAATAATAGAATAATAAATAAGAGATAAATTTACGTACGTGCCGTTAAGCGAACAATTTGCTTGTGAGGTTCAAATAAAATAATTAAAAGAAAATGGACTGAGTAATGGTTATAAAGCCGTAAACTATTTTAATTTCAAAACTATTTTGCATGATATAAATTCAAAAACTTCTTTTTCACTCTTTAATACTTTATAAATATCTAAATAACATACATGGGCGATCTCCGTTTGATGTAATCTGAGTTTTTTTTTTAATCTTTGAAAATGTAAGTTTGGAACTTACATTTTCAAAGATTGAAAAACTCAGATTATGAGATAATCATGATTATCTTTTTTGGTGACGGACAGATCATCCACATATCCCAATTTAGATGACGCCACTAGTAGATAAGCCAGAGTCTACCATTTCTAGAATCCCCAGGATTTACCCGAGAAACTAAACAGGCCGTCGGTGCTGGTTTTAATTGGCGGTAAATACGGGGATAATTAGGGAGTATATGAGATTTCACAGCGCCTTTTCATGGTCTATCAGAAAAAAGAAGGCCCGTGACCATCAAATGGCTTTTAAAGACCAAGAGGATGTACATTGATCATTATCATCATTACTCTGCTCTTATTCTAATTATTTGAAGTCGATACAATATTTACTCTTCTTTCATCGTACATATTGCAAAAGTTCCTGGCAATAGTTTTATGACCGACCGCCTGGCAGACGTCAACCCTCCTTGGGAATGTTATTGTTGACCAAATGACATCAGACGGAGATGACCCAGAGCGTTATAGCTCTTAGTAGTATTTAACGACATCCACGAGCTAAGTAAGGATTGGTAGTATTCGTAGCCGCTACCACACAGAAACATGATTATCATATTTCTCGCACTACACTTATAGGATAATATTATCATGCATATGTCAAGAAAAAACATTCGTTTAAACGTATTTGATATTTATAAAAAGCAATTATTTTGTTTGGGCGACTCAGTGGTCACTGCTCTGCTCTATGCAGATACAGTACTGCTGGCACAATTAGCGACTGACCTGAAGACCCTAGTCGACACAATGACAGAAGATTGTAAGAAAAGGGGTCTACGTGTGAATGTGAGCAAAATCAAAATAATGGTCTTTGAAAGAGATGAAGCCAGAACAGATGTGAGAGTAACAATAGGTAATGATGTACTAGAGCAAGTGGATGAATTTGTATATCTTGGATGTGGATTTAGCCGAGATGGAAGGTACACCACTGATATAGAGCGAAGAGTGAATGCGGGAAATAGAGTGAACGGAGCGTTGGGGCAACTTCTCGGTAGCCACCACCTCAGCCAGAAGGCATGTGTAGCAATACATATCGCAGTGCTTGTCCCAAAATTACTGTATCGAAGCGAGAGTTGGGTATGCAGAAAAGAGTATGATAGTAAAATTAATGCGGTCGAAATGCGATCTCTACGTAAAATCTGTAGAGTTAGGCTGACCGATCGCATTCGTAACGACGACGTAAGAGAGCGAGTACATATGAAAGAGAGTATTGGTGTAAAGATGCGAAAGGGAATGCTCCGATGGTTCGGACATGTGGAAAGAATGCCGAACGAACGTCTGGTTAAGAAGATATATAATGTGAAAGTGGAAGGATGTAGGTACCGCGGGAGACCGAGACTAACCTACGTAGACCAGATCGGTCATGTACTGAAGGAAGGTGGAGTCAAGAGTCTCCGGAACCGGCGAGCGTGTATGAAGAGAATTATGAATGTTGAGGAAGCGAGTGAAGTATGCAAGTATAGAGTTCTCTGGCACTCTGTTCTCTCTGCCTACCCTGCAAGGGGCATGGCGTGATGGTATGTATGTATGTATGTAATTATTTTGTTTAAAGTAAGTAAAAATTTGATTAAAAAAGATATTCGAAGACGTCCGGATGTCTAAAAATTAATGTATCGAAGTATTTCTTTTTTTAACAGCTTCATAATCGCAACGCGCTGTTTCCTTTCGAAAATGGCTAAGTAATTCATTGCCATATAATTGCAATTAATAAAAAACTAAACTGCTTAGTCTTTTGGATTTTTTAAACTGTTATCCATTACGCTCTGTGCATTTTCTTTCAATTATTTATCTGAAGGCAAGCAAAATGTTCACTTATCGGCAAGTAGGCAAATTTATTCTTATTTAGTGAAAGCTGCTCCAATGTTATCACAGATTTAGTTTTTGAGTTATGTATCACAAGATTTAACATATATTTTTTCGTGATTTTGTTTATTTTAAACATGTTTTGATTTTTGAAACTTTATGTTTAGCAATTTGAGAGGCAGGTGTTCGACGAGCAAACTAAATGTTGGTAGCATTCAAAACCACTACCACACAGTAACGGTGCACAAAGATAATCTCAATAATACTTTAAAAAAATGACTTTTAATATTTACATGAATATTACACATTATAAATAAAATTATTTTTATGGATTTTATCGTATTTAGATTAATTCGTTCATGGTCAGGCAAAGTCTATCCTCTTTTGACCATGAATGCTAAAAACGCATTCGAAACTTTGGGAACGAAACGCTAAAAGACTCTTAAAGATAGATTGATTTCTAATATTCGTATGAAATCTGTAATGGTTTAAAACTTAAATGGCCATCGTTATTACGGCTAACAGATAATTTTGCTTTTAAAATCGGCCAAGCTACGAAAAGATAACACAGTTTACACAGAGAATCATCAATAGCAATCTGTCCATATCACAAAGTGTAGTTTCCGTTGCCAGGTTGGAAATATTCCAAAACTGAAAAGCATAGCCTTTGTTTTGTTAAGCGCAAGCCAATTTGGAACATTGCACAGAAAAGGCTGGTTATGAAACGCCTATCTCGGTGATGCGAAATAAATGTTGCAAGCATTCTGACGTACAAATGATTTGGTTGACCTAAAAAAATCTCGAAAAAATTCAAACGCGCTTTGAACTCTACGTATTAGGCTATGAAATGTATAAAAGTTGGTGCGTTTTATTCCATATCTCTGTTTACGGGTTAAAATACAATATATTATTACTCCATCACAGTCTACTCCTTCACAGTGCAATCATAAAAACTTGATAAAAGATCTTAAGAAAATAGGAAACAGTACTCATCTTTTTTTTTTTTTTTTTTTTTTTTGGTGGACTATGGATTAGTCTCGCCCCGCCAAATCGGTCCGGGGTGACGGAAAAGGCGGCGCGTGACCCCATAGACCCACCGTAAAACTCCTCTCTCTTCGCCGTGCGAGCGGGTCACCGGGACCCGATTTTTAACTTCGGTGGCCCGCCCGGCGGTTCACCCTCGCGGGTTCCTCTCGTCGACGCCCCAACAGATTTCGCCGTCGGGGCGTCGCCCTCACGCGGTGGCCTCACGTCGGGTGACCGGACAATTCCCCGGTCCGATCACCCGAAGCCTCGGTTAGGGCGGCATCAGGCGCAGGTATTCGCGCCTGCGCCGCCCCGGCCGCTGGCGGCGGCCCGGGGCGCGGGAATCCTCCCTTGCCCGTTCCGCCGCTTCCTTCTGCGAGATGACAGCCTCGCAGAAGGCGGCGACCGCGTCCCAGTTCCTGATGCTGTCGACCATCGCTCTCGCGACGGCCGGCAGCGTCAGGTCGGCACCGATGACAGCGACGAGGTCACGGCGCTGCCGCTCCCATCCCGGACACACCTCCAGCGTGTGTTGCGCCGTGTCCTCGTCACTCCTGCAGTGGTGGCAGGCCGGAGTCCACTCCCTATACACGACCCTGTGCAGGTACAACCCGAAACACCCGTGCCCCGTCAATACCTGCACCAGCCGAAAGGTGAGGACTCCGTGCCGCCGCTCCATCCACTCTATCAGTACGGGCCGGAGGGCCTCAACGGTCTCCACACCGTGCCTAGGCCTCTCCAGCCGCGTAGCCCAACGGGCGATGACGTCTCGGCGGGCATCCACGCGCCAGGTGGCTATCTCGCTCAACGATGGGGAGCCACCTTCCTCGCGCGCTGTGATAACCCGCCGGTAGAGGTCGGAGAGCATCTCCGCCTCTAGGTCCCACGGGGGTGTCCCGGCCAACAGGCACGCCGCCTCTGTCGACACCGTGCGGTACCCGCGAATGGCTCTGACCGCCATGGCTCTCTGTGGCCTCCACAGAACCGCCCTGAGCTGGGCGTTCAGAGCCCTCGCCCACACGGGTGCGCCGTACATGGCCATCGAGCGGATGACCCCCGCATACAGCCGTCGGGCCTCAAAACTGGGTCCGCCCACATTCGGCATGAGACGAGAAAGGGCGGACGCCGCGCCGACAAGCCGGGGAGCAATCTGTCGGAAATGCTCCCGGAACCACCATCGCCCGTCGAGCACCAGACCCAAGTACCTCATATGGGCCTGGATGCTGATGTGGATGGAGTTTACCACTATCGAGGCGCCGATGGGTAGCCTCACACGGGGCCCATGGAAAAGTAGGGCCTCCGTCTTGTTTAGGGCCACCCTGAGCCCCAGCGCCTCGATCCGCCTGACCATCTCCTCGGTGCCGAGAGTGGCCAGGCTCGCCGCCTCTTCGAGTGTCCTGCCCCGGGCTGTGACGAGCGTGTCGTCAGCGTAGCACACCAAGCTCAGCCCGGGGGGGAGACTCCCTCTCAACGCCCAGTCGTACCCGATGTCCCACAGGGTCGGCCCCAGAACCGACCCCTGTGGAACGCCGCACGACATGGGCGTCCGCACAATGTCCCCTGCGGGACCCGCGCAGAGGATACTGCGGCCCTCCAAATAGTCTGCCACCAGCCGCCTGAGGTACAGGGGCACTCCATGGAACCGGAGCGCCTCCCTGATGCAGCCGAATGGCAGACTATTGAATGCGTTGGCGATGTCCAACGACACCGCCAACAGCACTCCCTTCCCGGCGACGGCCTCCGCGGCCGCCTGCCTCAGGCGTAATAGGGCCCCGATGGTCGAACGCCCCCTCCGAAACCCATACTGAGCGTCCGACAGATCGGGCCCCACCTCCTCCAGGTGTCGGACGATGCGGGCAGCGAGCACACGCTCCAGCAGCTTACCCACATCGTCGAGGAGCACGATGGGCCTGTAGGCCGACGGCAAATCCGGGGACCGTCCCGGCTTTGGCAGGAGAACCAACCTCCCTTCCTTCCAGCACTCAGGGAACCGTCCAGACGTCAGACAGGCGTTGAACAGCTGCCTGAGGCGAGGCTCGAAGTGCTCGAGGAGCGACGTCAGCACCCGGACTGGAATTCCGTCCGGGCCGGGGGCCGTGGTGGCGGAACGAATCTTCGCCACGGCCGCCCCCACTTCCGACTCCGTCACGGGCGGAACACTCTCGTCGTCGTCGGCCTCCCGGTCCTGATCTGGCGGAGCCATGACCGGGGGCGTGTGTTCCGACTGCCGTGGAAACAGCTCCTCGACCACCCCACGAAGGAAGTCGGGCTGGAGGGTCTCGGTGAGGGGGGGGGCCCGCGCGCGAAGCTTGTTCAGCGCCGCGCGATATGGGCGACCCCAGGGGTCACGGTCGAGACCGTCCAGCATCTCCTGCCAACTCGCGCCCTTGGCGGCTCGGATGGCCAGCCGAAAGGCAGTCCGCGCACTGCGGTACGCCTCGTACAGCTGGCCCTCCCGCTCGACGTCGCGGTGACGCCGCCGGCTGCGGGTGTAGGACCTTCGGGCACTGATACACGCCGCACGAAGGTCCGCCAGTCTTGGGGACCACCAGTAGACCCCCTGCCTCGGAGGCGGACGCCGCCGCACTCTGGGCATGGCCGCATCGCAGATCTGCGTTAACGCACTGCGAATGCGGACAGCCTCAGCGTCCACTCCGTCTGCTGGGGGTGGTGAGGACAGCCACGTACTGACAATGGCCGCCTCCGCCAGTAGATCCCTGTCAAGACGACCCACAGCCCACCGCGGAAACGCGGGAGCTCCGTCCGCCCTGTGACCCCTACCGGGTTCCCGGGGGGAGACCTCCATCCGGATGTACCGGTGGTCCGACAGGGTCTCCGCCTCCTCCAGGACACTCCAGTCCCTCACCCGTGGCGCGACAGCGGGGCTAGCGAACGACAAGTCCACTATCGACCCGCCCTGCCGCCGCACACACGTGTTCACCGAGCCTCTGTTCAGAACACAGAGGCCCAGTGAAGCCGCCCACTCGTTGACCGCCCGCCCGCGGTCGTCCGTCATAGGGGAGCCCCACGCCGTGGATTTGGCGTTGAAGTCCCCCAGAACCAGGACGAGGCCCGGTGCCAGTCGCCGTATCGAGGCCTCCAAGGTGGTGAGTGAGGCCCCGAAATCGTCCATCCTCCTAGTGGGGGAGAGGTATACGCTGTAGAGCGTGACCCCTCCCCACTCCGCCGCGACAAATTCCTCGCCCCTATCCAAAAGGGACAAGGACGGGAAGTGCCGCTGCGTTGAGACGACGATTGCCGCAGTACCGTTTCGACTGACCACCCAATTGGGGCGATCAGGCACGGCGTACGGTTCCGCGACTACGGCTGCACCAATCGACCACTCCGCCATGGATTGCAGGAGGAGATCCTGCGCTCCGGCGGAGTGGTTGGTGTTGGCCTGCAGGAGGAGGTGCATGGCTGGTGTACCCATTATCGGGTTGTGTCCATGACCTCCTCGCCAGCGGGCGATCGGACCGCGCTAGGAGCGGGAGCGGCCGTGGTCGTAGGGCCGCCCCGCGCCTTTGGGGCCGAAGCTGGAGGTTTGCACGCCCCAGAGCCCATGCGGTGCTTGGCGGGCTTATTGCCCGCCGCACACGCGGGGCAGTGGGGCGGGGCGGCGCAAGATGCCGCCACGTGCCCGGTCTGACCGCAGCGGAAACACAATCCGCCGCAGTCGAAGCAATTAGTGCACGTCGGTCGAGTGTGTCCGACCGCCATGCACTTGTAGCACCTCGCGGGCCGGTGCTCAAGCACGGTTACCCGCGCCGAGCTCCAGCCCACGAGGAGCCTGCCTGAGCCGGCCAGTTGCCTGACCGACTCCACCGGGCACTGCGCCCAGGCAGCACCTACGCCACCCGGACCGGGACGAATGGCACCGACCCGGACGGTGTCTATGGGACACCCGGTTTTCGAGGCAATAGCCTCCCGGATGTCTTCCACCGTCACCGAATCGTCCAAACCCGAAATGCGCATTTCGGCGCACTTGACGGGCCTGGCGATCTTGATGCCACCCTCCACGGCGAATAAACCTCGCAGCTTCTCGGCCACGCTGTCGGCCGTCTTGGCGCCCTCGGCCCCTGGGAACTCGAGAATTCGAGCCCCCGTCCGGGCCTTGCGGGTCCTGGCTTCGACGCCTCCAATATCGGAGACGTCTAGCTCCCGCCGGGCCTTCCTCAAGACGGCCTCGTAGCTGAGGCCCTTCTCGGCCGCCTCGGGCAGCACAGTGATCACCACTGCGGCCGTCTTCGGCGACTTGAGCCCCTTGCGCGGTCTCTTCTTCCGTCCGGCTCCTGCCTGAGGAGCGGGGACCTCAGCGGCGCGCTTGGCCTCCGCTCTCCTCCTTTGGCCGCGACTCCTTCTGTCGCGTTCGGCTACCTGCCAACCCTGTTCGGGTACGGCAGTCGTGCCGGACGCGGAAGGCCTCGTCGCGGCCTCGCTGGTCGTCGCCGGCGGTGTTGTTGCGGGCGACTTCAGCGGTCCGGCAGGAGCCGGAGCCGTCTTCCTCCTCAGGGCGGGTCCCTTCGGAGCTGGGCCGGGGCCTTTGGGCTTAGGCCCGGCCGCGGCCGCGGCGTAGCTCCCCACGCGGCCACCCTGACAAGGCAGCGGGGCGGGGGCTGGTGCCACATGCGGCCGCTTATCCGCGGCTAGGGGCGGCCGGACACGTGGTTCTGGAGGCAGTCTTGCCTCCAGAACGGCCACACGCGCATCAACGAGTTTGCCAACTGCGTTGATGATTTTGGCGAGGGCCTCGTCCGACAAGCCTCCCACCTCCAGCGTCGGGGTCGGCTGAGCCCCTCCAGGGGCTCGCTCCGCGGCGCCTGGCGGCTTTGGCGCCGCAGGGGCGCTAGCCGGCGGCAAGCGGTCCGCGGGGAGAGGCGTCAACCTCACCACGGGAACAGGGAGTTTCACCGCGGTGACCGCGCCAGCGTCAGCCGGCGGCGCGCGCTTCGCGGCGGCAGGCGTCTTCCTCGCCGCGGGGATGGGTGTGACGCTGACGCCATCACCCAACGTCGTCGGCGCCGCAGCGCGAGGCGGCTTTGGCGCCGCAGCGGCCGCCGAGTATCCGGCCCTGGCCGACAGCGCGGCTGGCGCGGGTGACACAAACAGCGCCACCTGCGCCTTGAGGTCGGCCACGTCTATCAACAGCTGGCGGTTTGCGCGACGCATTTCCGCCAGCATGTCGCCCAGGTTCCGGTTTCGGGTCCGCAGGCCTGACATCTCGCCTCTAAGGCGGACATTTTCGGCCTGCAGATCCGTGGCCTCGCCGGCGCGGACAGCGACCGCCGCCGCCCTTTCCATGACCGAGGTCCCTCGCCCTCTTCGGGAGGCCTGGATCTTGGGTGGAGGCATGTTGGCCACGCTCCCCTCGGTTTCGGCGCTCGAGCTGCCTCCCTTACTCAGGGGGCGCTTTCGCACCTGCGAGGGGAGGGCCTCCTCCTTCTTAGTCGCGGTCGCCGGCGGCGTCTTTGCTGCTAGACGCGCCGACGACCTAGTGGGGCCTTCACCAGCCGACCCACTGTCCTTTTTGGACGGCCCTGCGGGAATATCACCGCCCTCGTCCATTCTGACGGTAGATCCGCCGCCCTCGTCTTCGGACGGCTCTGCGACATCGCTATCGCTCTCGTCCGTCGACGGCTCTGCTGCGAGTCTACCGTCCTTCTTCTCTTCAGCGGCGGCAGCCTCCCTGCGCGCTCGCCGCTCCTCCAGCCGCCTTTTGTGGCTCAGGCCGTTGCCCCGAGACTTTCGAGGCGACCTCCTCTTCTTCTTCTGGGCCTCCACGGTTTGTGCCGGGCCCTCGGCGGACGCCTCAAGTCCTGAGGACGAGGCGTCGTCTTGGTCAGTTTTTGATCGGCTTGACCGGGCCTTGGGGTGAGGATCACTACGATCCCCGTCGGTTTTAAAAGTATTTAAATTTTGCGTATCCATTATGAATCCCACGAGAATGGGAGATACATTACGTCGACCCGGGCAGAGATCCCTTTACCCGGGCAAGCCTACATTTACCAACCAGGGGGGCAGCCGGTACCCTGGCTGGAGCGTGCTAAGAACAGAACAACCCATCTGCCATGCATCTTCTCGCCGCACGCCAGAACTTAAGATTCTGGGTGATTTCCGAGTCCGAATGTTACTTCGAACTCTTTATAGAGGTTGTCTTCCTCGCGGTCCGGGCGGTTAAGCCAAGACCCTCGCTCCTGAAACTAAGACAAGCAGAGAATCAGGTTTACGATGTGTGGGCGGTGGCATGTGCCTGCCCAGCCCTCAAATGAATGAGTGACTGAGCCCGTCCCGATATTTCGCGTCCTATAACCTCTACTACGACTGTAGTAGAGTGAGGAGCGAAATCGCGCAGATATTCGCTACGGACGACAGTACAACAGAAGAACTGGGGACCGCCGCCCGCACCCAGGGTACACCGCGTGGAGGTTTCTGGGATAGTACCCCAAAAAAAAAACAGTACTCATCTGGTAAATTTAAAATATCAACTGTGATCGAAAAAAAATCCGGTTATGACATTATTTCTCCTTGTGGATAGGTCTATGTAGAACAGTAGTCATTAACAGTTGATGGAAAGATGCTTCATTATCATTAGATTACATACATCCCTTTATTTTACCTTAGCTTCTTCCATAATAGGAGAAAAATTGACTTAATATTACCCACAGCTGTCAGACATTTTGGTATAGTGCTGAATTTCGAGTTTGCCTTCTGTTACATAAATATTATAATATTTTCATACCATATCACTTCGTCTTTTACGATATAGACGGACAAAAAACATATTATATCTTTTAGTCACCCACAGTCAAAATAGGGGATGAATAGTATTCTTGCTCTACTACTAGGGGAATAGAAAAGAGTACTACTACCTATTATCGGTAGTCATCATCATCATCACAGCCCATTAATGTCCCACTGTAGGGCTCGGGCCTCCTCTGCAATGGGGGGGGGGGGGAGAAATTAACTACTAGCTGATCAGACGTGTTGGTATAGGGTTTGGTTTCGAGTTTTCCTTCTCTCGCATAGATGTTATATGCGTTTTATATCCCTTAGTCGTCTCGTACGATCACCCGCAGATAAGATATGGGGTGGTGAATAGTATTCTTACTCCGTCACCACACGGAAAATTATCGTTAGTAACCACTATCAATTTTACGCTTCCAATGAAAATCGAAGAATGGCGAACTGTCACGTTCACTTTTTTTTTCTAAATCCTATGTTTCGATAGTACCGATAATATTCACTCTTATGGATGGTAAATTTAATACACTGCCATCTAGTAGTTTTTTATTAAACTTTTAACGACTGGATGTAACACTGTACGCGTTTAAAGTGGACGATTTCGTTCGGTGACTGTAGTCCCCATGGACAGGTAAGGTGATAATTTTTATGGAGACTACAGTAACCGCGGACGCTTGAGTGGATAAGAAATTGTATATATAATTGAATCAAGTACATAATCTCAGTGAAATCATTTACATACGCACAACACGGCACCAAACTGAGATTTAACAAGAAACGCCCCATTTCTTGTTTCATTTAATTTTTAAGTTACTTCTTTTATATAAAGTATATTTAGAAGAAAGAATGCCGAACGAACATCTGGTTAAGAAGATATACAATGTGAAAGTGGAAGGATGTAGGTACTGAGGGAGACCGAGGCTAACCTACCTAGATCAGATCGGTCATGTACTGAAGGAAGGTGGAGTCAAGAGTCTCCGAAACCGGCGAACGTGTATGAAGAGAATTATGAATGTTGAGGAAGCGAATGAAGTATGCAAAGATAGAGTTCTCTGGCACTCTGTTCTCTCTGCCTACCCTGCAAGGGATATGGCGTGATGATATGTATGTATGTATATTTAGTAAGTACCTATTAACCCCAGTGTGATGCCCTTCGAACCAATTTTTTTTTCCATTTTTTTTTCGAAATATAGTGTTGAAGAATGCACGAGTAGCTGGATCGAATCGCACAACCTCAAGCCATCAAAACATGAGTTCATGGATTACAAACATCATAATAGTAAGAATAGCTGTCGGCGTCGATATTTTTCATACCAGTCCCTTTTCAGTATAAATAGAAATACCTTGAGAAATGGTGTCACAGACATTTTCATTTAATGCTCGGAAATTAAAATGGGCTGGATGAATGGTATACAGTTGACATAACCTAGAAGTTATAACATTTATTTCTCATGAATGTGGGATTGAATTGGAAGGTAGCAATTGCTTGGAAAGTTAATCTATGTATTTAGAATGAAGCTGTTTAACTGTTTCATCTATGTCGACCCAAAAGTACTGTAGCTAGAAATAATAAATTTGATAGTGGACAGGGATTTTGACATTATGTTTTTGAAGTGAAACTTTTAATCAATGTATGGGAGAAATTTTATATTATTGTAACGTTTTTCTGTTACGCGCCATCTTTATTTTGAAGTGAAACTTCTTTGCCTTTTTTTTGCATATGTTTCACTGCTGGGCACGAGTCTCCTCCATAATGGCATAATGGGAGAGCAATTGACCTACTATACCAAGCTGGTCAGACGTGTTGGTATAGGGTTTTGTTTCGAGTTTTCCTTCCCTCGCTATATTATATGCATTTTATATCCTTTAGTCGTCTCGTACGATCACCCACGGGCAAGGTAGGGGGTGATGAATTGTATTCTTACTCCGTCACCATACGGAAAGCACAAACGTACAGAAAGACAAAATTCTAAAAATTAACGTTTTCTCTAGTGCTCTAATAAACATCAATATTTGTACATCCATATTAGGTTTTCTTCAATATCTATAATGAACAGACCAATGACCTATTACAATTTTCATATACAGGGTGGAAGTGGACTGCTCCCGAAAACAAAGACAGATGACCCTACTAGTCCTACTTATAATGACAGGCTAGAAAAAAAATCGATTCGAATGAAAAGTTTTTTTTTTTCACAACGAATTTTAAGTTTTTTTCACATTTCATCGTATTAGGACAGTGCCATATAAACGATAATTCCATAACATATAACGATAATTCCATAAAAAATACGTAACTTTACTCAGATGAGAAAAGACGCAATCTATTCAAAACTCACGATCATATGTTCAAGAGTTCAACGACCTTACGTGGTGAAAAAAAAATTTTTTCATCCGAATCGATTTTTTTCTAGCCTATTATGACAAGTAGGACTAGTAGGGTCACTTGTCTTTGTTTTCGGGAGCGGTCTACTTCCACCCTGTATATAAAAAATGGTTGAATTCATAATAAATTTAAATTTCAGCATGTCTTGGAGATTGCTTGTACAGAGTTGAATCTTTTCTGAACTATTAAACAGTTAAGTTTTCAGGTATTTGCATAGAAGTAAGGTATGAAATAGCATATTCTGTAGAATAAATTATACTGCACAGATGCCACGGGGATTTTAATACTGAATTTTCATACCAAGTGTTGTGGTTTCATTTCTAACGGTGAACAATCATCATCTCAGCGCATATATGTCCCATTGTTGGGCTCGAGCTTCCTCAATAATGGGAGGGAAATTGACCTACTATACCACACTGGTCAGATGTGTTGGTATAGGGTTTTGTTTCGAGCTTTCCTTCTCTTGCATAGATGTTATATGCTGTATATCCCTTAGTCGTCTCGTACGGTCACCCACGGATAAGATATGGGGTGGTGAAATGTGTTATTACTCCGTTACCACACGAAAAGCAATATTTTGTGAAAATCACCAATTGTTATTTTGGGTCTTTTTTTTCTGGGAACTATGGTGCGGTCACATCTCGCCCAAACCACCCGAAGTGGTGAAAAGAATGACGACCTCAAATGTCTACCGTACACGTATCTTGGAAGGCAAGACACGAGTACCGAAACCTTGTATAATCCGTTGACCTTTCGGTACTATGTACAACCGGGCAAATCTGTATTTCTGGGCATAGCCATAGCCACTCAATCCGGGACGAAGAAAGGGCGTCGCGGGACTTCACAATCCACCGTGCTCCTATCGTCATTGGTCCAACTGCTGGTCCCCATTTCTTGATATCCGTAGTGGGTCCGTTATGAGACAAACCATCCTGAGTATATCTCGTTCATAGATGAAATATTGCAGATTGAAGTTCTAGAGCAGCCTCTAGAACTTCGGATTATCACCATAATCACATAGCAGAAAGATTTTCTTTCATTACTATTACACTACAATCTTATTCTGTATCCTTTCCTTTCTGGAGGTATACGGTATTTTGATTCACCCTTTCCTTTGCTTTGAAACATTTTTAAGGATTTTATTGCTTTTTAATTTTATTTTTCTATTCCACAGTTTCGAACACACTTAAGCATGAAAATAAATTAGCTACTGTCCACGGTTTCGCCTATGTAATCAGTAATTGTATCTAAATTAGATTATTATCCCAAAGGAACACATTACCGGGATAAGAGTATTGTATGTTTTAATACAGGAAATGTTCTATCTATGTGCATTTTTATCCAAATCTGTTTTACGGTTTAATACGTAATTGAGTAAAAAAAAACAAACATCTTCACAAATTTTCACATTTATAATATTACTAGGATTAATTGCAATGTCTTATTACTTTTATCCATTCATCCATCAGCGCATAAACTTTCATTGTTAAATATAGACCTCTCCACAATAATGTCACTAAGAATGGTCCTGCACCACTCGCGTCCAATGCCTTTCTACAACTTATGAAATTAGCCTTAGGTTTTAGCAGAATTCGATCAAACACCATCAATCTAGGCTTCAAACTTGTTCAATAATCAAAGCTCAATGAGGGCGCAAGCTAATATGAGTCAGTAGCTGGAACATCGACAAAGTTGGCTAAACTTAGTTCATCTGCACTTTATATTAGCATATTCCAATAATGTGAATAGGAGCGGTTTATAGTTCACAGTTTAACTAGTTTTTAGCGTATATTTAGATTAGGTATGAAGTCTTTTCAGTATTGAAGTCTTTCAACTTCATCCTCCTATCATTTATTTACTATTCAAGAAAATATTAGATCGTCTTATTAATATAACCAAAGTCAGAATTAAAATATAACTATTTTATAGATTCTTTCGCGTTTGTATTTGATTTTTTATTTCCCTACGTTTCGAACACTTAATAGCATTCTTGGTCACGTAAGGACATATATTTTGGGAGTTTAAGCGGCAACGCGAAAGCGCTATGTGGTGGGCTTGTGTTATGCTTAGAAAGTGCTCGGGTGTAATGAATATGATATAACCGTGCTTTACGTACGTATTAGTTTCAACTAAAATTTTCAAAAGATACCATTATGTGTAGCCTTGTTGAAGATGACAATTCGATTTACTAACGGATAATGAGTACAAGAAATAATTGCTGTGTGGTAGCGGCTTCGATTACTACCAACCCTTACTTTGCTCGTGGATGTCGTAAAAGACGACTAAGGGCCTTATATTGACCTTTTTTTTTGTGGTGGACTATGGACGTGATCGCGCCCCACCAAATCGGTCCGGGGCGACGCAAGAGGCAGCGCACAATCCCATAGACCCACCCTGCAAACACCTCTCTTCGCCGTGCGAGCGGGCCACCGGTAGCCGATCTTTGTCATCGGTGGGCCTTATATTGACCTGGGCCAACACTACCTGATGCCATTTGGTCATCAATTGCATTCCCAAGGAGGGTTCATGTCAGACAGGCGGCCGGTCATAAAACTATTGCCAATAACCTTTACAATATGTAGGATGAGGGGTACATATTGCGTCGACCTCAAGTAATTGGGACAAGAGCAGGAAAATGATGAATGACTAAAAGAAATAACAATTTATAAATAAAGGTTTGCCATATAAAAACTAGACACTGGCAATAAATGGGCTCCTATCAGTAGCTGATTGGCATTACAAAAAAAAAGACTATTTTTTAATAAACACCGTCATTTTATTTTTCGATATTTTTCGAATTTTTAATAATAATATTATACATACATACATACATACCATCATGCCATGTCCTTTGCAGGGTAGGCAAAGAGAACAGAGTGCCAGAGAACTCGATCCTTGCACACTTCACTCGCTTTCTCAACATTCATAATTCTCTTCATACACGCTCGCCGGTTTCGGAAACTCTTGACACCACCTTCCTTCAGTACATGACCGATCTGGTCTAGGAAGGTGAGTCTCGGTCTCCCCCGGTACCTACATTCTTCCATTTTCGCATTGTATATCTTCTTAACCAGACGTTCGTTCGGCATTCTTTCCACATGTCCGAACCATCGGAGCATTCCCTTTCGCATCTTTACACCAATACTCTCTTTCATACCGCTCTCTTACGTCGTCGTTACGAATGCGATCGATCAGCCTAACTCCACAGATTTTCCGTAGAGATCGCATTTCGACCGCATTAATTTTACTTTCATACCCTTTTCTGCATACCCAACTCTCGCTTCCATACAGTAATGTTGGGACAAGCACTGCGTTATGTAATGCTACACGTGACTTCTGGCTGAGGTGGTGGCTACCGAGAAGTTGCCCCAACGCTCCGTTCACTCTATTTCCCGCATTCACTCTTTGCTCTATATCAGTGGTGTACCTTCCATCTGGGCTAAATCCACATCCAAGATATACAAATTCATCCACTTGCATCCATATATTATAATATTATTTACATAATAATTATTATTTATAAGCAAATTAATGCCGGTCTCACATCTTGTATCTTATCGCAACGAACAAGAAAATCGTGCAGCTTATTACTAGTGCTTGGTATGATTACGACTTGACATTTGGAGGGTTGCCAGACATCGATGCCAAATAGAGTTAGTTGTATGTTACGTATTTCTATTCTTCATAATGTTGATTCATATTATAAAGATTACTTGATTAGTCTATAGCTGTAATTTTGAGCCGGGCCGGCCACGGACGTTTGGGATTAAGTACCAGTGGCAGGCCTAATGGCAATGGGGAAGGAATAAAATGGGTTATGGGAACCACACGCCGCCCATTTATTGCCACTGACGGAATGGACGGCGTGTGACCATAGCCTGTCAAAAAAAATGTAAAAAGGGTGTAATTTTTTAATTTTTTTTTTTTTTTTTTTTTTTTTTTAATTGTAAGTTATTTAGTTTTGCTGTGTGATGGCAGCTACGAATACTACCAATCTTTTTTTTTTAAAGACTGTGAAGAGCTTTACGTCAATTTAGGCTTATTCTCAATTAGAATTTTATGTAGAAAGTGCATCTGATCGTAGATGTTACTGCCTTCTATGGACCTTTGCAATACCAAAGATACAGATAGGCCGCTGCCTACTAATAAAATACCCAAACCTACCCAGAAAGTTGGGCTGCAGGTACTCTTACTGCCTCGGATGGACCGCTCTACGGCTGTAAACAGAAAACGGTCAACAGTTTGGTCCTAACAAGTCTTCTTTGTTTTGTATAGATGTTATATATGTGTGGTAGCGGCTATGAATACTACCAACCCTTACTTTGCTCGTGGATGTCGTAAAAGATGACTAAGAGCCTTATAACGATCTGGGCCAAGTCCATCTGATGCCGTTTGGTCAACAATTACATTCCCAATATATCCCATCGTTTAAGACATTTACGAGCAAGAAAGGCACTCGTAAATTGTATTCTTATTCTAATTTGTATAGGTAGATGCTTTTTTCTCAATAAAAAGAGCACGAAACTAAAAGTAAAACTTGTCAGACTAGGCTATCCAATATACCAGTGAATCCTTTACGTAAAATTTATAGCACAGGAAGGGTCCGGTGTCACAAGAAAAGGGACGATATTAATTAACGAGAGATCGCCTCGTCTCCCATTAGTTTAATTGGGATTGAGTTTTTGTGAATACTATTTATATAAGTAATCAAGTTGTGTATCTATATCTTCTTTACATAATATAAAACAAATTTGCTTGCCCTGTATATATGCTTAGATATTTTAAACTATACAAAATAATGGGGGTTTTTATCAATAGACAGGATGATTCAAGAGAAAGTTTTATGTTTAATGTGATACAATAATATTTTTGTGCGCTTACGTTGCAAACGCTGACTAAACCTTAAGAGATAGATCAAAATAATGTACTAAAAAATTGTATACTGTCTATCTCTTACAAATAATTAGCTGTGTGGTAGAAGCTACAAATACTACCAACCCTTACTTTGCTCGTGGATATCGTAATAGACGACTAAGAGCCTTATAACAACTTGGGCCAACTCCATCTGATGCCGTTTGGTCTATAATTACATTCCCAAGGAGGGTTGACGTCTGGCAGGCGGCCGGTCATAAAACTATAGCCAATAACTTTTACAATATGTACTATGAAAGAAGAGTACAATATTGTATCGACCCCAAGTAATTGGGATAAGAGTAGGTGAATAATGATATCTCTTAAAAATAATGCAGAGTAATCGAAACCGAAGTGAAACGAGGGCGGATTGTTAGTTGACTATATTTTTAACCGCTAACGTATAAAAATGAATGTTGCAAGTTTGATATATTCGTATATCTGTGTGGCTGTTTGTAGCGTCGTAGCTCCTAAACGAATGGACTAATTATATGCAGTTTCTTTTAATCGAAAGACGATATTATCGAGACGATTCTTAGCTACAGATTATGAATATCTACAGGTCTTTTCTTCGTATGATAATGGAGTAAAAATACAATTCACCAACCCTTTTCTTGCCCGTAATTGTCTTAAAAGACAACTAAGGGATATATATGCATATAATATCTATGCAAGAAAAGGAACAATAGAAATATGACCTTATACTAACCTATAATTGATTGATTGCATTTGAAGCCAAACCGTCCTGAGGATGCCTCGTTTAGAGGCGAAACACGTGTCGAATCTTTATTCGAAGTTCTGCGGAAAATTGCAAGTAGAAGTTCTGGAGGTGGTGCTCATCACAGGAGTAAGATTTCCTTATATCCTATTCCACCTTGATCCCATCCCGTATTCCTTCTTTTCTTGAGGTATACGGTATATTGATTAACCGTGGGAAAGTGGTGGGTTTTCCTTCCTCTCCTCCATTTTATAATTATACTAACCTGTCTAACTAACGTGGTATAATAGATTAGTTGCCTCATCGACTGCACAGATGGCGTAGTGGTTAAGGTACCGACTTTCAGTGCCAGTGCCGTGGGTTCGATTCCCACGTAGAACAATACTTAGTGCCATCAACAGAATGTTGTTCTAAGTCTGGGTGTAATATGTCTGTGTCAATTGCATGTCTGTAAAGTCCTAAGTACAATACAAGAATTATTTTCTTAGTGCAGAGGCATTTAAAAAAAAGAACATACATTATCATCATCATTCTCCTACTCTTATCACCAATTACTTGGGGTCGATACAATATGTACTCTTCTTTCATAGTACATATTGTAAAAAGTTATTGGTGATAGTTTTATGACCGGCCACCTGCCAGACGTCAACCCTCCTTGGGAATGTAATCGATGATGGCATCAGATGGAGTTGGCTCAGGTCTCTTAGTCGTCTTTTACGACATCCACGAACAAAATAAGAGTCGGTAATATTCGTAGCCGCTATCACACACAGCTATAAAAAAAACATACATATACACTCATATATATGGCGAAAAGAGTAATTTACTCTTTAATATAATAGCAGTAAATAAGAAAATGATTGTCTCCCCTAAGAGTTATCATTATAAGCGAACGTTTTTCAAAGGCGTTCAGTGGGAACTTCATAAAAACGTTTCATAAAGTTGATATTGAAATTTCAATTTCCAATTTTCGACATCTCAAAAAGTTCATAACGGGCACAAGATTGCGCCGCGGAATGTCTGAAAGTGACGTTAAATCGGTTTATTACCTGACAACGTTGTTTAAGATTTTTATTTTCAGACGAAATAATAAAATGTTAAAATTCTAATGTTTATCGGGTAGATAGTAACGAAGATATATGTATTTGATACAATACATGTTTTTCTAGCCGGATCTTTCTCAGTGTTTCTCTTATCTTTCTAATCTTTCTCAACAATTATCATAAATTACTAAAATTTAGCATTTAATACGCTTGATTATTTATCAAAACGCGATTACGAGCGAAAACATAATTGATTCCTACAATTGGTTCGAATCCCACTTGTAACAATAATTTTTCTCCTCGTAAGTGCGTTATTATAAATTATCATAAATTAAATGTTTAATAATAACTGATCATAAACAATATAAAATATGTACATATAAAAGCATTATAGCTCCTAAAAGAATGGACCAATTATGAGCAAACTTGTGTAATAAAAACTAGTGGAGGTAAACATTATGTCTAGTGAAGTGGCAGTAGTGTCCCGCTTGCCTTTGAGTATCGAAAATGATATACACTCTTCCCGTTCTCATAATTTTATTTAAATAAGTGAATGATAAAATTTTATCTATGTGATTCGAATGTGATTTTCCATTATTTCGTAATATGTATTATGTTTTCATCGTACGAATATATCGTCATCATCATCATCATCATCACAGCCCATATAAGTCCCACTGCTGGGCTCGGACCTCCTCCGTAATGGGAGGGATATTAACCTACTATACCGCGCTGGTCAGACGTGTTGGTATAGGGTTTTGTTTCGAGTTTTCCTTCTCTTGCATTGATGTTATATGCGTTTTATATCCCTTAGTCGTCTCGTACGATCACCCACGGGTAAAATAGGTGGTGGTGAATTGTATTTTTACTCCGTCACCACACGAATATATATTATAATATAAAAAAAATCTTTTATAGTGTGTCTATGATACAAAAAATCTAGTTTTTAATATGGAAGATTAATGTTATAAATAATTAATTCGTACCTAACGGCCTTACCTTTTATTGTGTTACTCAGAAGGACTTTGAACTATTCCGTTTTTAGGTCAATCGATCCACTGGTACTTTTACGTTTGGATATTCTATTGTTATTTCGACTTCGCAAACATATATTTAATAGATGGCTATATCACCATAGATTACTATTTACGTTAGACCGTTTTGCATTATGGTGGCTACAAATATTACCAACCCTTCAAATACTAACCCTTCGAATAATGGTAGGACCACGCGGGCCGGTCCGTCCGTGGTAGTACCACGCTCTCGCAGAAGATCGACGTCTGAGTAATGAAAATGTGCTGTTGTGCTTCGTTCGGTGAGCGAGAACGCCGGAAGCCTAACTGGGTGGGTTTGGGGATTTTACTGGTAGGCAGCTGCCTAAGCTATACCCATGCAAAGGTCCATGGGCGGCGGTGACACTTACCATCAGGTGTGCTGCTTGCTCGTTTACCACTAAAAGCAATAAAAAAACCCTTATCTTCTCTTTGGAGTCAAAAATGAATAAGAACTTTATATTGATCTGAGTCAACTCCATCTCATGCCGTCTGGTCAACAATTGCATGTCCAAGCAGGATTGATATCATGCCAGTGGCTGATCATAAAACTATTGCCTATAATTTATGCAATATGTACGATGTGGAGTATATATTGCGACGACCGATTAGGGTAAGAGCAGAATGATTATGATGACTATTTAGGTACTCCAGTTAGGATATGACAGCACTGTTCTAACATTTCTGTGTGACGGAGTAAAAATGCAAATACCCTCATACCTTCCTTTCCCGTGAAATTTTTTGCAACACTGCACAAAGAAAACAATCATTGCATTGCGGAAAAAGTATTGCCGCGCCTGGCAAATGGATTGCCGATGAAGGTAAATTATTATACATTATCCAAGACAGTACATACATACATACATATCATCACGCCATATCCCTTGCAGGGTAAGCAGAGAGAACAGAGTGCCAGAGAACTCTATCTCTGCATACTTCACTCGCTTCCTCAACATTCATAATTCTCTTCATACACGCTCGCCGGTTTCGGAGACTCTTGACTCCACCTTCCTTCAGTACATGACCGATCTGGTCTAGGTAAGTTAGTCTCAGTCTCCCTCGGTACCTACATCCTTCCACTTTCGCATTGTATATCTTCTTAACCAGACGTTCGTTCGGCATTCTTTCCACATGTCCGAACCATCGGAGCATGCCCTTTCGCATCTTTTCACCAATACTCTCTTTCATATCTACTCGCTCTCTTACGTCGTCGTTACGAATGCGGTCGGTCAGCCTAACTCCACAGATTTTCCGTAAAGATCGCATTTCGACCGCATTAATTTTACTTTCATACTCTTTTCTGCGTACCCAACTCTCGCTTCCATACAGTAATGTTGGGACAAGCACTGCGTTATGTATTGCTACACGTGCCTTCTGGCTGAGGTGGTGGCTGCCGAGAAGTTGCCCCAACGCTCCGTTCACTCTATTTACCGCATTCACTCTTCGCTCTATATCAGTGGTGTACCTTCCATCTCGGCTAAATCCACATCCAAGATATACAAATTCATCCATTTGCTCTAGTATATCATTACCTATTGTTACTCTTACATCTGTTCTGGCTTCGTCTCTTTCAAAGACCATTATTTTGGTTTTGCTCACATTCCAAGACAGTGGTACTTGATATTCTCTCGATAATCCCGATTGCCGACTCTCTCTCCCATCATAGAGCATATTTATAAGATAATTTACATAGGTTTGGCATTTCCTTATGGTTACAGAATAAGGAGACAATTAACCACCCTACTTTTTGCCCGCGGGTGTGGAAGATAACTAAGGAATATAATCAGGTAACTTCGATGCGAGCAAAGAAAAACTTGATATAAATCCCATGCCAACACATCCAACCAGCCTGGAATTGAATATCAATGTCCCTCCCATTATTTAGGAAACCCGCTTTTTTGTGTGACTTAGATGTTAGCCTCAGATGGCTATGACAACTTTACCCGGACTTTGGGTGAGCGCTGAGGGCTCTCAACCCGATTAGGAAACCCGCCTAGCAGTGGGCTATATTAGCTGAGATGATGATTTTATTGCTTATGGTGGCAAACAAGCAAGCAGCACGTCTGATGGTAAGTGTCACTGCCACCCATGGACCTTCGCAATACCAAGGGAATAGCATATGCCGCTGCCTAGCAATAAAATCCCCAAACCCACGCAGTTGGGCTTCCAGCTCTCTCGCTCACCGAACGAAGTGCAATAGCACATTGCCATTACTCAGACGTCGATCTTCTGTGATAGTGTGGTACTACCACGGACGGACCGGCCCGCGTGGTCCTACCACTATTAAATAATTTTAGATATATCTATAGGTCGCCTTTGATCAAAATATTTAATGAAAGTTAGTCTGTAAATAACTTTGATATTTTAAAGTTTTAACATTAATCTTTTTAAGACGATTATTTTAATGTTTTATTACTTTCATACTTTTATGTTGAATCGTAAGTCGAATTTTTCAAATGCTTATAAAGTTTTATAACTTTTTATTTCAATCTTCAATTATGATAATTAATGATATTAATTTTTATTTTAAAGTGGTAGTGCCATGCCATTGAAAGATTTTTTTATGCAAACATAAATTCCAGCAAAAGCGCGTAACCTGCCGTTGCCGTAGAAAATCGATACGTCAGTAGAAGTTACAACTATTAAAGGAATTGCTTACTCGTCTAACCTAAAGACAATACATATAATCTATCAACGCTCGATAGTTTTATCACAAATATTATATATTAGTACCTACTATTATATAATAATTAAGTACAGTATTTTTAAGAATAATACTTTTAATGATAGAGGTCACACTATTGACAGTTTTCTGTCTACAATCGTGGACTGGTCTGTCCGTAGTATTTTTTTTTTGGCAGCGGGCTACGGTACCTCTAAACCCGCTAATCCGTGCGGGGCGACAGGAAAAGCGGCGCAAGACCCCGTAGACCCGCCCTACATAGACATCTCGACGCCGTGCGAGTGGGTCACTGGAACGCGGTCTTTTTCTTCAGTGGCCCACCCGGCTGTCTACCCTCACGGGTATCCTCTCACCATGATCTTGCATAATATTGACGTTTGAGCAGTGGTAGGTGAGCAGCTTAATATGCTGTTGTACTTCGTTTGGTGAGTGAGAGCGCTGACAACCAAACTATCTGCGGTGCTAGCTAGAAGCCTAGCTGTATCCCTGATATTACAAAGGTCTATGAGTAGGCAGCAATACTTTATCATCAAGATGCTTCCTCGTTTGCCACTATAAGAAATAAAAAATAAGGTAACAAAAGTATAAAATATAAATAAAATAGCAGACCCGGCCACGCGTTGCTGTGGCTAAGGTAGCCTCAGTAACGTGGTTATGCTAGCCTCAGTAACGTGGTTATGCTAATAAATTGTAGCTTATATGAAACGTTTGTACGTTTAACATAGCGCCATCTATTAAATACTTACTCAAACCAGTCAACAGATACCGCCATCTGTTAGAATCGTTTAAAGATAACAGATAATTGTGGCTATCAAATAATAGACAAATATTTTGCAACAAAATAATATTGCGACTATAAATTAAGATGGAAGCTATCCTATCTTTTAAGTTGGATCAAACTACACATGCTGTGCAAATTTGATTAAAATCAGTTAAGTACTTTAGGAGTCCATCGCGGACAAAGAACGTGATGCGTAATTTATATATATTAAGATTATAATAATAACATCAATATATCAAACTAAGTAGATACTAGATTCATTTCCAAATATCACCGCATCCAACAACTAGGAGTACGGTTCAATAATATAAGCCCCATTATTCTGTACGTACCAAAAACATCTGGACGTGTTCCAACATGAATAAATCATGTAACATGTCTGCAATAAAGTAGACATGTTCCTCGATAAAGATGAATCGTATGCAGCCATTTTGTACGATTTGACTCAGAATATTTTACGAAAATATGTACTGTGTTTTTTTTTTGCAGAACAATTTCACAGTTTGTTAAAATATATCTTCGGATAATTGAATTTTTGGATGTTTAGAGTATTGAATTTGAAAATTTTATCACATCAAAAAAATCTAATTCTCAACTTTTTCAGTGATTAAAGGTGATATGGTTTAACACTATCGAGTGCAGTGGGCGCAGTGCCTTGCTGTCTTGTTTGCCTTCATGTATCAAAGAAATATGAGACATATATTTATTTTTTATAAATAAATAAAGATAAACGTAATTTATGTATTAAAATTGATTGATGAATTATTATAATGTAATACAAAAAACGCTTTTTAATTTTTTTTAAATGACACCACCCTGCACTAAGGAAATAATCCTTGTATTGCGGGGGACTTTACAAACATACAATTAACGCAGACAAATTACATTCAGACTAGGGTTGCCACCTTTTTTCTTTGCAAATAAAGTACATTGGTTATTATGAGTAAGAAAAAAAAGTACACAGTATCAAAATAAAGTACAATTTATTTATATTTATTATTATGTATAAAATCATATTTTTATTGCTTTTTGCAGTTTGCCTTTATATTTGTTGTGTAGATCATTAATTAACCAGTCACCATGATTGATTGCCCACTGATTTTTATACTTCTCCAATAATTTATTTTTCTGTTTTGTTTCATTTTTTAAACATGTTTCCGGTGTAACATATTCACTAATCTATTTCTTCCGTTTCACATTGAAGTTGTGTTTGAAGGTGTATGAGGAGTATTCTTGGCTTTACCATGGCATAAATCTATGAAACTTTAAATTGTATTCTTAGTGCACTCAAACCGTTACGCACAAAAAACCAAGAAATTGACATTTGGGGTTAAATTGCATTCAGAAATTATTAAAAATGAGTGCTTAAATGATGTGGCGCTGGCGAGTGGCGATTAATTTCGTTAATGAAAAAGTACCTACGACTAAACTTTACAAAGTCCTAAAGAATTCATATTATACGAAATAAAGTATTTTCGTATACTTTATTGTTCTCATAAAGTACATTTGTCTAAAATAACGTACAACACTTTATAATAAAGTACAGGTGGCAAATCTAATTCATACTCAGAACAACAGTTTTTGGATCGCACAAAGTATTGTTCTGCGTGACAAACAAACCCACGACCCTGGCACGGAAGGTCGATATCTTAACCACTACTTAGATTTACTTTTATCCTGTGTCTTTAAGATACATTTTGTATAGTTTTTGTTGTTTTAATACCTATTATCCGCGTGTTTAGAATATGATCCACTTCTCCATCTTTTGCAGAATATTGCAGATATGCAGTTAATATATGCAAGAGAGGAAAAATTCGTCATAAAACCTTATGACAACAGGCTCGACCAAAATGGTAATAGTAGATCAATTCCATCCTATTATAGAGGAGGTTAATTTGACATATAACCCTATACGCCTGACCAGAGGGATATAGAAAATCAATTACTCTTTTTAGGGTACCGCACCCAAAAGGTAAAACGGGACCCTATTACTCAGACACCGCTGTCTGTCCGTCTGTCTGGTACCAGGCTGTATCTCATAAATCGTGATAGTTAAACTGCTGGAATTTTCACAGATGATTTATTTCTGTTCCCGTTATAGCAACAAATACTAAAAAAACAGAAACAAAATAAATATTTAAGGGGTTCCCATACAATAAACGGGATTTTAATTTCCTTTTTATAGATAAGATAATGGTACGGAACCCTTCGTGTGCGAATCCGACTCGAACGGGGCCGGTTTTTAATTTAAGTTTCAATTTATATCATTCATTTGTACTATTTTTCTAGCTTCTTTAGCTAAATAAAATACGAACTATATTTCTTTCTTTTTTTTGGGAGTTTATGGCTTGGTTACTAAGACTTTTAAGCCTAATCTTTGTTTATTAACTTAATTTAAAGTGATTGTCCGTCAGTAAGTCAAATCGTTGCCTTCAACAATGCCATGGCTACTCTGTTAGAGGTATCGTTTACCGGTGGCCCGCTCGCACGGCGAAGAAGAGGTGCTTGCAGGGTGGGTCAATGGGGATGCGCGCCGCCTCTTCCGTCACCCCAGACCGATTTGACGGGGTGCAATGTCCATGGCCCACCACAAAAAAAAAAAAAAAAGAGGTATCGTTTGGAATTTTAGTGGAAAACGAAATCTTATAAATATAAGGGACTGTTATATCATATTCACTACACCTCAATGCTTTCTGCGCATCACATTACATAAAAAACCAACAAAATTACTTAATATATTATATCATCATCATCTCAGCCCACATATGTCCCACTGTTGGGCTCGAGCCTCCTCTATAGTGGGAGGGAAATTGGCCTACTATACCACGTTGGTCAGACGTGTTGGTATACGGTTTTGTTTCGAGTTTTCCTTCTCTTGCGTAGATGTTATATGCGTTTTATATCCTTTAGTTGTCTCGCACGATCACCCACGGGTAAGATATGGGGTGGTGAATTGTATTCTTACTCCGTCACCACACGGAAAAATATATTAAATAACACGTTAAAATACTAAGATATTGAATATAATACAAGAGCACCACATGACACTTTTCCTTTCCCGCTAAAACTCCCTTTTGAGTATTTGTGATAGAGTCGCCTCAGACTTTTTTTTTTTCTTTTTCAGTATTAGCCACAGATAATCAAAAGGTAAACAGACAACCCAAACTGCCTATATAAATTATTTTTTTGCAACAAATACTATAAATCTCGTGAGCCCCATCGGCCTATATTACTTAAATATTTATTAATGTAGAATTTTTTAAGATATGATATATATCTTTATGTCAAGGGGGATTTTACGAACATATGAGTGAGGAACATATATTCTCAAACATAATCCAGATTCGGAACATCAATTAGTGCACAATGACTTCGCCACCAGCAATCGATGCTTAGACCATTTCGTTATTCGTATAATATAATAATTAACTAAATGACAATCAATTTTATGGCGTGATGATATGTATGTATGTATGTAACTAAATGACTGAGATTTTGCATTTTTTTTGACGTAACAACGTCTAATAAATCGATGAACGCTGACTGCATGCACGAGAATGTCCCGTGCATGCACATTGTACGCTGCCTCTAGTTATAGTTATATATAATATAAAAATAAAGTATATTAATAGTTATATTAAGTATTATTAGTAATAGTTATATTATTTTATTTATAGTTACCTATATTATACATCTAGTTATAGTCATTTCATCAATGTTTTGTTATGACGTTGTCACGTTAAACTTTTGTCCGTAAACCGACTTGATAGACAACCATTTTTTTATATTGAAACTAATCCCACCAGACATTCTCACCATTGTAACACCTGTAAGCCAGGATCCACAGTGGTCTTCATAAATGACACCGAGGTTTGACCCTCAGGTAGTCCCCGGACATGATTTTAATTATCTTGGGACTCATAACATATTTAATTACATAATGTTAAAGAGGAGGAGTTGGAAAAAATATTCCTGTGCCCTTCTAGGCAAAACGGGAAACAGGAAAACAAAATTGACTAGTCAGCCAATAAGTAAGTGGGTGTACAACTACGATAAGTGCAACAATATGTAAAAATAGTTTTATTTTAAATGATAAATTATATTAAGAGTTTTCGAAACCGGCGAGCGTGTATGAAGAGAATTATGAATGTTGAGGAAGCGAGTGAAGTATGCAAGGATAGAGTTCTCTGGCACTCTGTTCTCTCTGCCTATCCTGCAAGGGATATGGTATGATGATATGTAGGTATATATGTATGTATAAATTATATTCTTAATTCGTTATCAAACAGAAAAAATAATGAATGATTAATCCAGACAGTATATACACGTATATACAGCTAAAATGTTTATATATTTACCGAAGTCTGTACTCGACTCGACTGTTAGGCCGTAAGTACACCCACGAATTTGCCTTGACATTTCAACGGTGACCTTTATATTCACACAAAGTATAGCGATGTTTAGGTAAGGTACACATTGCTAAAAAGATTCAAGACTTGCCAGAATCAATTGGCATCCTTGTAAATGTCATTCAACATTTTTTTTTAAGTGAATCTTTTTTATCGACGTATGGGAGAAATTTTATATTGTAACGTTTTTCTGTTACGCGCCATCTTTATTTCTAAGAGTCACAATTTTCCGTAACGCGCCATATTTATTTTGAAGTGAAACGCGACACGAGAAACGCGGCAGGAAAGAGAGAGAGAGAGAAAGGATACACCCTATTGGTTGATGTATGTAAACGAGATTTAAAAATTAGTTTGCCAAAGTTTCACTTCTGATATGTGTACTTTGTACGCACGTATTTTTTTTTTTCGTTTCTTTTACTGTATGTATCCTTGGCATTACTGATCACAGCAATTTCTCAAAATGGAAAGAAATATAATTGACTACGCTAGGCTTTTTTTTTTCAAGACGCTGGCATAAGGATTTGTTTTGAAAGCGGCACCGTGACTTTTATCTAGATATAAACCCCTGTGCCAAAACGCTTGACCAGGGTAGTATAACCAGTCTACCTATATCCCTCGTATTATGAAAGAGTCTCCAACCCACCTGTAGGGCGTTTATGAGTTGAGAAGGCTGAATGTTTTTATAATACACCCGGGACAAAAAGGTTAAGCTGAATTGTTTTCTTACTCCATTATCACTCGAATTATCGTTACATCTATGGTGATGGGTAAAGAACACAACATGTCACCTCCTCTTACTTTATAATGTTACTCGAAAAAACCCCCTAAGGAAACCCAAGAATAATGAACGTTGCAATAATCAACGTTAATATATTTTATTATTGCTTTTGGTGGTAAACGAGTAAACAGCCCGCTTGATGGTAAGTGTTGGTACCGCCCATAGACCTTCGCAATACCTGAGTATAGCTAGGTCGCTGCCTACCAATGAAAACCCCAAACCCACCCAGAAAGTTGGGCTGTCGGCTCTCTCAAAAATCTCTTCCGATTACGTTACCAATTAGGCTAATGTGAGTAGGTACGTATGATAACCAAATTTTGATTTGCATTATTGTCTTTACGGGAAACTAAAATTATATATTAACTGACTTTTAAGATGAGGTTTCAAATCCTAAGTCAGATAATCGTTTTCCACTATCATATATGTATTTATAGATCTCCTTTTTAAACCGTTTTTACAATATTCATATAAAAAGATTATTATTTATACTCCATTACCCCAAGGATAAAGAAACTTTATAACGAACATTCAACTCTATTTGTTAACACACTGGTTAAATTGTAAAAAAAAACTCTGAAACGTATTCCATTTACAATATTTTTAAACGATCTCCAGCCATAACGAGTCTTATAAAATTAATTAATCAATATTAATTTTCCTCTCGAAAGCAACCTCCATTTTAACGAGAGCTTTAATTAAGAGTGGCAATAAATAAAAGTACATTCAAGAACGTAGGGTGTAGAACAAATTGTTTATTGCCGGCGCCTCGTGATAACGAAACTTTTTTTACTTGTTGTACGTGTCGTGTTACCTACCCAAAATATTACCTAAAATATTATAAAAAGTATGTAGAGTATCTGAGACGTTCTTGCAATATGATACTTATTAATATTACCATTTTAATAATAAATAAATTGGAGGCAATTTTAATTTAAAATTTTATTCTTTTATATAAACACCTTTTCCGTATGGTGACGGAATTAAAATACAATTCACCACCCCTCTTACCCGTGAGTGATTGTATCAGACGACTAAGAAATATAAAAATACACATAACATCTATGCGAGAGAAGGAAAACTCGAAGCAAAACCACATATCAACACGTCTGACTAGCGTGGTATTGTAGGTTAATTTCCCTTCCATTATGTAGGAGGGACGAGCCCAACAGTGGGACATATATAGACTGAGATGATGATATAAACACCTTATGGCTACTTGAATTTCTAAATAAAGTTAAGATAGATGAGAATCCAATAAATTTGATTATTATAATTGCTATTATTATTATCATCATTCATCATTCTCTTGCTTTTATCCCAAGTACTTGGGGTCAACGCAATATGTAATCTTCCTCCAGGGTATATATTGCAACCGGGCGGGCCACCGAAGACAAAGATCGGGTACCGGTGGTCCGCTCGCACGGCGAAGAGAGGTGTTTGCAGGGTGGGTCCATGGGGTTGCGCGCCGCCTCTTCCGTCGCCCCGGGCCGATTTGCCAGGGCGCGACCACATCCATGGTCCCACCTTGCGAAAAAAAAAAAAAGGGTACTTATATATTGCAAAAGTTATTGACTGCACTGATAGCATAGCGGTTAAAATACCGATCTCCCGTACCAGTGCCATAGGTTCGATTCCTATGCAGGACAATACTTTGTGTTGTTTGGAATCTGAGTGTTAATTACTTTGCGTTAATTGTATGTTTGTAAAGTTCCCCGCAATACAAAGATTATTTCCTTGGTGCAGAGTGGTATCGTTTAAAAAAAAATCTTACTTGGAAATGTAATTATTGATCAAAATGCATCAGATATAGTTCGCCTAGGTTACTATAAAGATTTTAGGATTGGTAGTATTCGTAGCCGCTGCCTCATAGCATATTATAATTAGTATACATGTATATTGATTGGCTTATGGCGGAAAACGAGCAGAAACAATACACTAACCAAAAAGCTAGGCTACAGCTACGCCACTACCTACTAACAAAAATCCACCTGGAAAGTTGGGCTGCCGGCTTTCTAATCATATTATTTCCTAATAAATACTTGTTTACGAACGAAAAATGATAGTCGCATTTAGGATTAATGCCAAATTTATTGAAAATCCATTCCATCTATCGAACAATGTTTATAAACGACACTACCCTATTAAGTAAATTAAAGAGTTTATCTCTTTAATTTATTTCATGAATTTAATATGCTAGTTTAGTTACAAAAATTGTTAAAGACGATAAAATATAAGTGACAATTTGATTGTCATAAGCTTACACTTGTCTTGTTGTTAAGACAATTGGAATGGATTTTAAATGGTTTCGATTCCCAATTTTACCAGTCATTTTTCGCTCTTAAAAAAGTTTTTACAAATAATCTAGCATGTTAATAGCCTAGCTTTTTCAGTTCTTCCATCCATCCATCAGCCCGTAGACGTGTACTGTTGGACATAGGCCTCCCCACGAAAATGTCACTCAGACTGGACTTGTGCAACTTGCATTCAAAGTTTTCCTGCAACTTTCAAAATAAGCTCATGAAAACAATTAGTTTCTATTTGTGTATAAATACCCAATTATGAAACGAAAAATCGGGTATTTATAAATAATTAAGCATATTAAATGCTAAAAATTTCAGTAATTTCTATTTGTGTATTCATATTTCTTGCGGGAAAATAATACCATAATCGCCACCCTTACAGGCTGATTGGCGATTGCATTAGATATTATTAAGTTTCCCGGAAGATAGCTGCCGCCCACTCTCCCGGTGAGACCCTCAACCAATTTTTACGACTCTCATGGGCAAGTAAGGGGTGACAATAACTATATTCTTATTCCGTCACCACATGGGGAATTTTTAAGGTTTGAAGTTCGTATTTATTACAAATTTTAAGGAACTGTATTCTGTAATGTTTTGATTCCGTCATTCGAGCGCTCTTTTTTATTTGTTTTGCGACTCATCCCACCACACATTACCACCACTGTAACTCCTCTAAACCAGGATCCACAATGGTCTCCATAAAAGACACTGAGATGTGACCCTCAGGAAGTCTCGGGCAACGCTTTTAATTGTCTTGGGACCCGCAACAAATTAAATTAAATAGAAAAGAAAAACAGGAGGAGTTGAATAATTTCCACTGCCCTCCTATGCTAAGCGGGAGACATGAAGCAAAATTGGCTAATGGACGTTGATACGTGAAGCGCAGTAGTACAGCACAACGGATATGACAGAGCTTATGGACCCTATATGTGAGCCTTAAGTTTGGTTACAATAGTAGGTATGGCAGAAGCGCCTGAACGCATGGAAATTTTCTCGAGTTGCTACAAGGTCCGTATAATATATAACCCCTGACACGACTTGCAGACTGTCTAACGATGATCAAGATAAGATCGCGCTCGTTTTGCCAGTGACTGCATTCCCAGAGGATGTGATGAGCTGTTTGTTCAAAATCGTAGTTTGGTCGATCGAGCGCTTATGTTGATTAATTATATTTTTATTATTCTTGCATTTCTTAATGGTGATACGAGTACTACAAACAGGTTTTAAATCACTAGTTTTAAGATAAAGCCATTCACTGAACTTCTAATCCCATAGGTAGACTATAAAAAACTATCATTACACAATAGTTTTACGCCTACCGTTTGCAGCTCACGAATATTATGGGCAGACATGGAGTGTCATGGGTAGATGTCCCATCCCATTTTAGATTAAATTTCTATAAAGGTCTCTACGTGTTGGACCCTTTCCACATGTACCTAAATGTAACAAAAGTCCGGGTATCTTACCAAGTAAAGATCCGATAAAAACAGAAGATATTACTCATATAATGAGTAGATTAATTTTAAATTCATAATTATGAATGAAGGTAGAACAATATTCAACATAGTTAATTTGTAAATAACCGCAAGCAAAATGGTAAGCAGGTTCATGATCAAAGTTAATGCTGTAAAATAATAGGGAAAACATGTTGTATCTGTAATATGTTTTACACAATCAAAAAGCAAAAACAAGTATGTTAATAAATTGCATTTATTTATATCACTAAAGTTTTAAACTCATCCGTTTCTTGAACAATATATTTTATCACTAAATTACTTTTTGGAAAGTTTTACTGCAAATGAGGTTTCTCACATTTTCATAAGGTTTAGAATAAAACAGTTTCGTTTTAGATCATGTATTATTTGAACAAGAGAAATACAATTTAAGCACATATGTGTGTTCCTTAATTACGTAAAAACATCATTATCATTATTTCAGCTCATATACGTCACACTGTTGGACTCGAGCCTCCTCCATAATGAGAGGGAAATTGTTCTACTAGACCACGCTGGTCAGATGTGTTAGTATATGGTTTAGTTTCGAGTTTACCTTTTTTTCTATAGATATTATATGTGTTTTACATCCATTAATCGTCTCTTACAATCACCCACGGGAAGCATAGGGGGTGGTGAATTGTATTCTTACTCCGTCACCACACAGAAAACTGCAAGTAATTGTGAATAATACAACAGGAGTGATTTTGACGATTATACTTTTCTTTAAATCCAATTCTTTTAATCCATTGTAACTTGAGTTTACTTTTAACCTGACATAATCATGGACCTTAAATGATCAACTTTATTTAATTAGTATTCTATTTGAATAGAAATTAATTTGCTTTATATATATATCAACATCATTCAATCTTTTGGCATTCACTACTGGACATAGTCTCCCTTAAATTGTACCACAAACTGCGGGTTGATGTCACCCGATTTAACGACAAAAATACATAAACGTTTGATGCATTTGTCCATATTACTCTACTTACAATTTAATCCCTTACTATTTATTACACCCGTGAAATAAGGGATTAAATTTTATTAACTGTTACTTTATTTCTAATTAAAAAATAAACAAATATTAGAAGTACTAAAGTTCGTATTTTATCTTCCTAATGTTTATAAATGCGAATGTTTGTATGGATGTTTGTTAGTTACCCTATAACGCAAAAATTATGAAACTAATTGCAGTGAAACTTTTTAGTAATATAGATTATACATCAGACTAACACATAGGATATACAATTTATAAAGATTGTATGCAATTTGGCCATGACATTATGCTAAGTATCAAATAGGTCAGGAAAATTACTGTCTTCTGAGAGCTATCTTGGCGTACCCGCTGCCTAAACCGTTGGAGTTCCATAAAGTTAATGCACCGTGGGATTGTTTATCTTAAATAGTTCTAGACAAAAGTCCGCGACAGTATCTTTTGTGTGCAAGCCCAAATATTTCAAATGATTAGCTATAAATACGTTTTTCTCAAACATGCTTGGAAATTTGAGCATTATTTTTGACAACCTTCTTCGAGATAAATCGAAATTGCTGTACTGACCAAATATATGCGAGCGACAAAAAATCTATGAATATTTGTTGTGTTTTAGCGGTCAAATAAATATGTATATATATATAAATTGATATCTATCGTGTATTTTAAAAATGGAACGATTTGTTACTTCAAATCATGGTAACCACATAGGCAACTTATCAGAGTTTTATTTAAATTTCAAACTGGCCTAAAAGAAACCTATTTAATAATGAAAAAGAAAAACAAATTACCCCTTTAGCACGTGAAAAATGTTATTCGTTGGGACTTTTGGCGGGAATCTAAAACGTCATGTGGTGCTCTTGTATTATATTCGATATTTTAGTGTTTTAACGTGTTATATTAGATATTTTTTATGGTATTTTATGTAATGTGATATGACTAAACTGCGGAGATGTAGTGAATATCATATAAAAGTGCTTTACAACGTTTTCGTTTTCCATCAAAATTCCCACAAGATACCATTAACAATGTGGCCATAGCATTGTTGATGGCGACAATTTGACTTACTGACGGACAATTACTAATCTGAAGACACTAAAAACTTGAAGATAATTATAACTCGACACTGGCAACAATGGCTCATTTATGTAGCTGATTGCCAATACATAAAAAGAAGAAGAAGAAGAAGAATGTTATTCGTTGTTCGTCATATATACAGTTCTACTTAATAATAAGTACTTAGTTTTAATTTCCGCGCATTATTTGAGAAAAGCACTATACAAACTTTGGCCACAATTAGACATTGATGGCTTTATGTATGTATGGCTTTGTGTATTTAGACGTTTGTCCATCAATGTCTCTTTTGCTAGCCGCTACATTAATGTACTATAAATTGTTTTTTTTTTCTACTATGCATATTTTACAGGATTTAGGTAATTCTTATCAAAATGGATGCATTTGTTGCTCTCAATATTTAATGTAGATGAACTTTATTGATGAATCCTTAAATTAAGTAACATGGACGAATGGTTTAAAAATAAAATTGACTCGAGTGTCATTAAACGCTTACTATACGTAAGTTAGCGGCGCGCAGAGTGGAGTTGGAGATCAGGTTTAGACAATGACTCTCCAAGATCGAGTGCGTGGCTAAAGTCTGGGGAAGGACATATGCTACCTTTTTGTTAACAAACCTAGTATAGTATAATTACTAAAACCTAGTATAGTGATCGTATTTTATAACAATATAAAAACATATTAAAATTTGAAATAAATCTACTTTTACGGATTCTATCGCGTTTGTATTTGATTTTTAATTTCTCGACGTTTCCTTTCCAAATTTATTAAAAATGTGGGTCTAAATTTAAATTTAATATTTCATAGGGTAGATAAAAATTTCTGTAATCACAATGACATATTGGACGTAAGACACCTTAGTCCTCCCGTGACCATGATCACTGTAAAGTGTTCGAAACGTCGGGAAATTAAAAATCAAATACAAATGCGGTAGAAACCGTAAAAGTAGTTTAATTTCAAATGTGTAATACTCGCGTAAATATTAGAAATAATTATCATATTAAAACAGAAATCACAAACGAAATTATAATAAAAATTAATGAAACATTTTCTTTGGTTGCAGTTCATCTTCAATTCGAAGATTTGTCACTACGGGACTACGTACTACATTCAATAGTGGATAACTTTATTCGCGGTAACTTCACACCAACCGCATTCACAGAGCGCCCTTGCCGGGACGAAACGCTACCGTACTTTCTACCTAAGCATACGAGATCAGAAAGGTCAAAACATATGAAAAAATCGAAACACTTTGGTGACTCATATAGAAAATATGATAAATTAGACGTAAATGGTTATTACTTCAGACCAAAATACCATAGTAATAGTAGGGAAGAGAGGTCTGTGTATAGAAGATTCGCGAAGAATCTGCGGATAAGAAGGAGGTTCTTGCCTGCGAGGGTTGTGAGTGGGCCGCTGGCGAGCAGAACGGCGGTACTGCTGCAGTGGGCTCTCAATGATGGAGAGCATTTAGATAGTGAGGCGACTAGCGTTGTTTTTAGGTAAGTCTAGATTTACTATAAACATATTTTTTTAACTATCTAGCCATATACCGTCTCAACCATCCGGTAAAAAAAAAAACTCTTCCGTATTAAGGAGCCACCGGAACCAATTCCTTAGCTATAATGGACTGCGAGGTGGGTTACCCGGTTTCGGCTACCTACTCCGTCGATATCCCGATAACGAAACGTCCAGACGTCATCTTCGTGCAGCGTGATTACTAACGTAACCATAAAAAACTGGCATTTATGATCACTACTCTTCTTCTATAAATCACAGCTTTATATTTTAATGTAAAACAACTGCGTTAAGTTCTGAGTATGCGGTTTGACTTGCGGTAGCTGCGTGGAGTGGGTCTCTCCCTTCCCTCCAATGTGGTTGAGGGGAGTGATGGCTGCTCTAGTAGTTAACTCGTGATTGGATGCCGCTTGTGGGATCTGGTCAAGCCATTGGCTATTTTACATTGTATTTAACTATTAGGTTCGAAGGGCATCACACTGGAGCTATTTCTTTCATGTACTGTTCTTTATATATATATATATATATATATATATATATATATATATATATATATATATATATATATATTTATATATATATATATATATATATATATATATATAATGAAGAGCAGAACAGCATAGATGTAAGAGTAACAATAGGTAATGATATACTAGAGCAAGTGGATGAATTTGTATATCTTGGATGTAGATTTAGCCGAGACGGAAGGTACACCACTGATATAGAGCGAAGAGTGAATGCGGGAAATAGAGTGAACGGAGCGTTGGGGCAACTTCTCGGCAGCCACCACCTCAGCCAGAAGGCACGTGTAGCAATACATAACGCAGTGCTTGTCCCAACATTACTGTATGGAAGCGAGAGTTGGGTATGCAGAAAAGAGTATGAAAGTAAAATGAATGCGGTCGAAATGCGATCTCTGCGGAAAATCTGTGGAGTTAGGCTGACCGACCGCATTCGTAACGACGACGTAAGAGAGCGAGTAGGTATGAAAGAGAGTATTGGTGTAAAGATGCGAAAGGGAATGCTCCGATGGTTCGGACATGTGGAAAGAATGCCGAACGAACGTCTGGTTAAGAAGATATACAATGCGAAACTGGAAGGATGTAGGTACCGAGGGAGACCGAGACTAACCTACCTAGACCAGATCGGTCATGTACTGAAGGAAGGCGAGTGAAGTATGCAGAGATAGAGTTCTCTGGCACTCTGTTCTCTCTGCCTACACTGCAAGGGATATGGCGTGATGATATGTATGTATGTATATAATGAAAATAAATAACAATAATAGACAAACCCACTGAGTTTCTTGCCGGATCTTCTCAGTAGTGGTCTAGTTCCGATCCGGTGGTAGTTTATTAGATTAAATTAAAATGTTAATACTGACAATATGTAAGTGCCCTCGCAGGGTTTATACGTAATAAATGAATTTGAATTTGGAATTTGAATTTGATGCTTGCGAACTATTTCTATAGCGATCAAATGGGGTCTGCTGACCCTAACATTCCTAGCAGGTGTGGTTTTATAATATTCATATGCGGCTTTCATCATCATCAACTTGTTCTTATCCCAATTTATTTGGGGTCTATTTATTTGGGGTCGAGACATCATTTCTGTGGTCACTCCTTGTCAATCCATGTCATGTTTCACGCAGTCCATCTATCTTTTCTTCGGTCCCCTTAACCCTAAAACCTTCAACATTCATACTTAAAACTTTCCTCACATTACTTTCATCCCGTCTCATCACATGTCTATACCATGTCAAGTTTTCACTCCTTAACTTTTCCATTACTGGCGCGACTTCCAAACTGCTTCATATGAAGCTTTATATGCAATTTTATAACATTGTACGTAGATGTGGTTTTATAATAGTGGTAGAGTCAAAATGTTGACAGTCTTCTGTTTACAGCTACAGACCGGACTCTTGCAGAAAATGGACATCTGAACAGTGCTAATGTGCTTTGTTCAGTGAGCGCGTGAACCAAAGGCAGTCCAACATTCTGTATGAATTTGGGGTTTTCATTAGTAGGCAGCGGCCTAGCTGTAGCTCTGGTATTACAAAGGTGCTTGAGCGGCAGTAATACTTATCAGGTGTACTGCTTGCTTGTTTGCCACCACAAGCAGTAAAAAGATTCCCCTTAAAATCGACTAAGCACTCTAGACTGACTGTGTTAATTTCTAACAATAACATGTACTATTGTATTGTCAAGAAGGCTGTGATGCTTTAAGTGACCTCCCGTAATGAATGCATAGACAAATATTTGTGTAAATACACAAATATTTGTCAAAATGAACATATATTTGTGACAAATTTTTGTGTTCATACACAAATAATTGTTAAAAAAAAAAATTTATCTTGGAACCCGCACCAAATTTAATATTAATATTTTTTACATACATACATATCATCAAGCTATATCCCTTGCAGGGTAGGCAGAGAGAATAGAGTGCCAGAGAACTCTATCCTTGCATAATTCACTCGCTTCCTCAACATTCATAATTCTTTTCATACACGCTCGCCGGTTTCGGGGACTCTTGACTCCACCTTCCTTCAGTACGAGACCAATCTGGTCTAGTTAGGTGAGTCTTGGTCTCCCCCGGTACCTGTAGGTACCTTCCTTCCACTTTCGCATTGTATATCTTCTTAACCAGACGTTCGTTCGGCATTCTTTCCACATGTCCGAACCATCGAAGCATTCTCTTTCGCATCTTTACACCAATACTCTCTTTCATACCTACTCGCTCTCTTACGTCGTCGTTGCGAATGCGGTCGGTCAGCCCAACTCCACAGATTTTCCGTAGAGATCGCATTTCGACTGCATTAATTTTACTTTCATGCTCTTTTCTGCATACCCAACTCTCGCTTCCATATAGTAATATTGGGACAAGCACTGCGTAATGTATTGCTATACATGCCTTCTGGCTGAGGTGGTGGCTACCGAGAAGTTGTCCCAACGCTCCGTTCACTCTATTTCCCGCATTTACTCTTCGCTCTATATCAGTGGTGTACCTTCCATCTTGGCTAAATCCACATCCAAGATATACAAATTCATCCAATTGTACATCATTACCTATTATTACTACTCTTACATATGTTCTGGCTTCATCTCTTTCAAACACCATTATTTTAGTTTTGCTCACATTCATGCGTAGACCCCTTTTCTTTCAATCTTCTGTCATTGTGTCGACAAGTGTCTGCAGGTCAGTCACTGACTATGCCAACAGGACTGCATCATCTGCATAGAGCAGAGCACTGACCACTGAGTCGCCCATCTGGATTCCCACATTCATATCGTTCAACCTTTGGAGACATTTATCCAGATATATGATAAACAGCCTGGCTGATAGAAGGCACCCCTGCTTAACGCCGATATTGACGTCAAACCAAGGCAACATTGCATCATTCAGCCGCACACAAGCTCTACAGCCCATGTAACTGGACTGCACAGCTTGCAGCAGTTTACCGTTAATACCATACTCCGGTAAAATTTCCCACAGTTCCTTTCGTACAACCGTATCAAATGCTCTCCCCAGATCCACAAAACTGCAGAAATCCCTCTGACCGAGAGCCAGATGCTTCTTCACAATGTTGCGCAGAGAGAACACTTGATCCATGCATCCCCTTCCACTCCTGAAACCTCCTTATGCCTCACACAGTAAACCATCGGACACTATCCTCATTCTCCTTTCAATAATTTTAGCATACACTTTTGCTACCAAACTGATCAAGCTTACGGCTCTGTAATTTGCGCATTCATAACGTGAACCCTTGTTTTTAAACAAAGACACGATGACTGCGCTATTCCAGTCCTTAGGAACCATTCCCGAGCTCTAACATAAATTAAGAAGCAACAGAAACGCCTTCCAGACACAGGAGTCGCCAAGCTTTATCATCTCGGCAGACACCATATCAATGCCCGCTATTTTTATATATTTTTATATTTTTTTATATTTCTAATATCTATTAAATCCATTAAAATGCAAGGATTTATTGATCTCTCTGATATATATACCAAGATAATATTATCTTAATAAAAATAAAAGTCCCTTTTTCAATGAACTAATACAATATATGTTAGCCACGTACGATGAAATAATGATTTAACATATAAAAGTTACATTTTCATGAATCAACGAAAAAGCTTTCCATTATTCCTGACACTTGGAGATAATAAGATCCCAAATGTACACAACCTAACCTTCTAAATATCCCAACTGTATTTTTCTTGGTGCTTAATAATACTTATAGCGGACCTTCGTACGATAACATTGACCACGTACCCTATCGGACCCTAATCCAAGGGTCGTCGGGCTTCTATCATCATAATTTACTTGGATTCTTCGCCCTTTAAGGCTCATCAGCAGAAACCTCGCTAAATCGCCGTATATCGAATTATGTCACGGAATTACGAGTTTCAGAAAAAAAAATATGCAACGATATTTGATTTATAACTATGCTTATATAAGTTCTGTTTATTTAATTAAAATATATATTTTTTTATTTCTGTTGCAACTCCTTAGAAGGGATCTAAATAGAATTGCCCTAAATTAAAGACCTCAGAATTTTATATTAATTTCCTTTATAAACTATATTCAAATATCATGATCCTCTCAGCTCATATATGTCCCACTATTGGGCTTGGAGGAGGCCCTCCACAATGAGAGTGAAGTTGACCTACTACACTACGCTGGTCAGACGTGTTGGTATAGGGTTTTTGTCTTGAGTATTCCGTCTCTTGCATAGGTGTTATATGCATTTTATATTCCTTAATCGTCTCTTACGATCACCTACGGATAAGATATGGGGTGGTGAATTGTATTCTTACTCCGTCACCATACGGACAAAATATATACGCCAGCTTTTTTTTTAATTAAAATAGTGTTTAGTATTATTTCATAATTGATTTTGGTTGATTTGTTCAAGAACAAAATATAAGTTACATTATCTTTCACGATACGGCATTGATTGAGAAATTAATATGACTATAGATTCTAATTACCTTTTAATTCTAATTATGTCTAGCAAAATATCAGTCCTTCTATAGACCATCATCAACTTGCTCTTATCCCAATTTATTTGGGGTCGACGCAATATGTCTTCTCCTTCCATACAATTCTATCAGACGTCATCTCTGTGATCACTCCGTATCTGTCAATGTCATGTTTCACGCAGTCCATCCATCTTTTCTTCGGTCTTCCCTTACCCTTTAAGCCTTTAACATTCATACTTATAACTTTCCTCACAACATTACTTTCATCCCGTCTCATCACATGTCCATACCATGTCAATCTTTCACTCCTTAACTTTTCCGTCACTGGCGCAACTTTCTAACTTCCTCTTATATGTTCATTTCTTATTTTATCCATTCTTGTCACACGACACATCCATCTCGACATTCGCATCTCCGCTACATGTAGTCGTCTCTCATCCGTCGCTTTTGTCGCCCAACATGCTGATGCATACAGTACAGTAGTAGACCAAGAAAAAAAATAAGGAAATTTATGTTTTTAATGAGATATAAATATCGTTAAAAATTATCACAACGGTAATTCAATCATTTAAAAGGTACATATTTACTTTAAAACTAAATACTCAAGGCCAGAAATACAGGAAAAAGAAAAACTAAAACGCTTTACACAATCAAAAATCAACCCTATCATCATGCCGTAAAATTTATATTGGCAAAATGGGCAAATTGTATTTTAAATGCCATAACATTCTGAACATAATACTCGCTTAAAAACATAATTTTATTCGAATTGCGGCTGCGAACGGTCTCGAGCCCTTTGTGGCATTACATTAATTGTGCCTTGGCCTGTATGATGTCAACATTTAAAAAATGAAACAGTTAATATATTTTTCTTTGTTTTCATTAATGCTTTCATATTTAACTTTAATAAAATACTTTATGGAGTGACGATTTCGGTATAGCATATTTCAAAAACATCAAGAATAAAAATTCAACCTTTTGAGGAGTACCTATGACATCTACCAATCCGTGAACCATGGATAACGATTATGACAATGGTCGATCTATTATTACTCAACTGTCTCTGTATGGTGACAGAGTAAGAGTATAATTCACCAGTCCCTCTCTTGCCCGTGGGCGACGTGACTCAAAATATTTATGCCAGAGACGGTAAACTCCACGTAAATCTCTTGATCAACATGCTTAATCAACGTGGTATAGTAGGTCAATTTGCCTTTGGAGCCCTATAGTGGGACTTCCGTGGGCTCAAAGGATGATTACTCAAACTTATTTAAATTTTAACCCATTTACGTAAATAAATATTGATTGAATGTAATTAACAAGCTACTTTCGCTAATTAGCTATTGGTTAGAAATAACTCGGCATATTGAAAACGAAAAATTCTTTCCAAAACCTTTCATATATTTCTACGTGTTATAATAAATTCTATAAGCAGTTATAGTTCTAAATAATATTATATTAACGTTATAAAGGTTAATAGTACGCAAAATAAATAGTTATTATTGCTTAAATGGAGATTTTCTTCACAATCAACTCAGATATTGCTAAAAATACCACTCGTTTTAAGGTAAAAAAAAACCTTTATTTAAAAAAATAACCATAAAAATTTGAAATTGCAGGCCCTTCACCCTTATAATCTTCGAGATAAATACCCTCTCATTCATAGCAAATTGCAGATATTATAATAAAATATTATAACCCTAATCAAAGGTAACGGAAATATTGGCTGGGAACGAGGGGGTGACGTAGATTGTCATAAAATCTTCAAAGTACCTCCTGCTACCGACAGATTGCTACATTGTTTGTGAGCGGGGTCAGAAATAATCGGAGTTTTTGAAGTCAAAACTTTTATAGACGTGTTGAGCTATTTTTGATGTATAAAAACTTTACCGTTCATAACGTGACGGCATAAGAATATCTCCACCCCCTGGCGTGTCATAAAACATGACTGAGGAATATAACATTAATACTTCTCTTGCATATCTTATCTTATAATATATATATATATAAATTACGCGTCACGTTGTTTGTCCGCGATGGACTCCTAAATTACTTAACCGATTTTAATCAAATTTCCACAGCATGTGCAGTTTGATCCAACTTAAAAGATAGGATAGCTTCCATCTCAATTTATAGTCGTAATATTATTTTATTGCAAATTATTTGTCTATTATTTGGCAGTCACAATTATCTATTATCTCTTAACGATTCTAACAGATGGCGATATCTGTTGACTGGATTGAATAAGTATTTAATAGATGGCGCTATGTTAAACGTACAAACGTTTCATATAAGCTACAATTTATTGGCATAACCACCACGTGTTACTTAGGATACCTTAGCCACAGCAACGCGTGGCTGGGTCAGCTAGTATATACTACTATCAGGCAAGGCTTTGATGACATCTACGAGCAAGAAAATGGGTGGTGCAATGTATTACTCCATTACTATACTAAAAAGGAAACAATATCTATTTATTCAGCACTACCTTCTGCTCGCGTCTTCGCCCGCGTAAAAAGTATTTTTTTCAAAGTTAAAATATTATTTGGGGGCATAGTCTGGAGCGTGCTCGTTCGCGTCCCCTGTCAGTCTAATTAGACTGCTAATCCGGCTCGATATGCGTACCGCAATGCGGGTTAGGGAGTTCCCCGGAGGCGACGCGTACCGACCCGCCCCCGTCGGTACGAACATTGGCAGTTGCGGCGATGGGAGCCACCACCCATCACACCTTGCCTAGTCAGACGAGTCGAGAAGAGCAGAGTGCCGGGTGGGCATGTGGAATGTAAGAGGTTGTGTGGAAGGTAAGTTGCACGAGCTGATATCCGTCATGGCGGACAAACAGCTAGACGTGCTCTGTGTAACAGAGACCAAGCGAAGGGGCAGCGACGCCTGCGATCTTCCTGGTGGCGGGATGGCTCTGTGGTCTGGTGTACCACAGAGCAATCGAGCCAACATGGGGGTAGGAGTGCTGTTGTCCTCTCGCTTGGCCTCAGGTGTGAAGGATTACGGAATGTATGATCCCAGACTTCTTTGGGTCCGTATAAAACTAGGTGTCACCAAGGTATTCATGGTTGTAGCATATGCTCCCGTAGGATCCTCGGTGGCATCAGACCTAGAGAAGTTTTGGGACAATGTTAGGGAAGTTCTGGATATGGCAGAAACCAGTGAACGCGTGATTGTATGCGGAGATTTGAATGGATGGGTGGGGACCAAGCGTCCCGACTATGAGGACGTACTTGGTCCATTTGGTGATAAGATAGTGAACGACGCAGGTAGGCTCATAGTGGATGTATGCATGGAGAGAAATCTTAATGTTTCAAACACATTTTTCCAACATAAGGACGTCCATATGTAATTATGTATACATGGAGAAGGAATGAACAGAAAAGTATAATAGATTTAATTTTGGTAGACAGTCGTCTCCGTAGCAAAATATTGGACGCAAGAACCTACAGGGGCCCCACAGCCAATACGGACCACTATCTCGTTATTGCGAGATTTAATGGTCTGTTCAGACAGTGGAGGCACTGGCGAGAGCATGTCCACTTCGGAGGGCTTGAAAGAATAAAGGTTGAAAGGTTGCAAGAAGAGTGTGTAAGAGAAAAGTATGCAGAGGGTGTCCGAAAACGGCTGACGATGGCAAGCCAGCCGCAATCGGACATTGAAGAATGCTGGAGAGTATTGAAAGAGAGTATGGTAGATACAGCGAAAGAAGTATGTGGATAATGCGAAAGTGGAAGGATGTAGGTACCGAGGGAGACCGAGACTAACCTACCTAGACCTGATCGGTCAGGTACTGAAGGAAGGTGGAGTCAAGAGTCTTCGAAACCGGCGAGCGTGTATGAAGAGAATTGTGAATGTTGAAGAAGCGAGTGAAGTATGCAGAGATAGAGTTCTCTGGCACTCTGTTCTCTCTGCCTACCCTGCAAGGGATATGGCGTGACGATATGTATGTATGTATGTATGTAAGTATGTGCAAGTTCAAAGAAGCATAGAAAAACAAATAGGTGATGCATGGTGGGATGCAGAAGTGGCAGCTTCCGTAGAGCAAAAGAAGAAAGCGTGGCTAGACTATGTCTCTTCTTTGAATCTGAATGACAGTATGACTGAACAGAAGAAAGAAATATATCGGCAATGTAGGAATGACACCAAGGCCTTAGTGAAAGAGAAACGTGATAGAGCAAGTATGAGTGCAGAAGATAGGCTGACGAAAAACTTCGAGGGTAACACCAAACTCTTTTGGAGGGAGGTGAAGAAGTCTCGGGGTGGTTGGTCAGCCTTCAGAATGAATAAAATAAGGTCTAAAGGTGAGACATTCTTACACATACACAAGACGTGTTAAGCCGATGGAGTGAATATTTTGGCGATATGTATGCGGATGCTACGGTTGGCGCCGGTGTTGCATGTGGTTTAGTATATCATCAACATTCGACAACGGCGTCCTCCGATGGCATCAGTATGGATGAAGTTGAATGGGCGATAAGAAGTTTGAAAAATGGTAAGGCAGCGGGCATTGATATGGTGTCTGCCAAACTGGTCAAGCTTGGTGGCTCCTGTGTCTGGGAGGCGTTCCTGTTGCTCCTCAATTTATGTTGGAGCTCGGGAATGGTTCTCGGGGACTGGTATAGCGCAGTCATCGTGCCTTTGTTCAAAAACAAGGGTTCACGTTATGACTGCGCAAGTTACAGAGCCATAAGCTTGACCAGTTTGGCAGCAAAAGTGTAGGGTAAAATTATTGAAAGGAGAATGAGGATGGTGTCCGATGGTTTACTGTGTGAGACACAAGGAGGTTTCAGGAGTGGAAGGGGATGCATGGATCAAGTGTTCTCTCTGCGCAACATTGTGGAGAAGCATGTGGCTCTAGGTCAGAGGGTTTTCTGTAGTTTTGTGGATTTGGAGAGAGCATTTGACACGGTTGTACGAAAGGAACTTTGGGACATTTTACCGGAGTATGGTATTAACGGTAAACTGCTACAGGCTGTGCAGTCCAGTTACATGGGCTGTAGAGCCTGTGTGCGGCTGGATGATGGAATGTCGCCTTGGTTTGACGTCAATATCGGCGTTAAACAGGGGTGCGTTCTGTCAGCCAGGCTGTTTATCATATATCTGAATAAATGTCTCCAAAGGTTGAACGATATGAATGTGGGAGTCCAGATGGGCGACTCAGTGGTCACTGCTCTGCTTTATGCAGATAATGCAGTCCTACTGGCACAGTCAGCGACTGACCTGCAGACCCTAGTCGACACAATGACAGAAGATTGTAAGAAAAGGGGTCTACTCGTGAATGTGAGCAAAACCAAAATAATGGTCTCTGAAAGAGATGAAACCAGAACAGATGTAAGAGTAACAATAGGTAATGACGTACTAGAGCAAGTGGATGAATTTGTATATCTTGGATGTGGATGTGGAATAAAGTTGTTATAAGCGGATAAGTAACTTTATATGCACATATAACTTTATATGATGGTAATTTTAATTTTGAGCAAGACAATAAATGTGTAAATTATTATTTTATGCAACTCAGTTACCACAGTGATTATTAGTGGGTACACTGTAAGAAATTCACTAGCGATATTCAAGTGACAGTTCGACAAGGCAGTGAAATTAAATTCACTTTTTTATTTAGATAGTTTTGCACTGTATTAATGACTGTTTGACTAGTGATAATAATAACACAAGTAAGTTATAGGTTTAAGTACACTTTAAATCAGTTTTTACTCACAATTTGAGCGTCCAAGTATTTTATTAACGTTAGATACCGAACAGCTGATCTGTGTTGATAACTGACCGTGACGTCAGTCACGACACACTTTCGATCCTCTCCACGTTCTCTACGAGAGACTTACGAACGATAACTCCTACACCGCCTTGGGATGGGTGATCTCCCTCCCGGTAGAAGAGCAAATTTCCAGACCGGAGGATTATCGTGCCCTCCCCCTCTCTTCGCACTTCTGATAATCCTACAATGTCCCATCGGATTTTGCTCAATTCCTCTTCCAGTTCGATGACCCTCTCGTCGGTCCTAAGCGTCCGAACGTTGTGTGTTACCAGGGCCAAGGGTCGATTTTTTTGGTAGCCGGATCACGGCCGGAGATTCCTAGCACCCCCTGCCCCGCCACCAACAGGCCCGCTACCAAAATGAGCCCGTGGAACAGCGGAACTGCCGTAACTGGGGGCCGTGACTTTTTCTGCATCCATATTTATTTTGGGGGGGTAATAATGCCATAATCGCCACGCTTGGCGAGCGGATTGACGATAGCGGTAGATGTTATTAAGTTTCCCGGGAGATAGCCGCTGCCCAATCTCCCGGTGAGACCCTTAGCCGATTTTTACGACTCCCACGGGCGAGTAAGGGGTGACGACCTTTGTATTCTATTCCCGTCGCCACACGGGTAACAAAATTTAATTCCATTTAACTTAAATTACTAACTTTTGATTGGATGATGTTAAAACTATCAACTCGGAATTCGCTTTTAATTTTCATGAAGTAAGTAAATAACAACCCGTTGGGGAAGAAAGGTTCTCAAGTGGAGACCACGAATCGGACGGCGCCGTGCAAGACGACGCCCCACTAGGTGGACTTACGATTATCAAGGTCGCAGGAAACCGCTAGATGCAGGTGACACGGGACCGTGTTGAATGGCATTCTCGTGGGGAGGCCTATGTCCAACAGTGGACGTTTACGGGCTGATGGATGGATGGAAGTAAATAACAAAATAAGGATTTAACACCAATTTAACAAAAAAAAAACTGAACGATAACATCATTTTATGTCATCTCCTGTATTTTAATTTAAAACACCGTAAATTTACCAATTATTCCTGTAATCAGGATTTATTTTGTTTCTTTCTTTTTTTATAGTTTCGTTGCCATTTTTTTTTTTTTTTTTTTTTTTTTTTTTTTTTTTTTTTTTTTTTTTTGTGGTGGGCCATGGACGTCGCACCCCGCCAAATCGGTCCGGGGTGACAGAAGAGGCGGCGCGCAACCCCATTGACCCACCCTGCAAGCACCTCTACTTCGCCGTGCGAGCGGGCCACCGGTACCCGATCTTTGTCTTCGGTGGCCCGCTCGGCGGTATGCCCTCTCGGGCTCCTCTCCTTCTCCTGTCGACGCCCCGACAGATTTCGCCGTCGAGGCGTCGTCCTCACGCGGTGGCCTCGCGGCGGGTGACCGGACAATTCCCCGGTCCGATCACCCGAAGCCTCGGTTAGGGCGGCATCAGGCGCAGGTATTCGCGCCTGCGCCGCCCCGGCCGCGGGCGGCGGCCCGGGTCACGGGAATCCTCCCGGGCCCGTTCCGCCGCCTCCTTCTGCGAGATGACAGCCTCGCAGAAGGCGGCGACCGCGTCCCAATTCCTGACGCTGTCGACCATCGCCCTTGCGACAGCCGGCAGCGCCAGGTCGGCACCGATAATAGCGACGAGGTCGCGGCGCTGCCCGTCCCAGCCCGAGCATTCCTCGAGCGTATGTTGCGCCGTGTCCTCGTCACTACTGCAATGATGGCAGCCCGGAGTCCATTCCCTGTACACGACCGTGTGCAGGTATTTCCCGAAACACCCATGCCCCGTTAACACCTGCACCAGTCGGAAGGTGAGGACCCCGTGCCGCCGCTCCATCCATTCCATCAGTACGGGCCGGAGGGCCTCGACGGTAGTGACACCGTGTCTAGGCCTCTCCAGCCGCGTAGCCCAACGGGCGATGACTTCTCGGCGGGCGTCCTCGCGCCAGGTGGCTATCTCGTTAAACGATGGGGAGCCACCCTCTTCGCGCATTGAGGCAACCCGCCGGTAGAGGTCGGAGAGCATCTCCGCCTCTAGGTCCCACGGGGGTGTCCCAGCCAATAGGCACGCCGCCTCTGTCGACACCGTGCGGTACCCGCGAATGGCTCTGACCGCCATGGCTCGCTGTGGCCTCCACAGCACCGCCCTGAGCTGGGCGTTCAGAGCCCTCGCCCACACGGGTGCGCCGTACATGGCCATTGAGCGGATCACCCCCGCATACAGCCGTCGGCCCTCGAAACTGGGTCCGCCCACATTCGGCATGAGCCGAGAAAGGGCGGACGCCGCGCCGACCAGCCGGGGAGCAATTTGGCGAAAATGCTCCCGGAACCACCATCGCCCGTCGAGCACCAGACCCAAGTACCTCATATGGGCCTGGATACTGATGTGGATGGAGTTGACGACTAACGAGGCGCCGATGGGCAGCCTCACACGGGGCCCATGGAATAGCAGGGCCTCCGTCTTGTTTAGGGCCACCCTGAGCCCCAGCGCCTCGATTCGCCTGACCATCTCCTCGGTGCCGAGAGTGGCCAGGCTCGCCGCCTCTTCGAATGTCCTGCCCCGGGCTGTGACGAGCGTGTCGTCAGCATAGCAAATAACGCTCAGCCCGGGGGGGAGACTCCCTCTCAACGCCCAGTCGTACCCGATGTCCCACAGAGTCGGCCCCAGAACCGACCCCTGCGGAACACCGCACGACATGGGCGTCCGCACAATGTCCCCTGCGGGGCTCGCGTAGAGAATACTGCGCCCCTCCAAATAGTCTGCCACCAGCCGCCTGAGGTACAGGGGCACTCCATGGAACCGGAGCGCCTCCCTAATGCAGCTGAATGGCAGACTATTGAAGGCGTTGGCGATGTCCAACGACACCGCCAACAGCACTCCTTTGCCGGCGACAACCTCCGCGGCCGTCTGCCTCAGGCGTAGCAGGGCCCCGATGGTCGAACGCCCCCTCCGAAACCCAAATTGAGCGTCCGACAGATCGGGCCCCACCTCCTCCAGGTGCCGGACGATGCGGGCAGCGAGGACACGCTCCAGCAGCTTACCCACATCGTCCAGAAGCTCAATGGGCCTGTAGGCCGACGGCGAATCCGGGGGCCGTCCCGGCTTTGGCAGGAGAACCAACCTCCCTTCCTTCCAGCACTCAGGGAACTGTCCAGACGTCAGACAAGCGTTGAACAGTCGCCTGAGGCGAGGTTCGAGATGCTTGAGGAGCAACGTCAACACCCGGACTGGGACTCCGTCCGGGCCGGGGGCCGTGGTGGCGGAACGAATCTTCGCCACGGCTGCCCCCACTTCCGACTCCGTCACGGGCGGAACACTCTCGACGGCCTCCCGGTCGTGATCTGGCGAAGCCATGACCGGGGGCGTGTGTTCCGACTGCCGCGGGAACAGCTCCTCGACCACTCTACGAAGGAGGTCGGGCTGGAGGGTCTCGGTGAGGGGGGGGCCCTGCGCGCGAAGCTTATTCAGCGACGCGCGATACGGGCGACCCCAGGGGTCACGGTCGAGACCGTCCAGCATCTCCTGCCAACTTGCGTCCTTAGCGGACCGGATGGCCAGCCGAAAGGCGGTACGCGCACTGCGGTACGCCTCGTAAAGCTGGCCCTCCCGCTCAACATCGCGGCGACGCCGCCGACTGCGGGTGTAGGACCTTCGGGCACTAATGCACGCCGCACGAAGGTCCGCCAGTCTTGGGGACCACCAGTAGACCCCCTGCCCCGGAGATAGACGCCGCACCCTGGGCATGGCCGCATCGCAGACCTGCGTTAGCGCACTGCGGATGCGGACAGCCTCAACGTCCACTCCGTCTTGGGGTGCGACGTCAGTAACCTCCCCGTGGTGCACCCTGGGCCCAGCGATCGCCCCTGGACCAATTGTTTCGGGAGCGTTCGCTGGTGGCAGATAACTGACATGGTAGGGAAGGCTTTCTTTTCTTCGCACGAGGATAAGATAGCTGGCCCGGATGTGCAGCCAAAAATAGGCTGGAGGGCTTGGTCGGCATCTCAGACATATTCTGAGTAGTGGCGATCAAGTTCAGGCGACGGGTATAACTGGTTGTGGAGACACTGCCAGGCGTACGGGCTTCGGCCACCGTCGGCGAACTCGTCGGAAGGCGAGGGGCTTGCCTTAATTGGCCGGCCCGCGTGGAGTAAACCACAATAAAAAATCCTAAAAGTCTCTAGGTGTCGACCGTTCCGCCTAGGGGCGCCCCTTGTGGGTGGTTGGTGGAGAGCATCAACCCGCTAGAGGTTAACCACGGATACCTCCCGACCTCCGTGAGTATTAAATCGGGTTGCCTGGGCATCGGGGTCCCTGCTCAGGTTGAGTGTTATTTACCCTGCACTCGTGGGATCAGTTATGAATTCAATTAATAAATTAAAAACTAAAAACGACGATAAGGAGGAGGCGCGTAGCGCGAAAATTAATGGGAAGGAGAGCAGTGTGGAGACTGCTGGAGAAATGCCTCCGCCTGCATCAACATCAGCAGAGGTTCGTGACAGCACCCTTAGTGGTGGTAAACGAGCTGGAGGGGACTTGAAGCTCCAATTTTTCAAGTCAGGCTATGAAACTGAGTCGGAGCCTCGGCCTAAAATTAGCACGGCTCAGAGAGGTAAAGCGAAAGCCAAAGGCCACGCCACTGGTCTCACTCGAGCGAGGAAGAAACTGGCCCGTAAAGACCAAAGGGCTGAAGACGGGGATGAGTCTGCGGATAGTCTCTGTGAAGTAGAGGACGCCTTCTCCATTGGCTCATCGGCTGGTGGTAACTTCAATGAGGAGGAGTTGGCCATGCTGGACCTGGAGGCCATTAAGGGCTTCGGACTCAGTAAGTTGGCTGAGATTACGCGGGCGGTACGAGCCTCTGGCCGTCTCAAGGGGACTCATCAGAAGATTCTCTGTGAGAGTGCGGAGGCCCTAATGGCCTGTGTAAACACTCTCACAGAGAAGGTCGAAACAGAGAGTCTACGCTCTCTTCAGAAGGACGTGGCCAGATTGCGGAAGGAGAATGAGTCCCTCAAGCTCGAGATTAAAGCGCATCGACGCCAGTTCGATGAGATGAGGGCCTCCAGGCCAGTGGCAGCCGCCTCTGCTCTGGAAGTGGATGTAATGGAGGAATTAAAGTCCTCCCTAACCAAGTCTCTTGGGGAGATGATGACGGCCCGTTTTGCTGGGATTGAGGACCGTCTCCTCCCCCCCAAGAATGTCCGTCCTCCTCTGGCGGCAGACAGGAAGAAGAGTGCGGCTGTCGCAAAGCCCGCTACCATCCATACCACCGCACCGTCGCCGCTTTCAGAACCTGTCCCCGGCTCCTCGCAAGCGGTTCCACGGGCTCAGCCCACTGATGCGAACAGCTGGGCCACAGTGGTAAAAAAGGGGAAGAAGAAGAAACCTTCCCCTCCTGCAGTGCCTGCCGCGGTTGATGTGCCCTCCGGGGTCCCTGCTCCGGGTTCCTCGGCGCAGAAGAGGCTAATGTCGGCGCTCGCTGCTCCGCGCTCTGCGGCTGTAGTTTTGAAACTGCAGCCGGAGGCCGAAAAACGGGGTGTGACGTATGCTGACGCAATGCTTCGTGCCGAGCAGGGGGTGAATCTCCAGGAGATGGGAATCAAAGAGGGCCTTAAGGTGAGGCGCTCACTGACTGGAGCTAGGGTCCTAGAGTTGCCCAAGTCCCAATCAGCAGAAGTTGCCGACCAGCTGGCGGTAAGTTTGCGCACTGTGCTTGCAGGAATGGCGGATGTCGTCCGCCCAGTCAAACGAGCTGATATTCGGGTGACTGGAATGGACGACTCCGTCACGGAGGAAAAAGTGTGTGCTGCAATTGTCCGCACCTGCAGCTGTGATGCCGCGGAGGTCCAGGTTGGACGGATTCAACGTGGACCCCGCGGCATGGGGATGGTAAAAGTTCGTTGCCCCGTCGCCGCCGCAAAAATGCTCGCCGACGCAGGCAGGCTTCTGGTCGGTTGGAGCTCGGCTGGTGTCCGGGTGCTGGAGAACCTCCCACTGAGGTGCTTCCGGTGCCTGGAGCTGGGGCATGCGGCCGCGCTGTGCCCGTCAACCATTGACCGCTCTGAACTTTGTTTCAGATGCGGTGGTGATGGACATAAATCGGCTGCATGTGTGGCCATGCCACGTTGTGCGGTATGCGCTGCCGCTGGGCGATCTGCGGAGCACACAATGGGGGGGCGACTCTGCAAAGCCCCCTCAAAGAAAGGCAAGGTGGCCCCCGGACCTCGAGCCACTACATCGCCAAACAGCCGCAAAGGCCAGGAGGAAGCTGAAATGTCGACCTAATGGGAGACAAAGTAGGCTTCCTTCAGGCGAATCTGAACCACTGCGCCGGGGCTCAGGACCTGCTACTGCAGTCCATGGCGGAGTGGCAGATAGATCTGGCAGTGGCCTGCGAGCCCTATTTTGTCCCTCACTCACCTAATTGGGTGGGAGATCTTAGAGAAGACGTAGCTGTCCTGTCCAGAGGAAATGCCGGCTCTCCCCTCTCCACTCTTGAGAAAGGAAATGGTTATGTCGTGGTGGGGTGGCGAGACTTCGCTATCATTGGCGTTTATTTCTCCCCCAACCGCGGGCTGGCGGAGTTTGAGCTCTTCTTGGACTCTGTCGGCGCCGCGGTCCGTCGCCAGTCGCCGAGACGTATCATTGTCCTCGGCGACTTCAACGCGAAGTCTCGCACGTGGGGGAACCCTGCCACGAACGCTAAGGGTACGGCCGTCGAACAGTGGTCCTTGCTCTCCGGTCTGTCCCTCCTTAATAGAGGGACGGTCCACACTTGCGTGCGGCATCGGGGCGGGTCCGTGGTGGACCTTTCGTTCGCCAGCCCCGCTGTCGCCCGCGAGGTGAGAAACTGGAGGGTAGAAGAAGGGGTGGAGACTCTCTCAGATCACCGCTATGTGCGCTTTGAGATCTCCCCTCGAGGACTACGAGAGCCCCGGCGCGGAAGGAGAGGCGGACTCCCTAAATGGGCCATCGGGCAACTTGACCTGGAAATGGTCCGGGAGTCTGCCATAGTACAGCGCTGGGGTAGGACAGGACAGTTGGCTACAGATGTGGAGGGGCTCGCAGGCCAAATGAGAAGTGCCCTCGAGGCAGTATGTGATGCGGCGATGCCGAGGGCTCGGCGAAGGTCGCTGCGCCGTCAGGTGTACTGGTGGTCGCCCGAAATTGCAAATCTTCGGGTGGCCTCCATCCGGGCGCGGCGTGCCTACATGCGATGCCGCCAAAGAGTCGACCGGGACGACATCCTTGAGGGCCAGCTGCGGGATGAATATAAAACAAGGAAGAAGACCCTGCAGCTGGCCATCAGCCAGGCGAAGGAGAGGGCCCGAGAGGAATTGCTCGCATGCCTCGACGGGGATCCGTGGGGGCGCCCATATCAACGAGCGCGGAGTAAACTGCGCGCTTGCGGCGCCCCCATCATCGAATCGATGGACCCGGTTTTCCTGTCGAGGCTTATGGGGGAGCTGTTCCCGCGTTCCGTGGGACACACTCCCCCCCGCATGGCTTCTCGGTCGGTGGTAGAGGTGGAGACGTCGGTCCCACTCATCACCGACCGAGAGATGGAAGTGGCCCTCTCCCGAATTCGCGGAAAAAGGAAGGCGCCTGGTCCGGACGGCGTCCCGGGACTCGTACTCGGTGTCGCCGCTGAATACTTCGGGGGTGAACTCCGGGAACTGCTCAACATATGTTTGAGGTCCGGGCAGTTCCCGGAGCGTTGGAGATGGGGCAAATTATGCCTGCTGCAGAAGGAGGGTCGCCCAGTCGATTCCCCTTCCGCATACAGACCACTGGTGCTGCTGGACGAGACGGCCAAGCTTTTCGAGAAAGTGCTCGCCGACCGTCTCGTCCAGCACCTCGAGGAGATCGGGCCGGGACTGTCAGAAAGTCAATACGGGTTCAGGCGCGGCCGGTCAACAATTGACGCACTGGCCGCCTTGAAGTCCCTGGCCACCGCAGCGGTGGCCCATAAGGAAGTACTTCTGGCGGTCTCGCTTGACATCAAGAACGCCTTCAACAGTCTCCCGCACGAGACGTTGAAGGAGGCGCTTCGCTTTCATGAAGTGCCTCCGTATCTCCGGAGGCTGTTGGAGGCGTACCTCGAGGGAAGGTACGTGCTCTGGGAGGGGGGCGATGGGCGCATACATCGCCATCGGGTGGAGTGCGGCGTTCCACAGGGATCGGTCCTCGGTCCGGTCTTGTGGAACGTCGGATTCGACTGGCTCCTACGGGGTCGGCTTCTCTCCGGGATGGGGGTCATCTGCTATGCGGATGATACCCTCATCACGATGAGAAGGCCCGACTTCCGCGGGGCTGCCCGATTGGCACAGGAAGGAGTCGCGCTCGTCGTGGACCGGATCGGCATGTTGGGCCTGAGGGTCTCGGTGGAGAAAACCGAGGCCCTCCTATTTCATGGCCCACGTCGAGGTCCCCCCCGAGGAGCACAAATCAGTGTGTCTGGGGTTGCCGTGCCGGTGCGGGCCCGGATGAAATATCTGGGTCTGCACCTAGATCCTAAATGGAATTTCGGGCCACACTTTGCCCAGCTCGTCCCGCGGCTTGTGAAGACGGCCGCGGCCTTGGGTAGGCTTCTGCCAAATACTGGCGGTCCAGGGTCGTCCTGCCGGCGGCTGTACGCCGGAGTCGTGCGGTCCATGGCACTGTATGGTGCCCCTATCTGGTCGGAGTCCCTCACTACACGCAATAGGGCCCTCCTGCGACGTCCGCAGAGGGCCATGGCGGTGAGGGTCATTAGGGGCTACCGTACAGTGTCCTGGACTGCAGCGACACTGCTGGCGGGCGACCCGCCTTGGCCGCTCGCGGCTAAGGCTTTGGCAGAGACCTATCGGCTGCGCGCTGCGGCGCGGGCCGGTGGCGAGCAAGTCTCCGCAAGGAGGCTGGGCAGAGATTTTGAAGTGGCCCGAAGAGGAGTCATCCGGCGGTGGAGAGAGGATCTGGAGTCCCCCGTAGCAGGGCGGGGGACTGTGGAGGCGGTCGCACCACATTTCCACCGCTGGATCAGTAGGAGGCACGGCAGCCTAACCTTTAGGATGGCGCAGGTGCTTACCGGACACGGGGTCTTCGGTAAGTACCTGCATAGAATTGGAAGGGAAGGGGCCCCAGGATGTCACGAGTGTGGCGCGCCAGTAGATGATGCGCGTCACACTCTGGAGGTATGCCCCGCCTGGGGGCCCCAGCGCCACGTACTGTCGGAGGTCGTTGGAGGGGACCTGTCGCTGTCGACCATCGTCTCCAGGATGCTTGACAGCGACAGGTGCTGGACGTCGATGACCTCCTTTTGTGAGGCCGTCATGGAGAGGAAGGAGGCTGCGGAGCGGGAACGCGAGGCACTTGCGTCCGCTGACTCGCTCCGCCGCCGGCGACCGGGGAGGAGAAGGCGCCGTTATGCGCACCTCCTCCCACCGCCTTGAGGACCGACTGGACGTGGCCAAAAGGCCAAACGTTGGGGCGTCGGGGATCGAATGTCAGTAGACGATCTCTCTGGCGTCCCGTAAAAGCGCGGCAGGGGGCCGCTGTGGTTTTAGTGGGTATTTCGGTCGCACGGTGGCCGGTGAGTCCCACACAAGTCTTCCCACTCTCAACGGTGGGGGGATAGTGCGCAAAAGCATTTCCACAGCGTGAAAAAAAAAAAAAAAAAAAAAAAAAAAAAAAAAAAAAAAAAGGACCTTCGGGCACTAATGCACGCCGCACGAAGGTCCGCCAGTCTTGGGGACCACCAGTAGACCCCCTGCCCCGGAGATAGACGCCGCACCCTGGGCATGGCCGCATCGCAGACCTGCGTTAGCGCACTGCGGATGCGGACAGCCTCAACGTCCACTCCGTCCGCTGTGGGTGGTGAGGACAGCCACGTGTTCACGATGGCCGCCTCCGCCAGTAGGTCCCTATCCAGCCGCCCCACAGCCCACCGCGGAAATGCGGGAGCCCGGTCCGCCCTGTGACCCCTGCTGGGGTCCCGGAGAGGGGAGACCTCCATCCGGATGTATCGGTGATCCGACAGGGTCTCCGCCTCCTCCAGGACACGCCAGTTCCTCACTCGTGGTGCAACAGCGGGGCTAGCGAACGACAAGTCCACTATCGACCCACCCTGCTGTCGCACACACGTGTTCACTGAGCCTCTGTTTAGGACACAGAGGCCCAGTGACGCCGCCCACTCCACGATCGCCCGCCCGCGATCGTCCGTCATCGGGGACCCCCACGCCGTGGATTTGGCGTTGAAGTCCCCCAGGACCAGGACGAGGCCCGGTGCCAGTCGCCGTATCGAAGCCTCCAAGGTGGTGAGGGAGGCCCCGAAATCGTCCATTCTCCTGTTAGGGGAGAGGTATACACTGTAGAGCGTGACCCTTCCCCAATCCGCCGCGACAAATTCCTCGCCCCTATCCAAGAGGGATAAGGACGGGAAGTGCCGCTGCGTGGAGGTGACGATTGCCGCGGTTCCGTTCCGGCTGACCACCCAATTGGGGCGATCAGGCACGACGTACGGTTCCGCGACTACGGCTGCACCGATCGACCACTCCGCCATGGATTGCAGGAGGAGATCCTGCGCACCGGCGGAGTGGTTGGTGTTGGCCTGCAGGAGGTGAGTGGACTGGGCAGCCATTAATGGGCCGTGTCCATCATCACCTCCTGGCTTGCGGCGGGCGATCGGGCCGCGCTAGGAGCTGGGGCGGCCGGAGTCGAAGGGCCGCTCCGCCCCTTTGGAGCCGAAGCCGGAGGTCTGCACGCCCCAGAGCCCATGCGGTGCTTGGCAGGCTTATTGCCCGCCGCACACGCGGGGCAGTGGGGCGGGGCGGCGCAGGATGCCGCCATGTGCCCAGTCTGACCGCAGCGGAAACAGAGTCCGCCGCAGTCAAAGCAATTAGTGCATGTTGGCCGGGTGTGCCCGACCGCCATGCACTTGAAACACCTGGCAGGCCGGTGCTCCAGCACGATAACTCGCGCTGAGCTCCAGCCCACGAGGAGCCTGCCTGAGTCGGCCAGTTGCCTGACCGACTCCACTGGGCACTGCACCCAGGCGGCACCTACGCCGCCCGGACCGGGCCGGATGACGCCAACCCGGACGGTGTCCAGGGGACACCCGGTTTTCAAGGCAATGGCCTCCCGGATGTCTTCCACCGTCACGGAGTCGTCCAGACCCGAAATGCGCATTTCAGCGCACTTCACGGGTCTGGCGATTTTAACGCCACCCTCCTCGGCGAACAGACCTCTCAACTTCGACGCCACGCTATCGGCCGTCCTGGTGCCCTCGGCCCCAGGGAACTCTAAAATTCGAGCCCCTGTCCGGGCCTTGCGGGTCCTGGCTTCAACGCCTCCTATGTCGGAGAGGTCGAGCTCCCGCCGGGCTTTCCGCAGAACGGCCTCATAGCTGAGGCCCCTTTCTGCCGCCTCAGGCAGCACAGTGATCACCACTGCGGCTGTCTTCGGCGGCCGGAGCCCCTTGCGCGGCCTTTTCCTCTTCTTCTCGCCTCCTCCGGCTCCTGCCTGGGGAGCGGCGACCTCAGCGGCGCGCTTGGTCGCCGCTCTCCTCCTCTGACCGCGACTTTTCCTGCCGCGCTCAGCCACCTGCCAACCCTGTTCGGGCGCAGCGGGCGTGCCAGGCGCGGAAGGCGCAGTCGCGGGCGCGCTGGTCGTCGCTGGCGGTGTTGATGCTGACGACGACTGCAGTCCGGCAGGAGCCGGTGCCACCTTCTTCTTCTTCATCGCGGGAGCGGGCCCCTTGGACTTGGGCCCAGCCGCGGCCGCGGCGTAGCTACCCCCCACGCGGCCACCCTGACAAGGCAGCGGGGCGGGGGTTGGTGCCGCATATGGCCGTTTGTCCGCGGCCAGAGGCGGCCGGACACGTGGTTCCGGAGGCAGCCTTGCCTCCAGAACGACCAAGCGCGCATCGACCAGTTTGACTACCGAGTCGATGATGGCGCGCAAGGCCTCGTCCGGCACGCCTCCCACCGCGGGCAGCGGGGTCGGTGTTAACGGCTGGGCCGCTATCGGAGCCTGCTCCACGGCGTTTGGTGGGCTGGCGACTGTCGGCGGCGCGCGCTCCGCAGTCGGAGCCGTCTTCGGCGCAGCGGCAACCGTTGGGCGGCCAGCTCCTCGGCGGCCAGCGCTGGCCGGTGACGCGGGTGGCGCAGTCGGCATAAGTCGCGCCATCTGCGCCTTTAACTCGGCCACGTCCTTGGCGAGGAGGCGGTTTTCCCTCCTCACCTCGGCCAGCTCCGACTCTAGGCGGCGGTTCTGGGCCCGCAGGCCTGACACCTCGCCACCAAGGCGGGCGTTTTCGGCCTGCAGGGCCTTCGCGTCCGGGGCGCTACCGCTCGCGCGGGCACCAGCGGCCGCCACTTCGGTGGGAGGGATGCCGGACAACACCTCCAGCACCCTCGCGGCGGCCGCCTCGTCGTCGGTCTGCTTGCGAGCCTCCGCCCCTCTGCGTACTCCGCCGGCTGGGGAATGGGTCGTCCGACCTGACGCCGCGGCCCCTCGCCCTCTGCGAGAGGCCGGAACTTTGGGAGGAGGCATGATGATAGCACTCCCCTCGGAGTCAGCGCCCGAGCTGCCATCCCTGTTCAGGGGGCGCTTCCGCACCTCCGAGGGGAGGGCCTCCTCCCTTGTCGTCGGGGCCGCAGCCGCAAGACGCGGCGACGACCTGGCGGCGGCGGTTTTCTCCGCCGACCCGCTAGCCTCCTTGGACGGCTCTGCGGAACTACCGCCCTCGTCCATTATATCGGCAGATCCATTGCCCTCGTCTCTGGACGGCTCTGCGACACTACTGGCGCCCTCGTACATTGACGGCTCTGCAGTGGATCTGCCGCCGTCTTCCTCCAGTTTTGCGGTAGCGGCCTCCTCCTTCGCCTTCCGCTCCGCCAAACGCTGCCGGTCCCGTGAGGCACCCTTGCCTGACCAGTTATGCGCCTTCCGCCGCTTCTTCGTCTTCTTTTTGTGGGCCTCTTTCGTCTGTGCCGGGCCCTCGGCGGACGCCTCAAGTCCTGAGGACGAGGCGTCGTTGTCAGTTTTACGTTGGCTTGACAAGGCCGTGATGTGGGAATCCTCTGGATTCCCGTCTTGTGTTGATGTAGGTAAAAGAAAATCCATGTTGATTCCCACGAGTATGGGAGAAAAACCGTCGACCCGGGCAGAGATCCCTGTACCCGGGCAAGCCTACATTTACCAACCAGGGGGTCAGCCGGTACCCTGGCTGGAGCGTGCTAGGAACAGAACAGCCCATCTGCCATGCATCCTCTCGCCGCACGCCAGAACTTAGGATTCTGGGTAATTTCCGAATTCGAAGGTCGAATTCTTTATAGAGGTTGTCTTCCTCGCGGTCCGGGCGGTTAAGCCAAGACCCTCGTTCCTGAAACTACGCCTCACGACAATTTGTCTTGAAGCAAGATATCAGGTTTACGATATGTCGGCGGTGGCATAAGCCTGCCCAGCCCTCAAGTTAATGAGTGACCGGGCCCGTCCGAAATTTCGCGTCCTGTACCGTCTACAACTAGAGGGTCAGGAGCGAATTGGGGATACCATTGCTGGGGAACCCCCCCTCGCGCCAGAAATTCGCTACGGGCGACAATTCAACAGAGGGATCTGGGGGACTGTCGCCCGCACCCAGGGTACACCACGCGGAGGTTTCTGGCATCGTACCCCATAGTTTCGTTGCCATAATTTGTTGCCATTTCTGTACGTGCTGTGATAGCTTAACAATTGAGAATTTAGTTTAATTTTATGTTATATTTATATTTTAACTAGCTTCTGCCCGCGGTTTCGCCCGCGTAAAAGGTTACTTTCCTAAAGTTTTTCATACCCTATTTATATTTTACCTCTAAAGGGTAAATTTTTTACATAATGTTAATGTCATATTTATTTATATCTATCTAAATGACGATACTTCCTTACAACTTTTCATCCCCCTTTACAACCCTTTTTCGCATTAAAAAGTAGCCTATGTCCTTTATCAGGCTCTAGACTATCTGTGTACCAAATTTCATTTAGATCGGTTCAGTAGTTTCAGCATGAAAGAGCAACAGACAGACAGACAAAGTTGCTTTCGCATTTATAATATTAGTAAGGATAATTACAATGTACTAGCTACGTAGCTGTCCTTAAATGCATAAATAAATCCACCAATCCAAGTGTTATGTGTTCATTTCTCACACAAGATGTGCAATCTACAAGTTTTTACTATGAGTTTGAATGTTATTTGTGTCTATTAATTTTATGTTTGTAAAGTCTTCCAATACAAATATTAATTCCTTAATGATGAGTGTGGTCTTTTTTAAAAAAAATCTAAACTTTTGGTGCGATGGGTATAATGATATACAGGGTGGAAGTGGACCGCTAACGAAAACAAAGACAGGCAACCCTACTTGTCCTACTTGTAATGATAGGCTAGAAAAAAAATCGATTCGGATGAAAAACATTTTTTTTTTCACATCTAATTTTAAGTTTTTTCAAATTCCATCGTATTAGTATAGTGCCACATAACGATAATTTCATAAAAAATACGTAGTAACTATACTCAGATGAGAAAAGACGCAATCTATTCAAAACTCACGATCATATGTTCAAGAGTTCAACGACCTCGCATGGTGCAAAAAAAAAAAATTTCATCCGAATCGATTATTTTTCTAGCCTATCATTACAAGTAGGACTAGTAGGATTACCTGTCTTTGTTTTCGGGAGCGGTCCCCTTCCACCCCTGTATGTATGATGCCTCGTGTCAAAATGATATTTGATGTTTACGCAAATATTACACATTTGAAATAAACTTTTTAATGAATTCATTTGTATTTGCTTTTCAATTCAAACAATTCTCAGGGTTCATAATCATGGAAGGACAGTCAACCGGTGAATTCATAAAAAAAATCTATTTATTTCCCTGTGTTTTAATGAACTTTATAAAATTTACAAATGCCAAGTTTTTTTTTAATTCTATTTAATTAACTCTTAATATAATTACATACATACATATCATCACGCCATATCGCTTGCAGGGTAGGCAGAGAGAACAGAGTGCCAGAGAACTCTATCTTTGCATACTTCACTCGCTTCCTCAATAATAATAATATAATTACTTCGTGGGCTATTGTGAAAAATATAAAGTTCAATAAGAGGCGGGCAAATAAACAGATTTTTTTAATGAATTCATCAGAGGACTGTCCTGCCGTGGCCATGAACGGTGTAAAATTTATAAGTAGTTTTATTTCAAATACCTTGGGGCATTTTTAATATTCAGTTACATGAATACTCAAATAAATATAAATAATTCGTAAGACTGTTACAACAGATTTGCTATAGACAGGGGTTCAAGTCCCAGGTGGAAATCATTTTCGCTTACAAATCCTTACTTTCTTACTAATATTATAAATGTGAAAGTAACTATGTCTGTCTGTCGCTCTTTCATGCCAAAACTGAACCGATCTAAATAAAATTTGGTACACAGATAGTCTAGAGTCTGATAAAGGACATAGGCTACTTTTTAATGCAAAAAAAAAGGATTGTAAAGGGGGATGAAAAGTTGCAAGAAAGTATCGTCATTTTTAAAGCTAGGAAGCTTGAAACTTATTTTTAGGCTTATTGATTATATATAAATAAATATGACATTAAAATTTTATAAAAAAAAAAACCCTTAAGGGATAAATAAAAGTAGGGGATGAAAAACTAAGGGGTAAAATAAAAATAGGGGATGAAAAGCTTTAGGATAAATAACCTTTTACGCAGGCGAAGCCACGGGCAGAAGCTAGTAACTTATAAAATATATCCTTACGTTTCAAATGCTAAATGTAGTTTGGTTAATATATGTAGAGGTGCGTATATTAACTTAATTGGTCTAATAGGTTTCACCAAAACTTAATTAATAACTTAATAACCCATTGACCTAATTGACAAAACATTAGTCTAAATGTTTAGGCTGCCAATAGAATTGGTTTCAAGTTAATCATTTTTACGTCGCAAATAAGTTTTTATTAATATAGATATTTATTAATTTATTATATTCTTTTAAATTATATTAACATACATACATACATATCATCACGCCATATCCCTTGCAGGGTAGGCAGAGAGAACAGAGTGCCAGAGAACTCTATCTCTGCATACTTCACTCGCTTCCTCAACATTCATAATTCTCTTCATACACGCTCGCCGGTTTCGGAGACTCTTGACTCCACCTTCCTTCAGTACCTGACCGATCTGGTCTAGGTAGGTTAGTCTCGGTCTCCCTCGGTACCTACATCCTTCCACTTTCGCATTGTATATCTTCTTAACCAGACGTTCGTTCGGCATTCTTTCCACATATCCGAACCATCGGAGCATTCCCTTTCGCATCTTTACACCAATACTCTCTTTCATACCTACTCGCTCTCTTACGTCGTCGTTACGAATGCGGTCGGTCAGCCTAACTCCACAGATTTTTCGAAGAGATCGCATTTCGACCGCATTAATTTTACTTACATACTCTTTTCTGCATACCCAACTCTCGCTTCCATACAGTAATGTTGGGACAAGCACTGCATTATGTATTGGTACACGTGCCTTCTGGCTCAGGTGGTGGCTGCCGAGAAGTTGCCCCAACGCTCCGTTCACTCTATTTCCCGCATTCACTCTTCGCTCTATATCAGTGGTGTACCGTCCATCTCGGCTAAATCCACATCCAAGATATACAAATTCATCCACTTGCTCTAGTACATCATTACCTATTGTTACTCTTACATCTGTTCTGGCTTCATCTCTTTCAAAGACCATTATTTTGGTTTTGCTCACATTCACGCGTAGACCCCTTTTCTTACAATCTTCTGTCATTGTGTCGACTAGGGTCTGCAGGTCAGTCGCTGACTGTGCCAGCAGGACTGCGTCATGTGCATAAAGCAGAGCAGAGACCACTGAGTCACCCATCTGGACTCCCACATTCATATCGTTCAACCTTTGGAGACATTTATCCAGATATATGATAAACAGCCTGGCTGATAGATCGCAGCCCTGCTTAACGCCGATATTGACGTCAAACCAAGGCGACATTCCATCATCCAGCCGCACACAGGCTCTACAGCCCATGTAACTGGATTGCACAGCCTGCAGCAGTTTACCGTTAAAACCATACTCCGGTAAAATGTCCCAAAGTTCCTTTACAACCGTGTCAAATGCTCTCTCCAGATCCACAAAACTGCAGAAAACCCTCTGACCTAGGGCCAGATGCTTCTCCACAATGTTGCGCAGAGAGAACACTTGATCCATGCATCCCCTTCCACTCCTGAAACCTCCTTGTGTCTCACACAGTAAACCATCGGACACCATCCTCATTCTCCTTTCAATAATTTTACCATACACTTTTGCTGCCAAACTGGTCAAGCTTATGGCTCTGTAATTTGCGCAGTCATAACGTGAACCCTTGTTTTTAAACAAAGGCACGATGACTGCGCTATTCCAGTCCCCGGGAACCATTCCCGAGCTCCAACATAAATTGAGGAGCAACAGGAACGCCTCCCGGACACAGGAGCCACCAAGCTTGATCATCTCGGCAGACACCATATCAATGCCCGCTGCCTTACCATTTTTCAAGATTCTTATCGCCCATTCAACTTCATCCGTACTGATGCCATCGGAGGATGCCGTCGCCGAATGTTGATCTACTAGACCACATGCGACACCGGCGCCAACCGTAGTATCCGTATACATATCGCCAAAATATTCACTCCATCGGCTTAACACGTCTTATGTTTGTGTAAGAATATCTCCACCTTTAGACCTTATTTTATTCATTCTGAAGGCTGACCAACCACCCCGAGACTTCTTCACCTCCCTCCAAAAGAGTTTGGTGTTACTCTCGAAGTTTTTAGTCAGCCTATCTTCTGCACTCATACTTGCTCTATCACGTTTCTCTTTCACTAAGGCCTTGGTGTCATTCTTACATTGCCGATATATTTCTTTCTTCTGTTCAGTCATACTGTCATTCAGATTCAAAGAAGAGACATAGTCCAGCCACGCTTTCTTCTTTTGCTCTACGGAAGCTGCCACTTCCGCATCCCACCATGCATCACCATTTGTGTTTCTATGTTTCTTTGAACTTCCACATACTTCTTTCGCTGTGTCTACCATACTCTCTTTCAATACTCTCCAGCATTCTTCAATGTCCGATTGCGGCTGGCTTGCCATCGTCAGCCGTTCTCGGACACCCTCTGCATACTTTTCTCTTACACACTCTTCTTACAACCTTTCAACCTTTATTCTTTCAAGCCCTCCGAAGTGGACACGCTCTCGCCAGTGCCTCCACTTTCTGAACAGACCACTAAATCTCGCAATAACGAGATAGTGGTCCGTATCGACTGTGGGGCCCCTGTAGGCTCTTGCGTCCAATATTTTGCTTCGGAGGCGACTCATCATCAACCTGCTCCCATCCCAATTTATTTGGGGTCGACGCAATATGTCTTCTCCTTCCATACAACTCTATCAGACGTCATCTCTGTGGTCACTCCTTGTCTATCCATGTCATGTTTCACGCAGTTCATCCATCTTTTCTTCGGTCTTCCCTTACCCCTTAAGCCTTCAACATTCATGCTTAAAGCTTTCCTCACAACATTACTTTCATCCCTTCTCATCACATGTCCATACCATGTCAATCTTTCACTCCTTAATTTTTCCGTCACTGGCGCAACTTTCAAACTTCCTCTTATATGTTCATTCCTTATTTTATCCATTCTATTTTGCTTCGGAGGCCACTGTCTACCAAAATTAAATCTATTATACTTTTCTGTTCATTCCTTCTCCATGTATACATATGGATGTCCTTATGTTGGAAAAATGTGTTTGACACAATAAGGTTTCTCTCCATACATACATCCGCTATGAGCCTACCTGCGTCGTTCACTCTCTTATCACCAAATGGACCAAGTACGTCCTCATAGTCGGGACGCTTGGTCCCCACCCATCCGTTCAAATCTCCGCATACAATCACGCGTTCACTGGTTTCTGCCATATCCAGAACTTCCCTAACATTATCCCAAAACTTCTCTAGGTCTGATGCCACCGAGGATCCTACGGGAGCATATGCTACAACCATGAATGCCTTGGTGACACCAAGTTTTATACGGACCCAAAGAAGTCTGGGATCATACATTCCGTAATCCTTCAAACCTGAGGCCAAGCGAGAGGACAGCAGTACTCCTACCCCCATGCTGGCTCGATCGCTCTGTGGTACACCAGACCACAGAGCCATCCCGCCACCAGGAAGATCGCAGGCGTCGCTGCCCCTTCGCTTGGTCTCTGTTACACAGAGCACGTCTAGCTGTTTGTCCGCCATGACGGATATCAGCTCGTGCAACTTACCTTCCACACAACCTCTTACATTCCACGTGCCCACCCGGCACTCTGCTCTCCTCGACTCGCCTGACTGGGCAAGGCGTGATGGGTGGCGGCCCCCATCGCCGCATCTGCCGAAGTTCGTACCGACGGGGGCGGGTCGGTACGCGTCGCCTCCGGGGGACGCCCTAACCCGCATTGCGGTACGCATTTCGAGCCGGATTAGCAGTCTAATTAGACTGGCAGGGGACGCGAACGAGCACGCTCCGGACTATGCCCCCCAATTTATTAAATTTACATAAAATACCACATGTGCATGGACAACTTGACTGCACAAATGGCGTAGTGGTTAAAATATCAAACCTTTCGCTAAACATCATTATCATTCTCCTACTTTTTAACTATCCCAATTACTTGGGGTCGATACAATATGTATTCTTCTTTCATAGTACATATTGTAAAAGTTATTGGCAATAGTTTTATGACAGGCCGCCTGCCTGACGTCAATCCTCCTTGGGAATGTAATTGTTGACCAAAAGCCATCAGATGGAGTTGGCCCAGGTCATTATACAGCTCTTTTATATATATTTACGTATCATTTACGACATCCACGAGCAAAGTAAGGTATGGTAGTATTTGTAGCCGCTACTAAACAGCTCGCAAAATAAAGGTACACAATAATCCCTACTAATATATAAATGTGAATGTAAGTTTGTTTGTTACGCTTTCATGCTAAAACTACTCAACCGATCATCATGAAACATTGTACACATATTCTTGGAGGTATTGAAAGTAACATAGGATACTTTTTATTAAAAAGAAATTAAAATTTTTATATGAAAAATAAAAAAATTGTTTGTCAAAAAATCTCAAAATCTAGCTTCTTCAACGCCATCTAGTAGTCCAGTAATGAAGTTCCAACCCTGAGTATTGTAATACCGTTGCACTGTATTACCGACGGTCAAAAATAAAAATAGGGGATCAAAAACTTTAGGAAAGTAACCTTTTACGCGGGCGAAGCCGCGGGCAGAAGCTAGTGATTATATAAAAATAAGAGATATTTTTATACGTATTTCTGAATCAACTAAAGCAAGCAAAAGTCAGAGCTCGCAATATTAAAGACATGTACTGTTTGTACAAACAATATACGTGTAAATAAAAGTTCACTCCCCACAGTCATTTCACAAAAGTTAAGTAAACATTAGCCTTACCAAGATAATAATATTTTGCCTTTATAAACTCGGCCAAGAGTAATAATGGAGACGCAATATTATACGGTTCATATTGAAACTTTATATAACTCTAATGGATGAAAAAGGCTTTTGTGGAAATATGCCAATTAATAAATGATTTTTTTTTACCACCTGGCCCTCGTTTCATTTTTGATGCTTACTTCTATAAAAAATGAATATTTTCAATTTGAAAGCCGAATCTGAAAATATTATCGTTGAAACGATGATTTACCGTTTTTATTATATAATTACAAATTTACGAAAGTACGGAAAGGTGAAGGTTCAATACGTACCTACCTATAAATTAAAGATGGTGGACTTTCAGAAATCTATAACGGTTATGTTATGAGAATTACTGAAATTTAGCATTTAATATGCTTAATTATTTATAAAAACCCGATTACGAAGCGAAAAATGATGTCACCTGCACCTGCAATCGTGCTGCCACTTACAATAGCTCACGTTGGTGTAAGTGGCAGTACGGTTGGGTCGGACTCCCAATAGATGCAGGTTTGAATCCCGCTTGTGACATCGTTTTTCGCTTCATAATCGGGTATTGTTATGGTTCAAATCTTTCTGTGAGCCCAAGATATCCTGTCAAAGATTATTACCTAAATGATTAATGAATTAAATATATTATTATAAGTTTAATGATTGATATTCTTGTCGTTAGATGGTAAAATAATACAATGTGTACCTTATTTACTCGTAAAAACTAACTGGACGGTCACCTGAATAATAGAAATATGCACGCTCGTACATTAGCTATTGTCCTTATTAATTAATTCTTTTATAGAAAACTAGTAGGAAATATTCATCACCAGCTTTCTTCCCCATGGATATCATAAAACATGACTGAAGTATATAATATCTATATAACATCTATACAAGAGAAATGCTAGAAATAAAACCCTATAGAATTGCTAGAAATAAAACCCTGTCAAATCAGCGTGATATAGTGCGTCAATTTCCTTCCTGTTGTGGAAGAGTATCGAGCCCAGTAGTGAAATTAAACCTCCTCTTTAAAGGCAAGCTACAGTCTTGATACAACCCGTTTATCCGGGGCGATGAAAGGCAGACATGTAACCAAATAACACACCATATACCTTCCTACTCGCTATTGCACCAACCGAAACAACATCCGTGGCATGCCCTGAACGAAATTCAACCCTTTTTCTTTTTTTTTTTTTTGAAGTTATACATCTTTTGGTGTGTTAGGGAAAAATGATGAGAGTAATTTTTTTACGATGCGCGCGCACACCGTCACGAATAATCGACACCCTGAAGTTAGTTGTAGTCAATATTTTAGTATTTTTGTGATATTTAAATAAACTTTATTTAACTTATTAATATTGTTAGTGTCGTTTTTTCTACAAACGTAGAATAAGGCGAAAAATAACATTTTTGAAAAGATTTTTATCTTGTTACGCCAAAAAAGTACAACTTCTAACGCGTGTACATAAATACACATACACACTTTGTTTTTTTAGGAATATACTGAAATTCAACCTCAGAAATTACATATTTCTTCTTAAATACAAGTAAGAATTAAAAATGGAAAAGAAATAGTTCAACAACACAAATAATGAAAATTTTAAATTACTGAAATTTAGCATTTAATATGCTTAATTATTTATAAAACTCGATTACGAAGTGAAAAATGATGTCACAAGTTGGTTGTTGGTTGTTTGTTGGTTGGTTGTGTCATCGTTTAATACAATTCTAACGGTAAAGTTTTAAGTATTAAGCCTATAATAATATGTAAACATTGTCGGGTAGATAGCATACCGTCACCTTAAGACGTAAATATGATACGAAGTGAAATTTGCATGTCCTACAATTAGTCACGGTGGTGTAGTAGCAGCACGATTGGGCCGGAATCCCAATAGGCGCGGGTTCGAATCCCGCTTGTGACATCATTTTTCATTTCGTAATCGAGTTTTATAAATGAAAATTTTATAACATGATTTCTAAGCGGACGAAATCGCTGATAAAATAAAACAATTTTACAGATTCTATCGCATTTTTATTTGATTTTTAATTTCTAGACGTTTCGAACACTTTACAGTGATCATGGTCACGGTAGGACAGGACAGGAGGTCTAAACAATTGGGAGATTAAAAATCAAATACAAACACGATAGAATCCGTAAAAATAATTTTATTTCAAATGTGTAATACTTGCGTAAAAATTAGAAATCATTTTTGTCGCTTTTTAGTAGTAGTAGGTATGAAAGAGAGTATTGGTGTAAAGATGCGAAAGGGAATGCTCCGATGGTTCGGACATGTGGAAAGAATGCCGAACGAACGTCTGGTTAAGAAGATATACAATGCGAAAGTGGAAGGATGTAGGTACCGGAGGAGACCGAGACTAACCTACCTGGACCAGATTGGTCACGTACTGAAGGAAGGTGGAGTCAAGAGTCTCCGAAACCGGCGAGCGAGTATGAAGAGAATTATGAATGGTGAGGAAGCGAGTGAAGTATGCAAAGATAGAGTTCTCTGGCACACTGTTCTCTCTGCCTACCCTGCAAGGGATATGGCGTGATGATATGCATGTATGTGTAGTAGTAGTAGGACTATGCTGTTGACAGTTCTCTGTCTACAACCACGGGCCGGTCCGTCCGGGGTAGTACCATACTCTCGCAGAAGATCGACGTTTGAGTAATGGCAATGTACTATTGCGCTTCGTCTGATGAGCGAGAGAGCCGGCAGCCCAACTGGGTGGGTTTGGTGTTTGTAATGGTAGACAGTGGCCTAGCTATACCCTTGGTATTGCAAAGGTCCATGGGCGGCAGTGACACTTACCATCAGGTGTGCTGATTGCTCATTTGTCATTATACGTAATAAAAAAAAAGTTAGTGAAAATAAAATATTCCACTATACCTATTTAAATATAGTCCATCGATTCTAGATAGTACACCTACACAAATACAATTCGCTTCAATATTTAATGTGTTATAGTCTATGAAGTTTATTACAATGTATTTAATAAACAAATGTCATGTATACCCCTTATTATAAGTCCATTTTGTGTAAAAAAAAAACATGACCATTACAATAATGATAGGTGTGGGCACCAAACTCATTAGTTCTGAGAACATTAGGAATTGTAATTTGGGAGTGAATCGAGGTTTGGTAATGATCATCTATAAATGTATATATAACATACTAGCTTGCCCGCGACTTCGCCCGCGTAAAAGGTAACTTTTCTAAAGTATTCCATCCTATTTTTGTTTTATCCCTTAAAGGTAAATTTTATATTTAATCAATAACCAAAAATAAATTTCAAGTTTCTGGCTTTAATAATGACGATACTTCTTTACATCTTTTCATCCCCCTTTACAATCCCTTTTTTGCATTAAAAAGTAGCCTATGTCCTTTATCAGGCTCTAGACTATCTGTGTACCAAATTTTATTTAGATGGGTTCAGTAGTTTTGGCGTGAAAGAGCGAGAGACAGACAGACAGAGTTACTTTCGCATTTATAATATTAGTAAGGATAGCTGTGCCCATTGATGTAACTCGCCACCAGACGGCGCTGCGATATATCGACTTCTAGAAATAAACCAACAGGTTAGGTTTGCTAGTACATTATATTTATTAATGTATTTATATAATATACAAATATATTCAGAGGACATTATTGTCTAAATAATATTAAAAAATCATCATCATTCTCCTACTCTTATCCCAATTACTTGGGGTCGATACAATATGTATTCTTCTTTCATAGTAATTGTAATTTATGTTATGTTATTGGCAATAGTTTTATGACCGGCCGCCAGCCAGACCTCAACCCTTCTTGGGAATGTAATTGTTGACCAAATGGCATCAGATGGTATTGGCCCAGGTCGTTATAAGGCTCTTAGTCGTCTTATACATTCACGAGCAAAGTAAAGGTTGGTAGTATTCGTAGCCGCTACCACACAACATAAATAATATTAAAAAAAAAGAAAAATAAAACATTAAAATCTGTTAGACATTTTAAAAGCCTACAGACGTCAGACGCGTAAAAGCAAATTTCTTTTATTGTATGTAAAGATACTGGGTCTATACCTACTGTTGTGCCGTAAATTTCATTTATTTCTATGTGTCTCTTGATAGTTTCTGCGACTGCTAAGGTAGATACACGGCCTTTTGAAAGGCTTATGCGAAGACACGGTTCGAAAACACACTCTTAAAAGTTTTATTAAAAGTAATGGAATGACTTTCAAAGATTTACCTTACAACAAAAGTTTATCCAAATTATTTTATATTTATTAGGAATTGTAAGAATAATTATTTAGGTTTGGAGGGATATCATTTTTTTATTTTTTTATTTAAAGAACTTTCCATGTGGTGATGGAGTAATAATACAATTCACCACCCCCTATCTTAACCGTGGGTGATAATTTGATTGTGCAGTCAAATTGGACTGTATAGTAACAACTAGTATAAATAAAAGCCCCACAAAAATTTCTGTAGACACCGAAAGACGAGGCCCGCCTTAATTATTAACCTACTTAAAAAAGGGCTAATAAAAATATGACCTACTTTTCGTGTGAATAATGTATAGGTTGTTACGCGAGAAACGATGACCACGCGGTCTCTACAACCCATAGAAATCAATATACTAGAGGCTAGTCTAAGGGGGAGTATTTATGCTTCGTTCAGAATCATTCAGTTTAAACTTAGAACTAGAAAATACAAACGTAATAAACCCACAAAATAATTTTTAATCTATTTTTTTTTATTATATCCAAAAACTAACTCTAGATTCACAAATAAGTGATAAAAAAAATTAATAAAAAAGAAGTATAAATTTTTCTAGTGTAGTGTATAATTTTAATATTGTGGGTTCACTACGTTTATAGTATCGTAAAGATGCGAAAGGGAATGCTCCGATGGTTCGGACATGTGGAAAGAATGCCGAACGAACGTCTGGTTAAGAAGATATACAATACGAAAGTGGAAGGATGTAGGTACCGGGGGAGACCGAGACTAACCTAACTAGACCAGATCGGTTATGTACTGAAGGAAGGTGGAGTCAAGAGTCTCCGAAACCGGCGAGCGTGTATGAAGAGAATTATGAATGTTGAGGAAGCGAGTGAAGTATGCAAAGATAGAGTTATCTGGCACTCTGTTCTCTCTGCCTACCCTGCAAGGGATATGGCGTGATGATATGTATGTATGTACTACGTTTATGGTTTACTAGCGTCGAAAAAAATATATAAACTTCTTTTTTTTTTGGGCTAATTTCTTAGCGATATTTTGTGATTTCTGAACGTAAGAATGAAAGGTAAATTGTGAACAAATTAAAAATCATTTATATATACAAACCCCACAGAGTACTTTCATTTTGTCAATTTTAATATATTACCTTAAATTAATTTAATAAAATACCACTGTATCGGAAGGCGACCACTATGAAGAGAAATTCTAACAAGAAACTCAGCAGGCTTAATAGTCTTCTTTCATTTTTCAACTGTCTTCTTTTCGTTTTTTTTTTTTTTTGTGTGTCTTAGTTGTTAGCCTCAGATGGCTATGACAACTTTACCCGGACTGTGGGTGAGCGCTGAGGGCTCTCAACCCGTAAAAGTTAAGCGACCGTTCCCGAGGGCCCCCCCTGTGGGGTACGGACCTCGGCTCGGGGGGTCGCTGGCAAAGTGGGTTCTCCCACGTTTAGGATTTGAACGCGACACGACTTCCGACCTCGATGGCGAGGACGGAAACGTGGATACTTATTTGTCAGGGCCGCGCGTGCTGTGTATGCCTCCGTTTGGGCGAGCGTAATAATGTCGTCGGGTTCGTCGAGTATTAATCGCGGTTGACGGATCGCGGCAATTTTTGAAGGGGTATAGCTAGAAGCCCTAACCACTATGGGATTAGGGTGAGTGGCGGCAGAGTCGAAGTAGCGGCGAGAGCACTGCTTCATGTACTGCCTGATGGTCGGCAGGCCGAGATCTATGTGAAGATGTCTTCTTTTCGTATGAAACTTTGTTATTTATTGCTTAGGGAGGCAACCGTTTTTTTTTATTGCTTATGGTGGGAAACCTGATGGTAAGTGTCACTGCTGCCCATGAACCTTTGCTTTACCAAGGGTATAGCTAGGCCGCTGCCTGCCATTACAATCCCCAAACCCACCCAGTTGGGCTTCCGGCTTTCTCACTCACCGAACGAAGCGCAATAGCACATTACCATTACTCAGACGTCGATCTTCTGCGGGAGTGTGGTACTACCCGGGACGGACAAAAATACTGTCAACAGCGTAGTCCTACCACTATGTCATCCGGCGGTGGAGAGAGGATCTGGAGTCCCCCGTAGCAGGGCGGGGGACTGTGGAGGCGGTCGCACCACATTTCCACCGCTGGATCAGTAGGAGGCACGGCAGCCTAACCTTTAGGATGGCGCAGGTGCTTACCGGACACGGGGTCTTCGGTAAGTACCTGCATAGAATTGGAAGGGAAGGGGCCCCAGGATGTCACGAGTGTGGCGCGCCAGTAGATGATGCGCGTCACACTCTGGAGGTATGCCCCGCCTGGGGGCCCCAGCGCCACGTACTGTCGGAGGTCGTTGGAGGGGACCTGTCGCTGTCGACCATCGTCTCCAGGATGCTTGACAGCGACAGGTGCTGGACGTCGATGACCTCCTTTTGTGAGGCCGTCATGGAGAGGAAGGAGGCTGCGGAGCGGGAACGCGAGGCACTTGCGTCCGCTGACTCGCTCCGCCGCCGGCGACCGGGGAGGAGAAGGCGCCGTTATGCGCACCTCCTCCCACCGCCTTGAGGACCGACTGGACGTGGCCAAAAGGCCAAACGTTGGGGCGTCGGGGATCGAATGTCAGTAGACGATCTCTCTGGCGTCCCGTAAAAGCGCGGCAGGGGGCCGCTGTGGTTTTAGTGGGTATTTCGGTCGCACGGTGGCCGGTGAGTCCCACACAAGTCTTCCCACTCTCAACGGTGGGGGGATAGTGCGCAAAAGCATTTCCACAGCGTGAAAAAAAAAAAAAAAAAAAAAAAAAAAGTCCTACCACTATGTGTGAAATTAAATCGTTTCTTACGCATAGACTAAGGTTACTTATATAAGAATTAACTTTAGTGAGACAGGATGCCCTTCGAACCGGGATACATATTTTAAAGTTATAATATAATTCTTTAATATACATACATAGCCTCACGCCTGTTTCCCAGAGGGGTGGGCAGAGACTACGGATTGCCACAAACCACGATCCTGGCATACTTCCATCGCTTCATTCACACTCATAATAGTCTTCATATGAGAGAGTTAGAGTATGCACTCTACGATTACGAATACTCTTAATATGACCTCTCGTCAATTAAAAGTATTTCATTATATTCTTAAATATAATGAAAAATTAACAGTCAGATACCACAAACGGCACTCAATTACGAGTAACTACTAGAACACTCCGAGAGTACGGCCAAATATAAAGGAGTATAGGAGGAAATTCATGTGACAATCGCTTGTAAAATAAGTTTTTTTTTTCTAGAAAACTTAAAAATAAATAAGAAAGTTAAAAAGATTTGGGAATAGAGTGCAGTGACTCTTTTAAAAGCTCGTTATTGTCATCTAAAACACACACACATACACATACATATCATCACGCCAAATCCCTTGCAAGGTAGGCAGAGAGAACAAAGTGCCAGAGAACTCTATCCTTGCATACTTCACTCGCTTCCTCAACATTCATAATTCTCTTCATACACGCTCGCCGGTTTCGGAGACTCTTGACGCCACCTTCCTTCAGTACATGACCGATCTGGTCTACGTAGGTTAGTCTCGGTCTCCCCCGGTACCTACATCCTTCCACTTTCGCATTGTATATCTTCTTCATCATCTAGAAAGATTATCAAAATATATATTGGATACTGTAGCCACGTTCCCTGTAGTGACAATACAATTCATAACCCCCCTTTCTTGTCCGTGGAAGTTATTGATGATGACTAACAGGTATTGTATGCAGATGCATGATGGTGTAGACTCTCTGTCTACTTATACTTGAAATAAAATCTTAAGCCAACCCATCTAAACAACCAGTTCAATTGCCCTCTTATTGAGGAAGAAGCTCGAGTCCAGCGGTGGGACATATATGAACTAATACACATTTGAAATAATACTACTTTTACGGCTTCTATCGCGTTTGTATTTGATTTTTAATTTGCCGACGTTTCGAACACTTTACAGTGATCATGGTCACGCGAGGACTAAGGTGTCTTACGTCCAAAATATCATTGTTATTACAGAAATTTTAGTGACCATGATCACTGTAAAGTGTTCGAAATGTCGGGATATTAAGCAGTCGATAGTCGACGGCTGCTCGCGGCCGGTGCCAGATACGGGTGATCGTAGATGGCGCCTGCCGGACGACGTCCGTGACTTGTTGAGATGTAAGAACGCCGCCACCCGTGCTTATGACCGCTATCCCACTGAGGACAACCGCACTCGACTGCGGTCCCTACAAAGGGAGGTCAAAAAAGCCATCAAAGATTTGAGACAGAGCAAATGGGACGCCATGATAGAAGAGCTTGAGCCTTCTCACACAGCCTTCTGGCAGCTTTCCCGCTCTCTCAAAAGGACATTGTGTCCATTCTCCCTCCCCTAAACCGACCAAACCAGTCACAGGCGTTTATGGACGACGAAAAGTCCGAATGCCTAGCCGACTGCCTAGAGCTTCAGTGTACGCCGAGTACACTATACCCCGACGACATAAATCACCGATTCATCAAAGACGAAGTGGAACGTCGTACCACTATTTCGCGATCTAAAGTAAACGACAACCCAGACGAGCCTATCCCAACAGTGACCACCGAGGAGGTGGTATCGCTAGTCAAGGATCTACACGCTAGGAAAGCCCCTGGTTCGGACGGTATCTCTAATAGAGTTATTAAATTGTTCCCCGTGCACCTCATTACTATATTGTGCTGCATTTACAATGCAGCACTCAACGATAACATCTTTCCCTAACAATGGAAAGAGGCCGTGGTAATCGGAATCCACAAATCCGGCAATCGACGTACCGAACCAAGTAGTTACCGCCCGATAAGTCTACTGAGAGGGTTAGGCAAAATATACGAGCGTATACTCCTCAGTAGACTAAGAACATTCACCGAGGCTAACAACCTCATCCCAGACGCGCAATTTGGCTTTCGTGCTGGGCACAGTTGTGTGCAGCAAGTTCACAGAGTAGTAAAATACATAAGTGGTCAGTCCATTATGAACAGATCCACGGCTGTAATTTTCCTAGATGTAGCGAAGGCATTCGATAAAGTGTGGCACGAGGGCCTGATTTACAAACTTTATCGTCTTAAGATCCCCGACTATCTAATTTTAATCTTACATGACTACTTAAGTCATCGCAGCTTTCGCTACAGGGTGGAAGGGACGTTGTCTACCTCCCACGATATGCCCAAATTTAATAGAGTTCATAAAGCGCTTTACGCTGACGACACCACACTTTTCTGTGCAGGTACGATCCCGACAACAGTAGCAAAGACTCTCCAAACAGCAGTTACCGCCCTAGCCAATTGGTTTAGGAAGTGGAGAATAGAAATCAACCCCGACAAGAGTCAGGCGGTCATGTTCACACGTCGATATGCCTGTACCTACTCTATCGATAGCATTCCGCCTCTTAAAATGTTTAACAAGCCTGTTACTTGAAGTAGGCAAGCCAAATATCTAAGTGTAACCCTTGACGACCGACTCAGCTTCACTCCTCACATAACGCAAGTCCACGTGCGTGCGGCTTTCGTGATGGGACGCCTCCATAGTTTAATAAATGCTAGGTCTAAATTAACCTTGAGCAGCAAGGTCCGATTATACACCACTTGCATACGGCCAATCATGATCTATGCTAACATAGTGTTCGCGCATGTTAAGGCACACAGGATCCACAGACTACAGACACTTCAAAATAGGTTCATGCGCCGAGCTACGGGAGCACCGTGGTTTATACGAAACGTCGATCTTCATGTCGAGCTCAACCTACCGACCATCAGACAATTTATGAAACTGTGCTCCCGGAGCTACTTTGACTCTGCCATGACACACCTCAACCCACTAGTGGTTAGGGCGGCTTCCTACACGCCCTCTCGTAATTCAAAAATCAGATGTCCGCGGCACGTCATCGACGATGACGACGACGATATCACACTCGCTCAATTAAGAGCTTACACGGCCCGCGAGGCCATTACACATAAATATCCGCAGTTTCGTCCTCGCCATCGAGGTGCGAAATCACGACGCGCAAATATTTTAAATCCAAACGTGGGCACGCCCACTTTGCCACCAGCGACGCCCCAAGCCGAGGTCCGTTCCCCATAGGGGGAGCCCTTGGGCGATGTCGCTTAGCTTACCTCAATCGGGTTGAGAGCCCTCAGCGCTCACCCATAGTCCGCGTAAAGCTGTCAAAGCCATCTGCGGCTAACAGCTGAAAAACACAAAAAAAAAAGTCGGGATATTAAAAATCAAATACAAACGCAATAGAATCCGTAAAAGTAGTTTTATTTCAAAACTATATACTTATATATGTGATATTTAATTAAATAAACATTATGAAAACTCAATTACGAGCTAAAAATGATTGTTACAAGTGGGATCACAATCATTTTTAGCTTGTAATCGAGTTTTTATAAATAATCAAGCATATTAAATGCTAAATTTCAGTAAAATAAACATTATGAATTAAAAATTACACAATGTCTAAATCTATACGTACAGAGCTGCATACGGCCCGATAGTTGTAAAGAGGAGTCATTATTCTTATCTGAAACATCTAATTGCCTGAAACAAGGCAGAAGACTCGAGACAGAAATATCAAGTTCGATATAGAACTAAATAAGATATCTCAAGTTAACTCAACATAACGTCTTGCAAAGTAAAACAATTAATCTTTTTTGTAAACAACAACAATTAAGCAAATTGATATTTGTTATGATCACAGTTTATATGATAGAGGTTTAATGATAAAATTTCAGATGGTACGATCATTCTTTGGTGACGTTTGACGTTTTGAGCAGGCGGTTTGACAATTGCAGAAGTATAAAACTCATCCCTTGATTAATCCTTCAACTGACTGTCACAACTGCCATAGATAAGTAAAGGGTGACGATAACATTGTTCGTGGATATCGTAAAAGGCGACTAAGAATTTATATTATTATTGCTGGTGCTGGCAAACGAGCAAGCAGCGCATCTGATGGTAAGTGTCACTACCGCCCATGGACCTTCGCAATACCAAGGGTATATTTAGGCCGCTGACCACCAATATAAACTCTAAACCCACCCCAGTTGGGCTTCCAGCTCTCTCGCTCACCGAACGAAGCGCAATAGCACATTGCCATTACTCAGACGTCCATCTTCTGTGAGAGTGTGGTACTACCCCGGACGGACCGGCCCGCGGTTGTAGATAGAGAACTGTCCACAGCGAGGTCCTACTACTATTGAATATTTGATGCTAACTGATCTACAATTACAATCCCAAAGGGGGTTGACGTCGGGCAAGTGGACTTACAAAACTAGTCCTAATGACTATTTGCAATATGTACGATGGAAGACGAGTACATATTGCGTCGACCCCAAGCAATTGAGATAAGAGCAGAATGGTAATGAGGACAATTTAAGAATGGAGGACTAAAAATAAAATCATTAAATTGAAATCAGTTTTATTTTCTTTTATTTATTTCTATTTATATATGTATGCAATGTTTATAAATACCCGATACGAAACGAAAAATGATGTTACAAGCGGGGTTCGAACCCGCACCTATTGGGAATCAGGCCCAACCCTGCTGCCACTTACACCATCGTGAACTATTTTAGGACATGCAAATTTCAATTCATATTATATCTTACGTCTTCAAGGTGACGTATGCCATCTATCGGACAATGTTTACACATTGTATAAACTTAATACTTCAAACTTTACAGTTAGAATTGTATTAAACAATGACACAACCTTGTTATTCAAATTACTGAAATTTTTAGCATTTAATATGCTTAATTATTTATAAATACCCATAATAGTAAGTGGCAGCACGGTTGGGCCGGATTCCCAATAGGTGCGGGTTCGAACCCCGCTTGTAACATCATTTTTCGTTTCGTAATCGGGTATTTATAAATAATTAAGCATATTAAATGCTAAAAATTTCAGTAATTTGTATGCAATGTTGTTATACTTATGTTAAAATTATTCATACATCGTTTCACATATACACACACATACTGAAATTTTTATACTAGTCATATTTTTATAATTTCTTTAAAATGTACCAGATGTTGGCAGAATTACTGCGCTAATATATAAAATAAAATAGCCAAAGCTGAGCCAATAGCATTTTTTGTTTCTCGTTAATGTCATTTTATACAGGAAAGTTGTTTTCTTTAGTTCTGTTTATTTTCATTAGTTTTTAACGAAAACAAAATAAATGTTTTTCTTTCTTTCTTTCTATTTGAATAAGAAAATAAAATATCTATAGGCAGCTTGGTACATACTGTGCCTCTGGCATTACAAAGGTCCATGGACAACAGTAAATATTATTATGCACCATAGAGCCAACTGGGTCAACACCATCTGATGCCGTTTGGTCAACAATTATATTCCCAAGGAGGGTTTGCGTCAGGCATGCGGTCGGTCATAAAACTTTTGCAATATGTAGAAAGAGGAGAATATTGCGTCAACCCCAAGCCATTCCGATAAGAGCAGGAGAATGATATATATATATATATATATATATATATATATATATATATATATATATATATATATATATATATATATATATATATATAGATTAAGTATAGTTGCTACTTAACTCTAGTAATTGTGCAAGTAACCGAACGATTTCAAACGCGTAAATCAGTGAAGGTCGTACCGCCACTTACCGGGTTGCGTGACACGAACGGTACCTATCTTCGATATACCCATCTACGTGAATCACGTACCATGCATTAAAATTATTATTGTTTTCTTTATAAATATAAAATGAACAGCAACAGATTAAAAATATAATTCACCATTTCTTTGCTTCCTTTCTTTCGTTCTCGCTCATCATTCTTCTACTCTTATACCAATTGCTCGAGATCGATACAATATGTACTCTTCTTTCATAGTACATATTGTAAAAGATATTGGCAATAGTTTTACGACCGGCCGCCTGCCAGATGGAGTTGGCTCAGGTTATAAGGCTCTTACTTGTCATTTACGACATCCACGAACAAAGTAAGGTTTGGCAGTATTCGTAGCCGCTAACACACAGCATACTACTTTCGTTCTCGCTTTTGTCATTAAATATGTCCAAGATAGACATATATTTAATGACATTCACTACACATTGATAGGATAATGGATCATATCAGCAACAAACAACAACAACAACTTCCTGCACTAGACTTTTTGTGTTTTTTTTTTTTTTTTGTGTTTCTTAGTTGTTAGCCTCAGATGGCTATGACAACTTTACCCGGACTGTGGGTGAGCGCTGAGGGCTCTCAACCCGTAGCCTGCACTATACGAGGGCAATTATTCTAATATACCAACTACCCTGGTCAAATGTATGGTTTTATTTCGAGTATTCTATCGAATTTACCATGCGATGAGGTAAGAGTACTATTCTTCTTCATTGACTGTAGGTTTCGTAAAAGACAACTAAGGGATATGCAGAATTTGAAACAAAGGCTTATACTCATTTTTTTTTTAAAAACACCACCCTACACTAAAGAAATAATATTTGTATTGCGGGGGACTTTACAAACATATAATTTACAGACACAAATTACAGACTCAGTATAATTATTATTACAGCGTGCTATAGTAGGTCAATTTCCCTCCCATTGTGAAGGAGGCTCGAACCCAATAGTGGGACATATATGAGCTGAGATAATGTGATACGTAGTAATCGAACCTGCGACACTGGCACAATAGGTCGGTATCATAAGCACTACGCCATCTGCGCTGTCAAATTTAACACTGTGGTATATTAAGTCAATTTACCTAGGAGGCTTCACCCCAGTAGTGAATGGATGAACGGATGGATGAACATAATACCAACGTTATTACAACGATAAATGCTTCAATAATATTATTCTAACACTTTATCCGGTATAAGTTCTCGGACTGTAATTTCTGACTTCAAATATTGACTCGAAGCGTGGGCGGTACGGAATTGAAGCAATGTTTTCTTTTCATTCGACGATCGTCTACTACCAATGAGGAAAGGGTTAAATAAAAATATTATTTTCATATTATTGTTTGTAATATATCTATTTTACTAATCCTTTTGGGGGGCGGAGTAAGCATATAATTCACCAATCCTTTTTCTTACCAGTGGATGTCTTAAAAAGTATTAAGAAATATAATATAAGTGCAAAGATGGCGTAGTGGTTACGATATCTACATTACCAGTATCGTGGGTTTGATTCCCATGCAGGATAATATTTACTGAGTTTATAAAACCCGATTACGAGTGAAAAATGATTGTCACAAGTGGGATTCGAACTCACACCTACTGGAAATCCATTCCAATCGTTCGGCACGAATTTCAAATAGGTGTGGGTTCGAATCTCATTTGTGACAATAATTTTTCGCTCGTAATTGGGTTTTTATAAATAATCAAGCATATTAATTAATTTGAATTTACCTACTGAGTTTTCTTTCTTTTTTGTGTAATTTATGTTTGTTTGTTCGTTAATTAAATTATTTAAAACTCCCCCGCAATTTAAGGATTATTTCCTTCATCATCATCATCATCATCATCATCATTTCAGCCTATTGCCGTCCACTGCTGAACGTAGGCCTCCCTCATTTTACGCCACAGAGTGCGGTCCTGTGCCGCCTGTATCCAACGACGCCCAGCAACCTTCACTAGGTCGTCTGTCCACCTAGTGGGGGGGCGTCCCACACTGCGTCGTCCAGTACGTGGTCGCCACTCTAGAACCTTTCTTCCCCAGCGGTTGTCGGTTCTTCAAGCGATGTGGCCTGCCCATTATTTCCTTAGTGCATGGTTATTTTATTTAAAACAAAATCATATAACATCTATGGCAAGAGACGCTAAACTCGAAGTAAAACCTTATACCAATCTATCAGCGTGGTTTAGTAAATCAATAACCCTTTTATTGTGGAAGAGGATTCAGCAAAGCAGTGAGACTGTTATCAGTTGAGATGATATTATATTCCCGTATAATAATGATATAAGAATACAATTATCACCTTTTATTTGTTCGTAAGAATCCCTTAAATTACATACATACATACATATCATCACGCCATATCTCTTGCAGGGTAGGCAGAGAGAACAGAGTGCCAGAGAACTCTATCTTTGCATATTTCACTCGCTTCCTCAACATTCATAATTCTCTTCATACACGCTCGCCGGTTTCGGAGACTCTTGACTCCACCTTCCTTCAGTACATGACCGATCTGGTCTAGGTAGGTTAGTCTCGGTCTCTCTCGGTACCTACATCCTTCCACTTTCGTATTGTATATCTTCTTAACCAGACGTTCGTTCGGCATTCTTTCCACATGTCCGAACCATCGGAGCATTCCCTTTCGCATCTTTATTCCCTTAAATTAGCTAAGGGTTTTATCACAAAAATAGGCAGCAATTCCTTAGAAATGTATAAGACTTCACCGTAATCGCCAACCCGTTTACTAAACATGGTGACGACGGCAATATACTTTTTTTATTGTGGTATGACAACGCTGTGGACAGTTCTCTGTTTACAGACGCGGGCCGGTCCGTCCGGGGTAGTACCACACTCTCGCAGAAGATCTACGCCTGAGTAATGGCAGTGTGCTATTGCACTTCGTTTGGTGAGCGAGAGAGCCGGAAGCCCAACTGGGGTGGGTTCGGGGGTTTGTAATGGTAGGCAGCGGCGTAGTTATACCATTGGCAAAGGTCTATGGGCGGCAGTGACACTTACTATCGGCTGTGCTGTCTGCTCGTTTGCCACCAAAGGCAATAAAAAATAAAAAAAAAACTTCTCAATTGTAGACCATCTTCAGCAGTGGGTGACGAAAAATTAAATGAAGATGATGAGAACTTTATTTAAATTACTGAAATTTAGCATTTAATATGCTTAATTCTTTATAAAACCCTATTACGAAATGAAAAATGATGTCACAAGTGAGATTCGAACCCGCGCCTATTGGGATTCCGGCCCAATCGTGCTGCCACTACACCACCGTGACTAATTATAGGACATGCAAATTTCACTTCGTATCATATTTACGTCTTAAGGTGACGGTATGCTATCTACCCGACAATGTTTACACATTGTTATAGGCTTAATACTTAAAACTTTACAGTTAGAATTGTATTAAACGATGACACAACCTTGTTATTTAAATTACTGAAATTTAGCATTTAATATGCTTAATTATTTATAAAACCCGATTACGAAATGAAATCGAATCCCGCTTGTGACATCATTTTTCATTTCGTAATCGGGTTTTATAAAGAGAACTTTATTATTACAAATTTATTTACTGCTACGTATTAGAGATTTTAACTCCCGAAGTAATAAGAAGCGTGTTATTTGTGAGATTACACACATACATACCATCACGCCATGTCCCTTGCAGGGTAGGCAGAGAGAACACAGTGCCAGAGAACTCTATCCTTGCATACTTTACTTCACACATTTGTGAGACTATACTTCCTTAACAAATTGATCAATAATGATGAGGCTTAATTTAAGACGTAAGGATGCTTGACGTCGAACAGGTGGCTGATAAAACTATTGCCAAAATCCTTACTAATATTATAAATGCGAAAGTAACTCTGTCTCTCTGTCGTTCTCTCACGCCAAAACTGCTGAATCGATTTAAACGAAGTTTAGATAAAAGACATAGGCTACTTTTTAATGCATAAAAAAGGGTTGTAAAGGAGAATGAAAAGTTGTAAGGAAGTATAGTCATTTTTAAAGCCAGAAGCTTCAAACTGGTGGTGTGGTGTCAAGAGTCTCCGAAACCGGCGAGCGTGTATGAAGAGAATTATGAATGTTGAGGAAGCGAGTGAAGTATGCAGAGATAGAGTTCTCTGGCACTCTGTTCTCTCTGCCTACCCTGCAAGGGATATGGCGTGATGATATGTATGTATGTATGTAAGCTTCAAACTTATTAATGTTAATTATTATGTATTGTTTCAGGTTACGATATAGGAAGAAAACAAGTGCCACCATATACCAAGTGTTCTTTACTAAACATTTAAGATTAGGTAAGTAATAAACGTTTAAAATTTAGATGATAATATAGTTGTTGCTTAAGATATTGAAAGGGTAAGAGAAGAACAAGGAAAAGATGGATGGCCTTGCATGAAGCATTATATAGATAGACATAGATCACAGATATGACGTCCAATAGGGTTGTATGGTAGGAGACGACATATTGCGTCGACCACAAATATGAGATAAGAGCAGTTCTTCGTTACCATTTGTAATGTAACATAATTTAAATGAACATATATTAAATAATTTATACATACATATCATCACGCCATATCCCTTACAGGGTATCTCTTTATTAGTGGTAGGACCACGCTGTCGATGGCTCTCTGTCTACAGCCGCGGGCTGGTCCATCCGGAGTAGTACCACAATCGCGCAGAAGATTGACGTCTTAGTAATGAAAATATGCTATGGCGCTTCGTTTGGTGAGCGAAAGAGCCGGAAGCCGAACTGGGGTGGGTTTGGGAATTTTATTGGTAGGCAGCGGCCTAGCTATACCCTCGGTATGGCAAGGGTCCATGGGTAGCAGTGACACTTACCATCAGGTGTGCTGCTAGCTCGTTTGCCAGCATCAGCAATAAAAAAAAAATTGCTTGGACCTCAAATATTTGGGATAAAAGCAGTATAATAATGATGACGATGTAGATATTTATAATGTATCTCATTTTAAGTTTGAATATAACAAGTAATACGTAGATATAAGTTCTGAGTACATATTTATTGTAATCACAGTTTATATAACAGCATACATGGCAAAAAACCACTGCTCTATTCTCGCCGTCGAAATAAGAAATTGTGCCGCGTAATAATAAATACAAATAACGTGAAAACTCTTGCTCTCAGCAACGCCCCAAGTCGAAGTTCGTACTCCATAAGGGGTGCCATTGAGTCCCATTACGTAAATGTTTTGGGTTGAGAGCCCTCTGCGTTCACCATTATTCCATGTAAATATGTAGTTTTGAGGCTAATATACAAAGTCTTGCGAGTCGTCTATCAAGGTGATCAGACGTATTTTAATTCTGCGAACTATATATTTAATCACTTTAATATACATATACATAATTCTTAGCAAATATACCGTGTTTTATTAGAACATAACATACATAGTACAGATTTACATAAATACAATATCACCAACAATTTTAACGTGAAAATAGGAGCCAAATTCAATATAGCTGTACAGATGGCGTATTGGTTAAGATACCGACCTTCCATGCCAGTGCAGTGGGTTCGATTCATATGCAGGACAATACATTTTCGGCGGGATTCAGACCTATATGAAGTATTTGAGCCTGGTACTCGACGGGCACTAGTGGTTTCGGAAGCATTTCCGCAGACTTGCCCCCCGGCTAGTCGGCATGGCGGCCGCCCTCTCGCAGCTTATCCCCGATTTGGGTGGAGCCAGTATTGGAAGTCGCCAGCTATACGCGGGGGTGATCCGCTCAATGGCGTTGTACGGCCCACCCGTGTGGGTGAGGACTCGGACCGTCCAACTCAGAGCTATTCTGCGGCAACCGCAGAAGGCCATGGTGGTCAGGGCCATTCGCGGATATCGCACGGTGGCGACCGAAGCAGCATGCGCATTGGCCAGAATATCCCCACGGGACTTAAAGGCGGCACTTGATGCTCGACGATCTATATCGGCAGGTGTCTGCAATACGCGATGAAGGCGGCGTCATTTCACTTAGTGAACTAGCCGCCTGGCGTAAGGACGCCCGCCGGGACGTCATTACCCGTTGAGTAACGGGGCGGGAGACGCAAGGAGAGAGTTGACCTCGTCCTGCCAACATGCGGCAGCAATGAGGACACGGCTAAGCATACGCTCGAGGTTTGTACGAGCTGACTTCTCACTGCCGGCCGTCGTGAAAGCACTCGACAGCAAGTGGAACTGGGACGCGGTTGCTGCCTTATGTGAGACCATCTTCTCACAGAAGGAAGTGGCAGAACGGGTCCAGGAGGATCTCCTTCACGAGGACTCGCGCCACCGCCGGCACCTAGGGTGGCGTAGGCGTGAGTACCTGCGCCTCATGCCGCCCTAACCGAGGCAGCGGGCGACCTGCCCGGGGATTAGTCTGGTCGCCCCGAAGAGAGGCCACCGCGTGAGTACGACGTCCTGACACCAGGACTTATTGGTCGACACGACAGGGCGTCGACTTGAGAGTACAACCGCAAGGGTAGACCACCGGGTGTGCCACCAAAGAAAAAGACCGGGTTTCAGTGACCCACCCGCACAGCGTTGAGAGGTACGTTGTTGGGCAGGTCTATGGGATCGTGCACCGCTTCTCCCGTCATCCCGGACGGATTAACGGGGCGTGACCGTACCGTAGCTCGCCGCTAAAAACAAAATGACAATTCATTGTGTAATCCTGAAAGTGTTATTCTGAGTCTGTGTGAAATTTGTCAGCTACTAATTATACTGTTTTATAGTCCCTCGCAATATAAGGATTTGGTTCTTCTTTAGTTCAGGGTCTTTATAAAAATATGATAATTACAGTGTGGTTATTGTCTTCACTTATAAGAGTCGAGATCTAAATGGATGCTAAGTTCTATTGAAAATTCTGAATTTATTAGATGAGCATATATTAGAACTTTAAAACACAATTTTTGTCTATTTACCTACTATAAAAAATAGCATTTAAAATATGTGGACATATTTAGGGGGCGTCCGTTAATTACGTGAGGCATTTTAAGGATGTTTTAATGGAATAGACGCCTCCTTAGACAAAGTAATAGCTAATGAATTGTTAAACCTTAAACTATTAATTTGCTAATTACTTAGAATAAAAACTTAATTGGCTATTTAATTATAGGTTACTCTAGAAAATTTCAGCAAAACATAAAACCTCTAACTCATTTATATCATATGCCTTAGCACTTTCTCTGCCTTTTTTGGCGGCGGGTTATGGAGTGGAAACGCGCAGCCTTTCTCTGCCTTACATTATTTTAAATACCAACAATTTTATATGCCAATAAATATAACATAACATCATAAATCATTGAAATAGTATATATAATAGGCCGCCATAGGACATTTTCATGCTCCCGCCAAAACTCTACACTATAGACAAAATAAATCCTAAACATGAATTTTTCTTATTGGTATATTAGGTAAGATGTATTTGGCTCTTAATAATGCTATTTAGATGAACTGCGATTAGCAGATAATATCTTAACTAGCTGGTTTATTAACAATCTTTGTAAACAAAACAACAAACAGGAAGTAGGTAATCGGAACCCAGGCATCAGTAGACATCTTTCTAACCCTTATCTAACTAGGTCAATGTCAGTATACGCTTAAGAATAGCCGTAAAGATAACCATGTCTCGACAAGCCTCCACGTATCAGCTGCGTAACTTGGCCATTTTTCACCTAAGCACTTGCAAAACAAAAATAACCACAACATAATAGATATAGAATGCATATTGCGTTGTTAACCTTATATGATGTTGTTTTGTAGGGTCGCCATGATATGGTGGATAGTATTTTTATTGCGATAGAAGACATAAATATATGATAATGTTATACAGTAAACCAAATTAATGTTTTTAAGTGATAACTTCTTATGGGAGGGTAAACCGCTTCGTTACGTAACGCGTAACGGCGTCGATCTGTCTGGCTTCCCTTTCTCTCACGCATATAGCAGCGGTAGGCAGGCTCTTCCTCTCTCACTGTACTCACAGCACTAGCCGTATTAAGATGCGATGTTATAAGACTTTGTTTATTAATAACCTTTCCTTACATTAACATATTAATATACATAAAATTTAAGTAATAACATAAGCTTTTTCAAGTTAAATAATTTTAATATTTAATAGTTCAAATTATATTAGTTTAAGTCTTCATTTCTAACTAGATCAACTTATTCTGATGTCGTTTATTTAACTAATATTAGTAACGCTTTGATTTATAAAATGTTGTTCCAAGTCAGGGTGTAATTTATCTGCGTTAATTGCATATTTGTAAAGTCCCCCGCAATACAAGGATTATTTCCGAAGTGCAGGGTGGTGTCTTTAAAAAAATCTATTGGAATATAGAGTTGATATCAGACAGGCTCGTTATAAAACTATTTGTCCGTATCTCTGAACATATTACTTTGACAGTAAGCAATTTCGATAACAATAAGATGATGATTTTAGATAGATATTTCAAAAATCATAAAATAATAGATGCTTATAAATATTAGAAGTTAAATTTGTATAATTTCTGCTGCTAACAATAAATAAGCATAGCCGGTTAAAGATGCGATCAGGATAAAAAGTCACGAATACAATCTTTAGCATCACTTACTTACCCGTATGAGTTATAACAAAACGAATAAGGTTTCTCAAGAGAATTGGCAACAATACTCTTCTATGCAATTTATAACATATGTATATTGCAAACACATATCCACTTATTCAGGGTGATGGATACTCTCACACTTTTATGAAGACCTATATCCAAAGCTTGAATGTTGATAGATGGTCTATTTAAATGATAATTTTGAATAAATGTTTACGAATCCAAGATACAGGTTTTATACCTGTATCTGTAGGTGGGGTGTTGATCTTGTTATTAATGATTTTGAAGCTTTAAGATTCTATGCGCTAGGCGAGTGAAAATATTATTAGATTTTGCTATTAAGCAATTATTAGTCACGCCATTTCACTTGTACCTAATTTTGCAATTTGTAGATATGTAAAAGTTCATAAAATAAATTACAGGTTAAAACACACACATATATACATATATATATTATATATATATATATATATATATATATATATATATATATATATATATATATATATATATATATACATATATATCTATTACATTTACTAAATAAAATTAAGTCACGCTGCTCATAATTTTCTCTGCAGCCAAATTATTTTTGAATTATTTTTAAAACAATTCACCACCCCCTATCTTACCCATGGGTAGTAAGTGACGACTAAGGGTTATAAAACGAATATAACATCTATGCAAGAAAACTCGAACCAAAATTGTATACCAATACGTCTGACTAGCGTGGTAGGATCGTGTACGGTCAATTTCCCTTAAATTACAGAGGAGCTCGAGCCAAACAGTGTGAGATAAGGGAGATGAGATGATAATGATAATGAAAAAATTAAAAGCTGGTGATTTAATTCGGAGTATTACTACACTATTGTAGAAAATCTACATCTAATACATACATACATATATATCATCACGCCATATTCCTTGCAGGGTAGGCAGAGAGGACAGAGTGCCAGAGAACTCTATCTTTGCATACTTCACTCGCTTCCTCAACATTCATAATTCTCTTCATATACGCTCGCCGGTTTCGGAGACTCTTGACTCCACCTTCCTTCAGTACATGACCGATCTGGTCTAGGTAGGTTAGTCTCGGTCTCCCCCGGTACCTACATCCTTCCACTATCGCATTGTATATCTTCTTAACCAGACGTTCGTTCGGCATTAGACTACATCTAATAATAGCTAATATTAATTACCACTTATCAAATAAGTTACTTATCTGCAAGCAAAAGCAAAAAAAAAAGATATATTAAGGCTCATATTTGCAATAAAACACTTGTCCGAAATTTTTCACTAAAAGTTTATACACTATAAAAAAGCATTTTATCGAATATGTCCCCAACATCACTTCAAATGGTACCCACAAGTTAGTATAATACACACAGAGTTATAATACTTGAATTCCCCAAAGAATAACCGCTGTTATCTATATATATGACAGTTTTATACAAACGCTGCGAAAACTGATATTTTGTCTCCCATCATTAATGTTTTATGATCGTATATACCAGAATTATCAGTTATTTGGACCCTTTTTAGTAAGTTTACTACGTCCACTACGCTAGTCACGAAATTCTATCCTTTCTACTATTTCTACTAATGTTTTAGACGATTCACACACTGCTCCGCGCTCCGTCGCCTGGCGCAATTAATACAAGAGATGCCCCCGCGCCGTGGCCCCTTTTCGATGTGTTGGACCTGGCGTGTTTTCTATACTAATCGATGTACTTGCATAAAATATTAAAATCTGCCACTCCGCGCCAGTCGACATAGTGTGGAGCAGTGTGTGAAGCGCCATCAATGTGACTAGTAGTATTATAAATGTGAAAGTTTCTTTTTGTGTGTGATGAGTGCGATGACGGAGCAAGAAAAATTGTTTTATTATTTTCTCTGTTTCTTCAAGAAATAAAGCCGGTGGTAATACTTTTATTTAAAACTGTCAAAAAACATGATAAAAAGGTATGATATAAATTTATGGCGTATAAATTCACGGGACATAGTTTAAAACTAGCACACTACCGGTATAAAAAGTATCATATGTGTTAATCTAGAAAATAGTCTATCTATGTAACAATTTTCATTCAAATCTGTTCAACTGTTTACGCGTTATTGAGTGGCAAACATCCAAATATCTTCACAAACTTTCACATTAATAATATTAGTAAGTTGTATACGAAAACTCTCATTGGCTGGGTTATACTAACTTTTATAAACAACTTTGACAGTTCACGAGTTCTATATAAACAGAAAAATAGTAAAATGGACGACAGTTTGGAAACTAAAACCTATTTCACGATACAAATTGGAGTTGTTTTGTTTACATTTATACAGTTTGTTGCTATACATGTTGTTTAGCGACATTGCATATCTATATGGTGATGTTCCAGAGAGGAGAGGAGAGGTTTTTCTTGTAGTGACGGAGTAAGAATACTATTCATCACCCCATATCTTACCCGTGGGTGATCTTACGAGACGACTAAAGGATATAAAACGCATATAACATCTATGCGAGAGAAGGAAAACTCGAAACAAAACCCTATACCAAGACATCTGACCAGCGCGGTATAGTAGGTTAATTTCCTTCCCATTATGGATGAGACCCGAGCCTAACAGAGGGACATTTATGGGCTGTGATGATGATGATGATGATAATGGTGATGTTCTAAGAATACAATGTTATCACCCTTTTCTATACCGCGGGCATCGTTCAAATACTACTTCAAACCAATTTCAATTAAAATTACTGAAATTTAGCATTTAATATGCTTAATTATTTATAAAAACCCGATTACGAGCGAAAAATGATTGTCACAAGTGGGATTCAAACCCACTCCTATTGGAAATCCATTCCAATCGTGCCACTTACACCACCGTGAACTATTGTAGGACATTCAATTATCGCATCGTATTATATTTTCGTCTTTAAGGAGACGTGTGCCATCTACCTGACATTGTTTACACATTGTACAGGATTAATACTCAAACTTTGCAGTTAGAATTGTATTAATTATATATATGAACGTCCTACAATAGTTCACAGTGCTGTAAGTGGCAGAACGATTGGAACAGAATTCCAACAAGTGTGGTTTCGAATCCCATTTATGACATTCATTTTTTGCTCGTAATCGGGTTTTTACAATTTAAATTACTGAGATTTATCATTTAACATGCTAGACTATTTATAAAATAACCACGGGTATCAAGGAATTTGTATCAGGAGTCGTGGTGATGTAGAAAAAACATAGTGAATTATGGAGCCGCACACCGCCCTTCTGTCACTCTGAACGGAACAGACGGGGTGAGTCCAAACATAGCATACCCAAAAAAAGTGTTATTGGCTATATTGTACTATACTAAAAATATGAATATATTGTACTATATATATTATATATATATATATATATATATATATATATATATATATATATATATATATATATATATATATATATATGAAATGCGATCTCTACGGAAAATCTGTGGAGTTAGGCTGACCGACCGCATTCGCAACGACGACGTAAGAGAGCGAGTAGGTATGAAAGAGAGTATTGGTGTAAAGATGCAAAAGGGAATGCTCCGATGGTTCGGACATGTGGAAAGAATGCCGAACGAACGTCTGGTTAAGAAGATATACAATGCGAAAGTGGAAGGATGTAGGTACCGGGGGAGACCGAGACTCACCTACCTAGACCAGATTGGTCACGTGCTGAAAGAAGGTGGAGTCAAGAGTCTCCGAAACGGGCGAGCGTGTATGAAGAGAATTATGAATGTTGAAGAAGTGAGTGAAGTATGCAAGGATAGAGTTCTTTGGCACTCTGTTCTCTCTGCCTACCCTGCAAAGGATATGGCGTGATGGTATGTATATGTATATATATATGATAGATAAAAAAGAGAGATGAGATGCTTATCTTTATTAATAGGACTATTGAAATAAACAGTCATAATAAATTAATTAGTATTTTTTTTTCGTTAGAGGCGAGCATGCAGAACATCGGTAAATAGTAACTACATATATACATACATACCATCACGCCATATCCCTTGCAGGGTAGGCAGAGAGAACAGAGTGCCAGAGAACTCTATCCTTGCATACTTCACTCGCTTTCTCAACATTCATAATTCTCTTCATACACGCTCGCCGGTTTCGGAGACTCTTGACTCCACCTTCCTTCAGTACGTGACAAATCTGGTCTAGGTAGGTTAGTCTCGGTCGCCCCCGCTACCAACATCCTTCCACTAAATAATAACTGCCCTATATAAACTTCAAACTTGAAATAAAATAGCATACTAATACGTCTGACCAGCAACCAGTTAACAACCTCACAGTAGGTCAAATCCCCTCCTGTCGCAGGGAACATTGGAGCCCAGCAGTAAGACGTATATGAGTTGAGATTATGATGATACTGGTGTTATAATCTTAATATATATAAATTACGCGTCACGTTGTTTGTCCGCGATGGACTCCTAAATGACTTAACCGATTTTAATCAAATTTACATCGCATGTGTAGTTTAATCCAACTTAAAAGATAGAATAGCTTCCATCTCAATTTATAATCGCAATATTATTTTATTGCAAATTGTTTGTCTATTATTTAACAGTCACAATTATCTGTAATCTCCAAACGATTCTAACAGATGGCGGTATATGTTGACTGGATTGAGTAATTATTTAATAGATGGCGCTATGTTAAATGTACAAACGCTTCATATAAGCTAAAATTTGTTAGAATAAACAAAAAGTGTTACTGAGGCTAACCTAAGCCACAGCGACGCGTGGCTGTGTCTGCTAGTATTATATAAAATATTCTTTTAAAATAAACTTTAGTAGTAGTAGCGCCATACTATTGACAGTTTTCTCTCTACGGTCACCATCCAATCTGGATCGGATCATTCGTAGACAGAAAACAGGTGGTACTCCATACTCTTGCAAAAAATAGACATGCGAGTAGTTGCAATGTGTAGTTGCGCTTCGTTTAGTGAGCTAGAGAGGCGGCAACCCAATTTTTTGGGTGGATTTTGGTTGGTAGGCAGCGACAGTATTACAAAATGTCTATGAGAGGTAGTTACACTTACCATAAGTGTGCTTCTTGCTCGTTTGCCATCATAAAGCAATAAAAAAAACTATTTTTAAAGATTTTATTACATTTTGTATTTGATTTTTACTTCGAAAATTTCTCAATATTCATGGAGTTCACTTTTCACTACATCACACAACGGCTATAAAATAGTTTTATTACAAATATTTAATATACGCATAAACATAAGAAATCATTATAAAAAATATACTTTTCAAGATATCCAATTTAACTTTATATGTCTGGTATGCTAATATTATGTTTGGTATCTTGAAATATGTATTCAACAAGCATCGCTCGTTTGCATTGCGGTCTGAATATTGTCTTTAGTTCTACAGACAGCATGTCCACAATTTTTATTAACTATTTTTTGCTATATAGCGGCGACTACGAATATTACCGACCATTTGAAATTAAACTATTTTACGGATATTTTTTTTCTTTACTACTTACTAGCAGACACGGCCACGCGTTGCTGTGACTTAGGTAGCCGTAGTATAACAAACTTTTTTACGTTTAACATAGCGCTATCTATTAAAAACTTACTCAATCCAGTCAACAGATATCGCCATCTGTTAGAATCGTTTGGAGATAACAAATAATTGTGACTGTCAAATAATAGACAAATAATTTGCAGTAAAATAATATTGCGACTATAAATTGAGATGAAGGCTATCCTATCTTTTAAGTTGGATTAAACTACAAATGCTGTGTAAATTTAATTGAAATCGGTTAAGTACTTTAGGAGGGCATCGCGGACAAACAACGTGACGCGTAATTTATATATATTAAGAATGGTGGTAAACGTGCAATAAGTGCACCTAATGGTAAGTGTCACTGCTGCCCATGGACCTTTGCTATACCAAGGGTATAGATAGGCCGCTGTCTACCATTACAATCCCCAAAACCCATCCAGTTGGGCTGCCGGCACTCTCGCTCACCGAACGAAGTGCAATAGCACGTTGCCATTACTCAGACGTTGATCTTCTGCGAGAGTGTGATGCTACGGACCGGCCCGCGGCTGTAGACAGAAAATTGCCAACAGCGTGGTCCTACCAATATTAAATTTTATCGTGTTTTTATTTGATTGTAAATTCTTTACAACGTTCAACGGGCCAACGTAGACACGTTTGAACTAAAAGAAAATAATTTTCTGTCAAACACATATTCCCAATAGTATTCGATTGCATTATTAGACTCCTCTGAACCTTCACTAGACTTATTTTCTTGTACAGAGAGATGTTTTATGTCTGTAGGTGGGAAGTATGTGGAGGCACTGACCATTAGCAATAGTATATGTTGATCCAAGTTTATTATATTTTATCTTTATTGTAATTATTCAATACATGTTTTATAATATGTTATTCTATTCTCCTCAGTATGTATAAAAATATTGTCTATTATTGTGTATGGCACGCTGTTAGCAATAATGATATTAAATAAAATAAATAAATAAATTATTCAATACCACAAATCTATAAAACTAAAAACATCTGTTATACGTCGTATGAACTATTGGAATTCAATTATTCATATTATATTGTTATGACAACAGTTACTTCCGAAATTATTATGACAATATTATACAATAAAAATTTAATAATTTATGTTTTTGTTTTTGTTGTTTACACTTTTGAAATATTTATAAGGATTCTATCTTATATTTTTCTTATATTCTATCTAATATTTATAAGGATTCTATCTATATATTTTAAATATTTAAAAACTATTTATAAGGATTCTATCGCGTTTGTATTTGATTTTTATTATTCTGATGTTTCGAACAATTTATAACGTTCATAGTCACGTATATACACTTTACAGTCGCTGCTTACCAATGAAAACCCTAAACATACCCATAAAGTTGGGATGCCTTCTCTCTCGTGCCCTCTACCCGACATCAACTTTCCTTGGAAATTTAATGGTAGAACCACGCTGTTGACAGTCCTCTTACCTATAGCCGCGGGCCATATAGCCGTAGTACCAGACTCTCACAGAGGATCGACGTCTGAGTAATGGCAATGTGCTATTGCGCTTAGTTCGGTGAGCGAGAGAGCCGGAAGCCCAACTGGGTGGGTTTTGGGGATTGTAATGGTAGACAGCGGCCTATCTATACCCTTGGTTTATAGTAAAGGTCCATGGGCGGTAATGACACTTACCATCAGGTGTGCTGCTTGCTCGTTTGTCACCATAAGCAATAAAAAAAATATATAATTGATGACTAAACGACATCAGATGTAGTTGTTCCAAGTCGATATTAAGCTCTTAAGGGGCGTCCATTAATTGTGTGAGGTATTCACGAGGGGGTCGACCAGAATCTTACTAAATCCCACTTGGGGGAGAAAGGGGGTCTTGGCAAATATCACGTAATTTATTTTAGCAGAAACTGGTGTAAAAGTGAAAAGAACGATAAGTTAAATGAAATTAAAAACCCTTTATACCCAAGTACTAGGTTTGAATAATCTAACGTGAGATTTGGGAACGGGGGAGGGGCTCGAGAAAAATCTTACGACATCTTACCATGGGGGGAGGGGAGTCAAAAAAAACCTCAAAAATGCCTCACGTAATTAATAGACGCCCCTAATGGTTATATATGACAACAACGAGCAATGTAAGAATTGATAGTATTCGTAGCCACACAGTTGCACACACATATTTAAATCAACCGTATAAACAAAAACCCCGCATTGCAGTACATCTAAATATCATCATTCTCCTACTCTTATCCTAATTACTTGGGGTCGATACAATTTGTATTCTTTCATAGAACATATTGTAAAAGTTATTGGCAATAGTTTTATGACCTGTCCCCTGCCAGTCGTCCTTGGGAATGTAATTGTTGACCAAACGGCATCAGATAGAGTTGGCCCAGGTCGATATAAGGCTCTTAGTCGTCTTTTACGACATCCACGAGCAAAGTAAAGGTTGGTAGTATTCGTAGCCGCTGCCATACAGCATTGCAGTACATATAAATATATTCATAATTAAATGAAAAATTAATAAAAGATAGAAATTAAAAATGATTTTAATACCAATTAATTTTGCAATCCTTGCAATCCTAATATTATAAATGCGAAAGTAACTCTGTCTGTCTGTCGCTCTTTCACTCCAAAACTATTGAACCGATCTAAATGAAATTTGGTACACAGATAGTCTAGAGCTTGATAAAGGACGTAGGCTACTTTATAATGCAAAAAAAAAGGTTGTAAAGGGGGATGAAAAGTTGTAAGGAAATATCGTTATTTTTAAAACCAGAAGCTTGAAGCTTATTTTTAGGCTATTGATTAGATATAAATAAATATGATATTAAAATTTTGTAAAAAAATTACACTTGAGGGGTAAAATAAAAATAGGAGATAAAAAACTTTAGAAAAGTTATCTTTTACGCGGGCGAAGCCGCGGGCAGAAGCTAGTTACTTCATAATAAAACTATTTAATAACTAAAATACATTACAATGAAAATTTCATCATATAATATACAGTTTCTCATAAAACGGCCATTTTGCTGTAAAGTTGCTGTAAGCGTACATTGTGTGATATCGCTGAAGTAAGGTCTTTTAAAATTTTGTATAAACATATGTTTAAATGTGTTTATATTTATTTTATGTTTAAGAGAGATAAGAGATAGCGAGTAGCTATTCTTATATGTAATAAAATATAGTAAGAATTATCCGTGTGGTGACGGAGTAAAAATACAATTCACCACCCCTATCTTTTTTTTTTCTTTATTGCTTATGGTGGCAAACGAGCAGGCAGCACAGCTGATGGTAAATGTCACTGCCGCCCATGCACCTTTGCAATACCAAGGATATAGGTTAGACCACTGCCTACCAATAAAATCCCCAAACCCACCCAGTTAGGCTGCCGGCTCTCTCGCTCACAGAACGAAGCGTAATAGCACATTGCCATTACTCAGATGTCGATCTTCTGCGAGAGTGTGGTACTACCCCGGACGGACCGGCCCGCAGCTGTAGACAGAAAACTGTCTAACACGTGGTCCTATCACTGTTAAAATCTTACCCGTGGGTGACCGTACGAGACGACTAAGGGATATAAAACGCATATAACATCTATGCAAGAGAAGGAAAACCCTATACCAACACGTCTGACCAGCGTGGTATTCTAGGTTAATTTCCCTCCCATTACGGAGGAGGCCCGAGCTCAACAGTGGGACATATATGGGCTGTGATGATGATGATGATGGTGAAAGTAAGAATACTATTTACTACCAATGGGGTTGATAAATCGCCAGAGAGTGTCGTTAAAAATGACTTTTTTTTTGTGGTAGGCTATGGCCCGGACACACGTTGCCCGCTCCGTCCAGGGCGACGGAAGGGCAGCGCGTGGCCCCATAACCCACCGTATTCCCTCCCCATCACCATTGGGCCGGCCACTGGTACCATTTCCTTGCCTTCCGTGGCCAGCCCGGCGGGTTACCCTTTCGGGTACCATCCCCGGTCGACGCCCCAGCTAACTGCTGGAGCGTCGCCCTCACGTGGTCAGCATCTCTGCGGGTGACAGACTATTCCCCGGTCCAGTCACACGCGGCCTCGGCTAGGGTGGCATCAGGCGCAGATACTCACGCCTACGCCGCCCCAGGCGCCGGCGGCGTAGCGTGTCACCGAAGAGGATTGCCTCTCGGAGCCGCCCTGCCACCTCCTTCTGCGAGACAGCTGTCTCGCAAAAGCCGGCGACAGAAAGATGACTATATATGCGTTAAAGATAACTATGAGATATATTCCCACTTACAAGCAAATAATATCACTGCAAAAGATAGGAAAATGTGACTAAAACTTCATCTCAAACTGATTAACTAGTGTGAGAGCCATATTCGTCTTATTATGGTGGAGGACAGACTCATAAAGGAATGGATGTATATGATGGAATAGTAGATTGGATAGATTAAGAATATAGCAGACACCAGTACTTCATTCTCCGTCCCATCGAAGACAAAGATGGGGTACCGGTGGCCCACTCGCACGACGAAGAGAGGAGTTTGCATGGTGGGTCTATGGGGTCACGCGCCGTCTCTTCCGTCACCCCGGACCGATTTGGTGGGACGAGACGCATCCATAGTCCACCGCAAAAAAAAGAGCCACTCATTCACCGTCGCTATCATAAAATTCGATTAAGGGATGTAAGCAAAAAAAAAACAATATAAGAAAAAGAACCTTAAAATAAAACGATATGCCAATGCGTCCAACCAGCGCTATTAGACTAATTTCCAGAAGAAGACTTTTTCTAGTAGTAGATTATGGTTATAAAATGTTTTAATAACTTTTTTTTTCTTAACCTAGATAATATTAAATCCTCTCTTAATATTAAACCCTGAACTCCTCTACAAATATGACTAAATATCACTTTATTATTTACATTACTATGTGGGTTTTGTCTACAATTTCCCTCGTCCTACCATTATCCATACATCCTTTAATATTCTACAAAAATGTCTGCTAAAAAGGAAGGTATAGAGAAAACACCGTATTCTTACCTCAAATCATCGCTGAAGCACTAACAGCACCAGAGAGCTCAGAAATAAATCAAACAAATTTTATTTCTTTACACTGTGGCTGGCACGTATAAAAATTGAATTTGACTGAATTTGTACATGATAACACATAGATATTAATATTGATATGAATATATATATGGCGTCTATTACATACATACATACATATCATCACGCCATATCCCTTGCAGGGTAGGCAGAGAGAACAGAGTGCCAGAGAACTCTATCTTTGCATACTTCACTCGCTTCCTCAACATTCATAATTCTCTTCATACACGCTCGCCGGTTTCGGAGACTCTTGACTCCACCTTCCTTCAGTACATGACCGATCTGGTCTAGGTAGGTTAGTCTCGGTCTCCCTCGGTACCTACATCCTTCCACTTTCGCATTGTATATCTTCTTACCCAGGCGTTCGTTCGGCATTCTTTCCACATGTCCGAACCATCGGAGCATTCCCTTTCGCATCTTTACACCAATACTCTCTTTCATACCTACTCGCTCTCTTACGTCGTCGTTACGAATGCGGTCGGTCAGCCTAACTCCACAGATTTTCCGCAGAGATCGCATTTCGACCGCATTAATTTTACTATCATACTCTTTTCTGCATACCCAACTCTCGCTTCCATACAGTAATGTTGGGACAAGCACTGCGTTATGTATTGCTACACGTGCCTTCTGACTGAGGTGGTGGCTGCCGAGAAGTTGCCCCAACACTCCGTTCACTCTATTTCCCGCATTCACTCTTCGCTCTGTCTGGCGTCCATTATATTTACTAAAACTATAAGCAAATAACTTTAAACAAAGGCCAGGTATGTGATAAGGTCTTTAGAACGCTGCCCGCACTTGAAACAATTTCTAAGACCGTTCATAGTTTGTAGATAAAGGAATGTTAGTTGTATGAAATAACCTTGTGCAAATTTCCTGTATATTTTTTAAGGCACTTCATACATGAAGCGGGATGAGGAGGGGACTGCAAAGTTAAAGTATTAAATCGGTACAATGAGTAATCATTATCCGGTAGATGGCACACGTCTCTCATAAAGACGACAAAATGATAGGAATCGCAAATCGATTATCATACGACAGCTCACACTTGTTTAAGTGGTAGGATGGTTGGAAAGGATTTCCAATAGGTGTGAGTTCGAGTCCCACATGTGACAATCATATTTCACTCGTAAACATGTTTTTATAAAGAGAAAGAGACTATATATTGTCGAGATTGTTTGTTTGTTGTTTTTCGTTCAGCATTTTCACTTAAAACATATAGTTCTTGAAATTGATTCAATAATCGTAACGACAACGTAAGAGAGCGAGTAGGTATGAAAGAGAGTATTGGTGTAAAGATGCGAAAGGGAATGCTCCGATGGTTTGGACATGTGGAAAGAATGCCGAACGAACGTCTGGTTAAGAAGATATACAATGCGAAAGTGGAAGGATGTAGGTACCGAGGGAGACCGAGACTAACCTACCTAGGCCAGATCGGTCATGTACTGAAGGAAGGTGGAGTCAAGAGTCTCCGAAACCGGTGAGCGTGTATGAAGAGAATTATGAATGTTGAGGAAGCGAGTAAAGGATGCAGAGATAGAATTTTCTGGCACTCTGTTCGCTCTGCCTACCCGGCAAGGGATATGGCGTGATGATATGTATGTATGTATGATTCAATAATAATGAAATCATGCCTGAATAAATATTCATGAAAAAAAATGTAAAATGAGCATATTTTTAATCCCAAAAGTAAAACGTATAGTGGTGTTATAAATGTGTGTGACTATGTTTTTTTTATTGCTTTTGGTGACAAGCAGTACGCCTTATGGTAAGTATTACTACTGCCAATAGACCTTTGCAATACCATGGGTATAGCTACGCTGCTGCCTACCATTAAAAATCTTAAATCCACCCAGAAAGTTAGGCTGCCGGCTCTCTGGCTCTCTCGCTCATCGAATGAAACACAGCAGCGCACTGCTGCCACTCAGGCGTCGATTTTTTGCGAGAGCGTGGTACTACCTCGGACGGACCGGCCTGTGGCTGTAGACAAATAACTATCAACGGTGCGGTCCTACCATTATTAAAGCAGTGTAGAACCTTCACGAATGAACCTATTATGATGCGGTTTTTATTTAAAATGTTACGCTCATCCTCAGAGTAACTGTACAACACTTCTCGGCTTTATATATCATCATCTGAGCTCAAAAACTCACAACTAAGCCCGAGCCTACTACATAATAGAAAGGGCAATCTTGACGTCTTTTACGACAGCCATGGGTAAAATAGGGGATAAATTGTATTCTTACTCCATAACAATACGCCTTTATGTATATTTTTATCTTAAAAATATGATTATTTTTCGCAATTCAACACAGTGACTTCACAAAGCGCAACTGTTCTTTTTTCTATGCAAAATATTGTATGTTAATTTATTTAAATATTTATATTATGCAAGTTTGTTGCAGTTTTCAAGTTAAACGTGGTAAATACTTTCATGTTCCTTTAGTACTTACTCAGAAATTCTTTTATAGTGAATATTTATATTATGAATGCAAATTATATACAAAATATGAAATGACTTGAAATGTTTACGAGTGAATTATATGTATGAAATAATTGTTATTAGCTTAGTCATATTAAAACTATCTCCTATTTAAATAACTAGCAAACGCAGCCCCCGTTGGTTTGTTTATAGAAGTCGATATATCGCAGTGCTACCTGGTGGCGAGATACATCAATGGAAATAGCATATCTATATCTCGGAAACGGCACCAATAATTTTCATGAAATTTAGCATGCATGGGCTGTCGGAGGCAATTAATCGATCTTCAGTTTTAGGTTTAATTTAGAGTGAACAGAGCGTTGGGGCAACTTCTCGGCAGCCACCACCTCAGCCAGAAGGCACGTGTAGCAATACATAACGCAGTGCTTGTCCCAACATTACTGTATGGAAGCGAGAGTTGGGTATGCAGAAAAGAGTACGAAAGTAAAATTAATGCGGTCGAAATGCGATCTCTTCGGAAAATCTGTGGAGTTAGGCTGACCGACCGCATTCGTAACGACGACGTAAGAGAGCAAGTAGGTATGAAAGAGAGTATTGGTGTAAAGATGCGAAAGGGAATGCTGCGATGGTTCGGACATGTGGAAAGAATGCCGAACGAACGTCTGGTTAAGAAGATATACAGTGCGAAAGTGGAAGGATGTAGGTACCGAGGGAGACCGAGACTAACCTACCAAGACCAGATCGGTCAGGTACTGAAGGAAGGTGGAGTCAAGAGTCTCCGAAACCGGCGAGCGTGTATGAAGAGAATTATGAATGTTGAGGAAGCGAGTGAAGTATGCAGAGATAGAGCTCTCTGGCACTCTGTTCTCTCTGCCTACCCTGCAAGGGATATGGCGTGATGATATGTATGTATGTAAAATATTGTTTTGTCAGTATTTTTAGGCAAAAAAAAATATATTTTCCAGTGGCTGAAAACTATTAAAATATACATATATACATTACGCCATATCCCTTGCAAGGTAGGCAGAGAGAACAGAGTGCCAGAGAACTCTATTCTTGCATACTTCACTCGCTTCCTCAACATTCATAATTCTCTTCATAGACGCTCGCTGGTTTCGGAGACTCTTGAGAGACCTTCCTTCAGTACGTGACCAATCTGGTCTAGGTAGGTGAGTCTCGGTCTCCCCCGGTACCTACATCCTTCCACTTTCGCATTGTATATCTTCTTAACCAGACGTTCGTTCGGCATTCTTTCCACATGTGCGAACCATTAAAATATGAAGGCAAATTTTGACGCTGCCATTAAGAATAGACATAGCTCAATTGGAAAATTGGGCAGTCTAATCAAGACAGCTTCGGTTCGAATCCCAAGTTTCTTTTTTGTTATTTTTTGCCTTTTTAATTTTTTTATTGTTTTTTTTTAACTGTTTTTATTATATAATAACATTTAAATATATATTGCAAAACACACTAAAAAAAGAATACCAGCCATGGCTCGGTCATCCAGATATTCTAATATCTTTAAACGAGCAATTCTTGTATATAAATTTATATATTTATTTATATATTTTCTTTATTTTATATATTTTCTGAACCAACAATTTGCCTGAAATTTAGCATGCAGGAGGTTCCGGGGATGACTAATCGATCTAGCTAAGTTTCATTTGTAGAAAATATTGCTTTGTCAATATTTTCAATCAATGAAAAAATATAATTTTGCGTAGCCTGACAATTATTAAAATATGAAGGCAAATTTTGAGGCTGTCATTAAGACACCTCGACCGGATAATCGAGCAGTCAAATCGAGGCCGGTTCGGATCCTGTTTCTGTTTTTCATTATTTTTGACTTTTTAATTTTTTTTCTACCCTGTAGAGGTCAGATGATTACAGATTTTATAAAATTCCGTTCCCACAAGGAAATGCGGAGGTGTTAACCTAAAAAATCCTCTTTTTTTAATAAAGCTCCAACTGACTTGAATTTCGGTAGGTAAAGTTGTGTTACAATACAGAGGTAAACAATGAACGGCTTTTTAAAAATTCCACCCCTTTTTTTTTTTTTGGGGGGGGTGGGCTACGGTCAGCGCACTCCTCGCACCACTCCATCCGGGGTGACGGAGGGGCGTAAGCGCGCACACCCGTAACCCACCCGTGACGTCGCCTTCGTCGTTGGGCCGACCACCGGAGCAGAGTGACTTGACGTCAGTGGTCGGCCCGACGGAATACCCCTGAGGAGTACCCTCTCCTCGACCGACATCCCCCCCTCGGGTAGGATGTCGGTCTTTCCTCACGCGGTCGGCCTCTCGGCGGGTGACGGACTAATTCCCCGATCCAGTCACCCGCGGCCTTGGCTAGGGCGGCATCAGGCGCAGGTAATCGCGCCTGCGCCGCCCCAGTCGCCGGCGGCGGCTCGCGCCGTCGAGGAGACGCTCCTCGCGCACGCGCTCCGCCGCCTCCTTCCGCGAGACTACTGCCTCGCAGAAGGTTGCGACCGCGTCCCAGTTCCTGACGCTGTCGAGCATCGCCCTGGCGATGGTCGGCAGCGTCAGGTCGGCACCGATGATTGCGACGAGTTCACGACGCTGCTCTGCCCAAGCGGCACAAACCTCGAGCATATGCTGCGCCGTGTCTTCGTCGTAATCGCAGTGGTGGCAGGACGGTGTACTCTCCCTCCTGACGACCTTGTGCAGGTATTTGGCGAAGCATCCATGCCCCGTCAAAACCTGCACCAGTCGGAAGGAGAGCACCCCGTGCCGCCGTTCCAACCACTGCATCAGCACCGGCCGGAAGGCCTCTACGGTCCGCACACCGAACCGAGGCCTCTCCAGCCGGACTGCCTAACGGGCAATGACATCTAGGCGGGCGTCAACGCGCCAGGCGGTGAGTTCCCTCAAAGAGACCACACCGCCCTCCGCGCGCACCCCCGACACCCGCCGATACAAATCGGCGAGCATTTCCGCCTCCAGGTCCCACGGGGGACTCCCGGCCAACAGGCACGCTGCCTCCGTCGCCACCGTGCGGTACCCGCGTACAGCCCTGACCGCCATGGCCCTCTGTGGTGGTCGCCACAGAAGAGCCCTGAGTCGGACGGTCAGGGACCCCGCCCACACCGGTGCGCCGTACAGGGCCATCGACCGGACGACCCCGTGTACAGCTGTCAAAAAAAAAAAAAAAAAAAAAAAAAAAACCAACCCTTAAGGTGATTGCGTAGGTGTAAACCCAAAAAACAGCACATTTTCAGATACTACCCCTGCAGACTTGGAATTTGTTGTGGACTTTCCTTCTGCTCTATAAAGGTCAGATGAAGTAGGATTTCAAGAAATTCCTTCTCCGAAAGGTAGTCTATGTAGCGAAAGTAAACTACACACCTGAACTAATGTAACCGAAGCGAAGCGAGGGCGGGTCGATAGTTAAATATATATAATAATTTTCTAGCTATCACCCTCGTGCTTCCCTCCTTTCCGTATAAGTAATCACCAATACTAAAATCTTCTCCGAAACACGCTGCATCTTATAGTGTAAGTATTATTATAAGATTGGTTCAGTAGTTTTTTGCAATATAACCGAACAAAAAAACCGGCTCTTCATTCATTAATATAGATAGAAGAAGATAAATTTTAGTGTAGGATAACCCGTGTATCAAAAAATATAGACTATTTAACATTACGCTACAACGAATATGAGAATCAATAAAAATATTGCAAAAAAACGGAAAAATATATTTGTTTTGAGAGCTTCCGTTGCAAGCGCAGTGCATTATGAGTGCTTACAATGTGCTTACAACTCTCTTTAAAATCACCATTTGACGCCATTAAGAGCACTAAATAATTCTCTGAAATGTTTAAGCATCACACGTACGTGACAATCTATGAAATTATAGAAACTGCAGATTTATATCCTTGTACTACAAGTATAGCCAGGTGGCAGCCTCGTGACTTCAACTGGAGATTAAATACAGTATGTGAAAAAAATGGTTTATGCAAAATTCTTACATACATATCATCACGCCATATCCCTTGCAGGGTAGGCAGAAAGAACAGAGTGCCAGAGAACTCTATCCTTGCATACTTCGCTCGCTTCCTCAACATTCATAATTCTCTTCATACACGCTCGCCGGTTTCGGAGACTCTCGACTCCACCTTCCTTCAGTACGTGACCAATCTGGTCTAGGTAGGCTAGGTAGGCTAGGTTAGTCTTGGTCTCCCCCGGTACCTAAATTCTTAAAGATTGTAATTATGATACTTTGATTACTTTTATCTTTTATGTTATTTGTTTTTTATTGCTCTTAACTTTAGCTTAGCAAACGAGCAAGCAGCACATCTGACGAAAAGTATTACTGCCGCCCATGGACCTTTGCAATACCAGAGGTACAGCTAAGCCACTGCCTACCAATGGAAATCCCAAACCCAACCAGAAAGTTGGGCTTCTGGCTCTCTTGCTCACCGAACGAAGCAAAACAACACATTACCACTGCACAGGCGTCGATTTTCTGTAAAAGTATGGTACTACCCCGGACAGACCGGCCCGTGGTTGTAGAAAGAAAACCGTCAACAGTGTGTTCATACCATTAAAACTAATTTAGTGTTGCATAGCTCATTTATCAAAGAAGAATAAGCTATATAATATTACTCTTCGACCATTCGATCAATCAATGAAAAATGTTGCAAAAACAAGATAAATGTAACCGTTTTGAAAGTTTCCGTTACGTGCTGTTATATATTCGATTCAGTTAGATGTTAGATAGATGAGAGATGCTGCGTCAGAACTTCTACCCGTGATCAGAACAAAATCGCTAGCCACTACCAGTCAACAATCAAGCTCCATTTCGAAACCCCGCCTCTTTCATTTATTCCCGTGATAATTAATTAATTAAATTATTACTCAAATTATTAAGTTAATTAAATGCTTACTAATTCCTATTAAATAGTGAAAAAAGTCTTATGTCTTTTTATAAAGATGATTTACCAAGCACTGGATAACTGCGCAGCGCATCATGGGCGCTTACAACATACTCTCTCTAGACTCACGCAGCTGAAGTTGCCGGGGTCAGCTATCATCATTCTTCTGCTTTTTTCCAAAAGTTATTGGCAAAATGTTCATACCCAGCCGCCGACCTAATGTCAATCCTCCTTGGGAGTATAATTGTTGACCAATCGGACCAGCACGTTTGACCTGCTGGTCAGACGTTTTGATGCATTCTTAACCCCTAACAACGCCAAAAGTTACTAATTAGTACTTCCTAATTTAACTCCGCCCTAACATTAATTTCATCTCAGCTCATATATGTTCCACTGCAGGGCTCAAAACTACTTCTTAGTATGAGGGAAATCAATAATTATACCAGGCCAGTCAAACGCGTTGGTACAGAGTTGTATTTCTTGTTTTTATTGTCTTACATATATGTTATATACATACATGCATACATACCATCACGCCATGTCCCTTGCAGGGTAGGCAGAGTGAACAGAGTTCCAGAGAACTCTATCTTTGCATACTTCACTCGCTTCCTCAAGATTCATAATTCTCTTCATACACGCTTGCCGGTTTCGAAGACTCTTGACTCCACCTTCCTTCAGTACATGACCGATCTGGTCTAGGTAGATTAGTCTCGGTCTCCCCCGGTACCTACATCCTTTCACTTTTGCATTGTATATCTTCTTAACCAGACGTTCGTTCGGCATTCTTTCCACATGTCCGAACCATCGGAGCATTCACTTTCGCATCTTTACACCAATACTCTCTTTCATACCTACTCGCTCTCTTACGTCGTCGTTACGAATATATATATGTTATATGCATATAATATTCCTTAGTCCTCTATTACGATCACACACGGGTAAGATAGGGGTGGTGGATAACATTTTTACTCCGTCACCACACGTAAATTTTACATAATTAATACTCTATTTTTCCGTGTGGTGACGGAGTAAGAATAAAATTCACCACCCCCTATCTTACCCGTGAGTGATCGTAAGAGACGACTAAGGGATATAAAACGCATATAAAATCTATGCAAGAGAAGGAAAACTCGAAAGAAAACCCTATACGAACGCGTCTAACCAGCGCAGGATAGTAGGTTAATTTCCCTCTCATTGCGGAGGAGGCCCTAGCCCAACAGTGGGACATATATGGGCTGTGATGATGAATGATGATGATGATGAATACTATTGATTTAATGTTGTTATTGTTTCAGATTGTGCAATACGATTGCGTAGTACGCGAGCCGGTCGCGTGCACTCCGGCCACTTGCCACGCACACGTGGCTGTCGTCTTCTGATCCCTCCGACAACTCCTCGCAAAGCCTTACTAATAGAACTGCATAAGCTCAACGTACCCTGCTCCAGTGGTTTTATCCGGTTTGCTCCAAATACACCGACGTTATGCGGCAAATTAGATCAAATACCACTACCAAATAGAAAATTCCTGTATTCTTCGTCAGCGAAAAATCCAGCCGTAGAACTCCATGGTCGACCTACGTTCGCCGCAGTATACCGTTTAGTAGATCATTGTCATAATGTTCTACTCACGGCTAGAAACGGCTCGTTCGAAGTCGGCCCAACAATTAAACTCGTATGCTCTTACGAGATCCACCTTCCTTACGGCAACCATGTGGCTCTACGGTTACAAATGGGCACAGGACCAATGAATGCAAAAGAAAATGATGTGTCCAATATCATCCATGAAGATGGACAAGCTTTGTGTAGAGGGATGGAGCTGAGTCTCGCAGATGGAGACTCCAGATGGAGACATTGCTCTCAACCAGGTGATCCATTAAGAAGTGTTCAAATAGTGTCAGAAAAAAATTCAGTTCGTTTGAATATAAGTGTGGCTGCAAAGAAGAATACATCCGCTATGTGGCTAAAAGTCTGGTGGATGGATAAAGCTGTTGAAGATATAGTTGGTCATTGTGATTATGGATGGGTTCTGACAGGGGATTTTTGCATATCAGCAATACGAGAGGCAAAGAAAGCATGGAGACAGGCTGAGGCTGAATGCGTAAGGCTAGGAGGACATCTTGCCAGTGTGCTTCACGAAAGGCAGCAACAAATCATGGACCAAATGCTTATTCATGCGTAAGTATAACATAAAAGATACAATTTAGTTTCCAAATTTTAGACTATAAGTTAAGCTGTATTCCTAAAAAACGTATACGCTCTGAAACAAATAATTTATCTACTACTGAAAATATTAAGCTGTTTCTTCTTATTTTACAACAAGTAAATAATATTTTTTTATCAATTTTAATCAATTTAATATGATATTATTGTATTGATATTTATAGATAGCAAGATTTTCTAGAACGCGGTCTTCTAGCATTATCAGAGGCAGTGATATTACTACGGCTCCTGGCATTATCACTTCATCACTTGATGAACGTTCATTGCCTTGAATTAAGATAGTTCTAGGGCAGTGATGTTATTTTAACGTCACTATCTTATCAGGTGTTATAAATTATTAATGAAATATGGACTTATTCTCGAGTATTTCGATAATTCTTATGTTAATTACAACGCCTGGTGGGTTATCTCTTAACTTCAATTCCATCGATAATTCAAAATGGGAATCCAATTACGAAGCATAGTCTCTCATCGTATAGAAAAATTGGCGTGAAAAATTTCGTTGTCTGAAATTTCTATTACTTTACACTGATAATAAGTCGATTATAATTAATTAATATTATTATAAGGTAGACTTTAATTATAAATCAGTACGAATATTTACCTAACCATATATTTTCTGAAAGACCTGAAAGGTCTTGAAATTGAAAAGAAAAATCATTTAATAAGGGTTAATTCATAGTCACAATTTTTATGTCCAAAGTCATCGGCAAAAATATCGTGGCGTCCACGTTTCTTTGATAATCCAGTCTCTCGTAATACGTGGACAACCTATTGCTTTCTATCGGGCACAATGCCAAGCTTTGAAGATTTACTTATAAATTCACAAATAAAACAACCTCAATTTTTTTTCTACGTCACGAGAATCGAAACCTTTCGGGTCAATATTCGCATAATTTAATTTTCATGAAGAAAGGAACAATTGTTAAATATTCTGAGTTATCTTAAGCTTAGCTTATTTGTCTTATTTCGTAATCGGGTCACGTCATTTGGGTCAAAGATTCCCAACAGACAGTCAGCGAAAAAGTTACAAGGATAACCGATTTGTCAGCTGATTTGCATAAAGCGATATTATATAGTATTGCCAACGTAAAAAAATATTTATTTACCCTGCTCTATTTGCCTATCATTTTTTGACGTAATTTATTTCTTTATGCCTATTTGTAGTGTATGTTTTTAGTATATACGTGCGTCAATTGTAATAGATTAATATCAACGAATCGTTAAAAATTTTAAAAGAAATACGATAAAGTACGATATTGAATATTATGTGATCGCAAATGCATTTGGAGTGTAGAGTGTGAATGCGTTTTTCAATGTGAATACAAATTTAAAGTCCAATTGAATTAGACACAGCTGGCAGCACCGATAGTTAAGGTGAAGTCTTTTTATTAAGGGGAAGTCTCAACAAATTCAATATTTATTTATATAAAATTATAAAAAACCCTGTATCAGGGTGCTGTGCTGTGTGGTAGCGGATACGAATACTGCCAACCCTGACTTTGCTCGTGGATGTCGTAAAAGACGACTTCGCGCGCGTTACGCCTTCTAACGACCTGGGCCAACTCCATCTGATGCCGTTTGGTCAACAATTACATTTTTGACGTCAACCCTGACGTCATAAAACTATTGCCAATAACTTTTACAATATGTACTATGAAACAAGAGTACATATTGTATCGACCCCAAGTAATTGGGATAAAAGTAGAAGAATGATGAATGATAAAAGACCCTGTCTCACTATTCTGCGATAACCAAAGACGAGCAAAACACTGTTTCCATTCGGCTTGACAGTGCCTCTTTACCCTCATAGAGGGAGAGCCTGTGATCGCCAGTCCTACCACATAGTATAAAGGCTAAAAAATTTTCTGTGCAAGTAACCTACAGCAGGTAAGAAGGTTTGGATATTATGAATCTCGAACCGTGATGGCTTTGGTAAGTAACAGGTAGCAAAGGTGAGCATAATTGCTGCCCAAAAACATTATAGCATAATGCGCATTTTTTAGTATGTTCTACAGGATACTATTAGAATATTATACCATCCGTTGCCAGACACTTTGTAGGGTGGCAACCCCCTGCCGTTCGGCTCCAGATGTTCATCAATACATATACAGTCTCTGATGGCAACGAAGCTTTTAACATCAAGAAGTTACGAAATTTCGATGCTAGTAGTCTACCACCATTAAAAGCGAGCTGGTACAATACTTTCTACGAGTAAATTATATATCCACTATTTGGAATAATGCCCACTTAAAACATCTAGGATGTTTACATCGTATACCAGCCAGAAAATAATGGTTGGGTACGCAAAGATAACAAATATTATTTCAAATGGTTCGATGGAGTTCAGCTCTCAAACTTTGTCACTGATGCACTAATAGCTCCAACAGGTATTTAGTTGTTTGTTATCTTAAATTATTATACATTAATTTTTAGCTGTTCAAATTCTCACTACCTTGTTTATACTTTTACTGAAACTGAAGAAGAAGACTATAATGAAAATGATCAAGTTACAAACTGCAGTAGCGATGAAGAAATTGACATAGCCAACTACTTGTATAATGATTAAGTTATTTTATATTATAATTAAATTGATATCAATTGAAAGATATTTTTAATTTATAAAAATAATATTTTTGTACGATTGGATTGACCAATAAATCATACTCACTACTTATATTGCATATAGTATATAAACCGCCTCTGCGCTCGCCCCTACAGCTGACCTTCAACTATGTCTGGGAGAGTGTTAGAACCTTTGAAACTGTCTGGCCGTTTGGGAAACATCTTTGAATAGTTGACCAAGTAACATATATAAAACTCAGATTTTATATTATGACGTAAGTAAAATTACTATTTATTCAACTTTAAAGGCGTCTGGCAGGGGGTTGCCACCCTACAAAGTGTCTGGCAACGGATGGTATAATATTCTAATAGTATCCTGTAGAACATACTAAAAAATTGCGCATTATACTATAATGTTTTTCTCCATTAAGAGAGATGTAGGTACTCGTAATTTATACAATAAGTAGATGAATAGGATGTTCTTTTAATAAAATTCATTTGTGAATGAAAAAGAGATTATTACACATGAAATAGATTGTTGGGTAAGGGGTAGGTGTAATTTGTGTCCGTCAAATTATATGTTTGTAAATTTCTTTAATTTTAACTATCCGTGTGTTAACGGAGTAAGAACACAATTCACCACCCCTTATCCGTGGTTACCGTATATCTTACCCGTGGGTGATAGTAAGAGACGACTAAAGGATATAAAACGCATATAACATCAATGCAAGAGAAGGAAAACTTGAAACAAAACCATATACCAACACGTCTGACCTGCGCGGTATAGTAGGTCAATTGCCCTCTCATTACGGAGGAAGCCCGAGCTCAACAGTGGTACATATATGGGCTGTGATGATGAAATTCCTCGGCAATACATGGACTATTTTAGTGCCACGTGTTGACTTTAAAAAATAATTTAAATTCCATGTATTGAAAAGCCGTTCCATGTGGATTACCAATGAAACCAGAATGATATCCATAATATATTAATAGTGGTAGTGCCACAGCGATGACAGTTCTGTCTATAGCCGCAGGATTATCTGTTCGAGGTAGTACCACTCTCTCGCAGAGAATCGACGTATAAATTGTGGCAATGTGTTGTTGCGCTTCGTTTGTTGAACGAGAGAGCCGATAGCATAACTTTCTGGGTTGATTTGAGGTTTTCATTGTTAGGCAGTGGCTTAACTGTACCCCTGGTATTACAAAAGTTCATGGGCGGTAGTAATGCTGACGATCAGATGTGTTGTTTGCTCGTTTGCTATCATAAGCAATAAAAAATAATTTAGAAAGAAAGAAAGAAATATATTTATTGCAACGGACATACAGAATGGATATAAAAGTAACTGTAAATGAGATGCTGGCCGTCACAAAACGCTTTCAACTCAGCATATTGCAGGTCAAAAGTAACTGGCCACCAAAGACAAAGATCGGGTACCGGTGGTCCGCTCGCACGGCGAAGAGAGGTGTTTGCAGGGTGGGTCCATGGGGTTGCGCGCCGCCTCTTCCGTCGCCCCGGGCCGATTTGCCGGGGCGCGCCCACATCCATGGTCCCACCTTGCGAAAAAAAAAAAAAAAAAACCCTCAAAAGTACCTGCACTGATCTTCCGTGGAAACGCTTTGAGTATACATATATAGTAGATATAAATCTCTGTAATAACGATGACTTATTGGACGTGAGAAACCTTAGTAACACTGTAAAGTGTTCGAAACGTCGGGTAATTAAAAATCAAATACAAACGCGATAGAATCTGTAAAATTAGTTTTATTATAAATGTGTAATAATCGATTTCTCATACACTTGTCGTTTTTTTAGTTGACGTTTTGCCACGCCATCTATCCCCTATGTAAACATTTAACTCCTACTAAAATTATAATTCTCTATTCGGAATAATACTTAATTATGATTAGACGAAATATTTAAAAGTTTACTTGTTATTCAAATGTTGCTTAATTATCTATAAAACTAATTTTAATTTTAATTATTTATTCTACTTTAAATTCTCAAATGAATTTATTCGATAAAACAAATTGCTTAAAAAGATTAACATAAACCTTTTCTTTTTCTAAGTCCGGGGGCTGGTATCGACGATGTATACTGGATCGGAGCAACTGACGCCGTCCACGAAGGAGAATTCCGATGGTCCGATGGTCTACCTTTCTCTTTTGCACGTAAGTAAATCTATATAAGAAATTACTATAAAACTCCATGTTGACAGACTAAGTATGTGACCGCTTGGTTAACAACACAGTTCGTGGGAACATATCAAAGAAATAACCATGATTCCCTACCCAACCACCAAGCGTAAAATATAGCGTTATAAAAAAAACAGATAATGTGGGTATTTCTATAATGCAATTAGCAATTCGTGAATCGAGGCTATCATACTTAGTCCAAAAACTCCACAAATAATATAGTAACTAGTTAAGATACCGATACACTATACCAGTGTTATGGGTTCGGTTTCCATGCTACAATAATTTAACACTAATTATTATTCTCAGTGCAAGCGTAATCTGTATCCGTTCATTATATATTTGTAAAGTCCCCCGCAATATAAGGATTATTTCCTTTGGTCCATTAATTACGTGAGGTAATTAGAGGGAGGGGGTAGAGCCGAATCTTACTGAATCTCACTTGGGGGAGAAGGAGGGGTCTTGGTAAATATCACGTATTTTTTTTTAAGCAGATATTGGTGTGAAACTGCGTGAACGTTAAGTTAAATTAAAGTTAAATGAAAGTAAAAACCTTTATGCCCAAATACAAGTTTTGAATATTCTCACGTGAGATTGGGAAAGAGAGGGAAGAGGATTGAGAAAAAGAAGCTGGGGTGGGTGTCAAAAATTCTCAAAATTGCCTCACGTAACTAATGGACGTCCCATTAGACCATCTTTTTTTTAAGAAAAGGAATAATATTATGATTAGAGTATCCTTTCCCGTCTATAGCAATCAAAGAAAATTTTGACCTCGTATTTCGTTTCTACATCAATCATCATCATGGTCGTAGAATAATACAGATCTGAGGATGATAAGAAGTAATGATTTTTGATATTTACGCGAGTATCACATATTGGTGTAAAGATGCGAAAGGGAATGCTCCGATGGTTCGGACATGTGGAAAGAATGCCGAACGAACGTCTGGTTAAGAAGATATATGTACAATGCGAAAGTGAAAGGATGTAGGTACCGGGAGAGACCGAGACTAACCTACCTAGACCAGATCGGTCATGTACTGAAGGAAGGTGGAGTCAAGAGTCTCCGAAACCGGCGAGCGTGTATGAAGAGAATTATGAATGTTGAGGAAGCGAGTGAAGTATGCAAAGATAGAGTTCTCTGGCACTCTGTTGTCTCTGCCTACCCTGCAAGGGATATGGCGTGATGATATGTATGTATGTATGTATCACATATTACAAATAACACTATTTTTACGTATTCTATCGTATTTGTATTTGATTTTTAATTTCCCGACGTTTTGAATAATTTACAGCGTTCATGGTCACGGGAGGACTGTTCTCCCGTATAAATAGTTTTATTTAAAATGACAAGAAGAAGTAATTAAGACGAGAACAGTCTTATCCTAATTACTTGTGATCGACGAAATATGTACTCTTCTTCCATAGTACATATTGAATAAGTTTCAAAACTTTCAATAGTAATAATAAAAAAATAGTAAAAATATAATAAATAAATAGTAATAATAATAATTCACCACTCCTTTTAGGAATTATTCACCAAATGGGCTCAGGTAGACTTAGTCCAGTTCAAGCTCTTAGTCGATTTTACCGATACTTGTTATCAATGTAAGAGACAATAGTATTAGTAGTCATCAACTATACGTTTTTTTTTTCTTAAATTTTATGGCTTGGTTACTAAAACTTTTAAGCCAAATCTTTGTTAATATAAATTGACTTCATTCAAAGTCATCCTCCGTCAGTAAGTTAAATTGTCTCCTTCAACAGCGCCATGGCCACATTGTTAAAGGTATCTTTGGGGAGTTTTAGTGAAAAGCGATGTATGTAAGGCTCTGTTGTATAATATTCACTACACCTTAGTACTTCCTGCACATCAGATTATATAAAATGGCATCAAAATTAATTAATATAAAACGTTAAAACACTAAGATATTGAATATAATACAAGGGCACCACATGACACTTTTCCTTTCCCGCTAAAACTCTATACAGATAATGAATTTTCTTCTTCTTCTTATTTTTATGTATTGGCAATCAGCTACATAAATGAGCCATCGTTGCCAGTGTCGAGTTATAATTATCTTCAAGTTTTTAGAGTCTTCAGATTAGTCATGTCCGTCAGTAAGTCAAATTGTTGCCATCAACAGTGCTATGGCCACTCTGTTAATGGTATCTTGTGAGAATTTTGATGAAAAACGAAAACGTTGTAAAGCACTTTTATATGATATTCACTACATCTCAGCAGTTCCGTCACATCACATTACATAAAATGCCATCAAAATTATCTAATATAACACGTTAAAACACTAAGATATCGAATATAATACAAGAGCACCACATAACGTTTTAGATTCCCGCCAAAAACTCCCGATAATGAATTTTAATGTACATAGATAACCATAATGAGTCGTTTAGAAATCAATTTTGACACTTAAATAAATACTAAATAAAATTATTCTGATTTTTTTTATTTATGTTTAATGTACTATGAGGTTAGATGGATTCATAAAAAATAAGAGTCCCAAATAAATAAAGAAAAAGTGATTACTTTTAGTCACTTTGCTATACGATACGCGCAATTGATATTATTCTTTTGTTCTATGGCTAATAATAATAATGTCAGAACTATCACGACACAAAACTATTTCAATTCTACATATCTGATTGTGTTTACAGACGCGTACATTTTCGCTAACGAGCTCGTCATTGTACACAAAACAGAAGCAAATAAACCCCAATTAGTGTATCTAGTTTACTTATTTATTCATTACATAGTGGATGACAGTACATGTAAGTTTATTACAAGTTTCCATTTGGCTCGCTGTTTTTGTTTTATATAATAATTTCTACTTAATCAATATATTTGGCCTTTTATTTTATTTTTTACAGTGTCATTCATACTACGACCTGGAATATAGCGTACTAGCTTCTGCCCACGGCTTCGCCCGCGTAAAAGATTACTTTCCTAAAGATTTTCATCCCCTATTTAATTTTACCCCTTAAGGGTTATTTTGACAAAAATTTAATGTCATATTTATTTATATCTAATCAATACCCTAAAACTAAGTTCCAAGGCTTTAAAAATGACTATACTTCCTTACAACATTTCATCCCCCTTATAGAATCCATAATTACTTCTAATGTTTACGCGATTATTACACATTTGAAATAAAACTACTTTTATGGATTCTATCGCGTTTATATTTGATTTTTAATTTCCCGACATTTCGAACACTTTACAGTGATCATGGTCACATCCTCCCGTGACCATGATCACTGTAAAGTATTCGAAACGTCGGGAAATTAAAAATAAAATACAAACGCGATAGAATCCGTAAAATTAGTTTTATTTCAATCCATAATTATTAACATCCTCACATTCAGTGTGACGGCGGAGTAAGAATACAATTAGACATTCTTTTGTCCGTGGGTGTCGTAAAAAAAAGATTAAGTAATATATTATGCATATAACATCAACATAAGATAGGAAAAACTCAAAATAAAACCCAATACCAACAATATTGAGCAGCGTGGTATATAGACAATTTCTCTCCTATTGTGGAGTAGACTCGAGCGCAACAGTTGGACGTATATGAGCTGAAATTATTAAAACGATGATGAATGATAAAATAATATTGATTGCATTGTAACGTAACTGCCAAATATTGTGGTACAATTAACACACATGACTTCTTTGTTTGATTCACTAATGACTGTTCTGCATCTGGAGGTTATTTGTGGTAGTACGTACGTAAAGACCCTCGAGACGTGACAATTTCATTATTAGTTCGAGGTGTTGCCTCACAAAAAAATAATAAGCTTTTATTGAACACAATATGTATTTGACATCTTAAACTAACGTTATAAAAAAAACGATGTCTGATTTTTGTATTTCTTTGTGGTGACAGAATAAGAACACAATTCACCACCCCCTCTATCTTACACGTGGATGATTGTAAGCGACGACTGCGGGATATAAAATGCATGTAACATCTATGTAAGAGAAGGAAAACTAAACTAAAACCCTATACCAACACGTCTGACCAGCGTGGTATAGTAGATCAACTTCCCTCCCATTATGTAGGAGGCTCGAGTCCTGCTGTGAATAATATGTGGGCCGAGACGATGATGTTTACGCGAGTATTAAATAAAACTATTTTTACGGATTTCATCAGGAACAGACAGACTTAGTTCTCCCCAATGACCAAGAACGCTGAAAAATGTTCGAACTATCTAAGAAATATAAATCAATTACAAACTGCATTAAAATCCATATAAGGTAGGCCTCATAGGTAGGGACACACTTGACAGTTCTCTATCTATAACCGTGGACCAGTCCGTCCGGGATAGTACCACACTCTCGCAGAAAATGACGTCTGAGTTTTGGCAATGTGCTATTGTGCTTCGTTCGGTGAACAAAGAGCCGGAAGCAACTTTTTTAGGTGGGTTATTAGGCAACGGCCAGCTGTACCTTCGGTACTGCAAAGGTCCAAAAGTGAAATTAAGACTTACCATCAGGTGTGCTGCTTGCTTGTTTGCCATCATAAGCAATAAAAAAAAATACTTTTATTTAAATTTTTTATGCTTTGATCTCCCTTTTTCTTGCATAGATATCATATGCATGTTATACCACTTAATCATCTTTTACGATATTCAAGAATTAATATAGGGACTGATGAATTGTATTCTTTCCGTGTGGTAACGAAGTAAGACATAGTATCCCTATCATATCCGTGGGTATTCGTAAGAGACGACTAAGGGATATAAAACACATATAACATCAATACAAGAGAAAGAAAACTGGACTTAAAACCCCATACAAACACGTCTAACTAGCATGGTATAGTAGATCAATTTTCTGACCCTTGTAGAGGCTTGAACCTAGCGGTGAGGCATATATGAGCTGATGACAAATTGTATTCTTAATCCATCATTATATTGAGCAAATTTTAATATTATAAACGGACAATCCAATTTTATTCATCTGTATAAATTAGAAAGACCGAAAGGGACAACTTAAGTGACAATCATGTGTAGAGCCGGCTGAGTAGCTCTCGACTGAGGAGTACTCAAGTCGAGTGACCTTAACACAATTCACTCCACTGTATTCTAAGTATAATATTTAGACATGATACATTAACTTACTTGTGATATTATGCGGTGATGAGTTAGATTACAATGAATCACCATCCTTTTTTCTCCTTAGGAGTCGTATAAATCCTCTTGAGAATATTTCCGATTTGTGGCCTCTAAGCAAATCGATAGCAACACTCTTCTAAAAAACATATAACACTGAACTATGGCAGAGTTCATCTATTCGACCTGGAAATGTCATGGTCTTCAACACTAAGTTTTCAGCGATAATTTCCCCCATGTCAGATGTAGAATGAATTACTAGGGTGGTTCAAATATAAACCGGATTTTTTTAATAAAGGCGGGAAAAATTTAGTGTTGTAAAAATGGCTGTACTGGATGTTAAACTAGTCTGTTACGAAGCGCAGAGAACAGCCGGGACCACGTAACCTAGCTTTTTAGTGTGTAATAGCCATGAGCGAGAAGGATGTACCAGTGTCTGTTGCGCAACGCATCATTATTCATTTTTGGTCAAAAATAATATAAAATCAGCTGATACTTATCGAAAATTACTCGAACAGTTTGGGGATGAGTTCCTCTCCAAGATTCAAGTGTATGGATGGTGTTCTACTTTTCCAAAAGGCCGAGAAAGAGTGACAAACTTGCCAGATGCGCGGCGCCCCAGTACAAGTGTTACTTCTTCTCGCGCAAATAGTTATGTGACAAGCTGCGAGATTTTGACCTCCTCTCTCGGAAAGATAGCCAAAGTATGTAGAGTGTGAAGGAGACTATCTAGAAAACTGTAAAAAAAATTCAGCTCTGTAATTTAATAATGTTTTTTATAGCAAAATTCTAGTTTATATTTGAACCACCCTCGTACCTGCTGCTGTTTTCCGAACGCTATTACATATCCTTCATTAAACGAGGTTTAAAAAAAAGCATATTCTTCGGGGTTGGTAACGGCATCATTATATATTTAATATTGCAAAGTTTCGTGAGTGGCAGTAGCACTTACAATCAGATGTGCTGCTTGCTTGATTATCATAAGCAATAAAAAATGCAGTGGTTATATTATTATGGCATTATTCTTTCTTAAAGAATCCTATCATAAAACCGTTGATAGCCCGCCGGGCAGGCTACCGAAGACAAGGTTTCTGTATTGGCGGATAACCCAAATGGAAGCAGAGAAATATAATAACTTAGTTTATTATATTTACACAATCTTCTTCTTCTTCTTCTTTTTATGTATTGGGAATCAGCTACTTAAATGAGCCATTGTTGCCAGTGTCGAGTTATAATTATCTTCAAGTTTTTAGTATCTTCAGATTAGTCATTGTCCGTCAGTAAGTCAAATTGTCGCCATCAACAGTGCTATGGCCACACTATTAATGGTATCTTGTGGGAATTTTGATGGAAAGCGAAAACGTTGTAAAGCACTTTTATATGATATTCACTACATCTCAGCAGTTCAGTCACATCACATTACATAAAATACCATAAAAATATCTAATATAACACGTTAAAACACTAAAATATCGAATATAATACAAGAGTACCACATGACGTTTTAGATTCCCGCCAAAAGTCCTCTACACAATCTGTGATCAGTACTTTTCCAAAAAAAAAAATTACCTACTATGAACATAGATATAGTAATGGTTGGATCAATTTGCTTCGTATACATATCAGGAGTCTAAACGTCAAGTCATGTTATATGTGCAATTTTGTGTAAGAGACTTTTGGCGGATATATGAAAGTATCATGTGCAGATGGTCTTGTATTATATTCAATATCTTAGTATTTTAAAGTGTTATATTAAATAATTTTTCCGTGTGGTGACGGAGTAAGAATACTATTCACTACCCCATTGCTTACCCATGGGTGATCGTACAAGACGACTAAGTGATATAAAATGCATATAACATGTATGCGAGAAAAGGAAAACTCGAAACAAAACCCTATACCAACACGTCTGACCAGCGCGGTATATTAGGTTAATTTCCCTCCCATTACGGAGGAAGCCCGAGCCCAACATTGGGACCTTTATGGGCTGTGATGATGATGATGATTAAATAAATAATTTAGAATGGAATTTATAATAATTTAGAATGGAATTTTATGTATTGTGATGCAAAGTAACTGCTAGAATGTAGTGAATATGCTTTACAACATTTTCGTTTTACCACCAAAATTCCCACAACATACCATTAACAGTGTGGCCATAGCACTGTTGATGGTGACGATTTGACTTACTGATGGACAATAACTAACATAAAGTGACTATAGTTCATCTAATCTAAGAAGGGCATTTTGACGTTTTGCATTTTTTAATACACAATAACCTCGGTCAAACGTACGTACGTACACATGATTGTAAACACTAAATATGAAATTTTAAAAACTTTTAAACTATTAAGTTATTTACATAATTAACATTGCGGGTGTCTTTCTTGTACAATAATCTAATGTTGAAACTCGTAAAACTAATTTAAAATAAAAATAACATGGTAAATAGTAATTGTTATTGACGACCTAACAATGTCACGTCATCACGTTCTATACAGTAGTGCTTGACAACTTGCAATTCACAAATATGCAAATAATCTGTAAAAATATTAGAATAATACAATTAATCGAATAGACATTTTGACAGAGATGTACATTTCGACACTTTGATTGATGAGAAAATAATTATTAATGTTCGCGACGCTGATAATTCAAGTAACAGTAGTAATCCTTACTAAATAGCTATTTTCAAATCCATTTTTTGTTTTTAATTAACCTAATTCTACTAAATATGATGAATAGATTCTATGCTGACATAAATAAATTTATTTAGTACTAATTTAGCACTTAGCACACTGTCAAAGTGCACTTCTTAGATTAGACAGACTATAAATACGTGAAGAATATTGTAATCTGACAGTAGTGGCTTGTACAAGTAGCTGATTGTCTATATATTTTAATAGTGGTAGGAACACGCTGTTGACAGTATTCTGTCTACAGCCGCGGGCCGGTCCGTCCAGGGTAGTACCACGCTCTCGTAGAAGATCGACGTCTGAGTAGTGGCAATGTGCTATTGCGCGTGAACGAGAGATCCGGAAGCCAACTGGGTGGGTTTGGGTATTTTATTGGTATGCAGCGGCCTAAGCTGTACCCTTGGTGTTGCAAAGGTCCATGGGCGGCAGTGATACTTGCCACCAGGTGTGCTGTATGCTCGTTTGCCACCATAAATAATTAATATATATATATATATATATATATATATATATATATATATATATATATACGCTTATCCCATTTACATGGGTCTGACACAATATGTATTCTTCTTGCATCATACATATTTCAAAAGTTATTGGCAATAGTTTTATAACTGGCTGCCTGATTGACATGTACTCCTTCCTTGGAAATGTAATTGTTGACCAGATGGCATTAGATGTAGTTGTTGTTGTGATGTTGTTGTGGTTTATATAAAGCTTTTTGTCGTCTTTTACGATATCCACGAGCAATGTAAGGGTTGTAGCCGCCACCACAAAATATTTTTTTTTTTTTCTAAGTCGCCACCCTGCTCTAAGTAAATAATCCTTGTATTGCGGGGGACTTTACAAACATGCAATTAACGCAAACACAATTACACTCAGACTCAAAATGACAGTTTGAAAGTTTTGTTCCGAGTAAGAATCGAACCCACTGAACTGGTACGGAAGGTCGGTATTTCAACCACTAACGCCATTGGTGCAGACAATACTTATAAATAAAGTAATGAATACCGCAAAATTGAACATAAATATTTATTTATGTATATATGAAGCATTCACATATAAAATTAAAACTATTCACTCTACATTTTCACACAAACCATAGATTTTATATTAAAAGCAATGAAGTACGAACCATGAACATTGGATAGGGTTCCGTAGATCTTTGTTTTTGTTGCTTATGATGGTAAACGAGTAAGCAGCACACCTGATGTTAACTGTTACTGCCACCCATAGACTTTCGCTATGACCACACTGTTAATGGTATAAAAATACAATTATGTTATATACTTTCAGTGGTAGGTAGCTATGTGGTAGCGGCTACGAATACTACCAACCATTACTTTGCTCGTGGATGTCGTAAAAGACGACTAAAAGCCTCATAACGACCTTGGCCAACTCCTTCTAATGCCGTTTGGTCAACAATCACGGGAGGGTTGACGTCTGGCAGGCGGCCAGTCATAAAACTATTGCCAATAACTTCTACAATATGTACTATGAAAAAAGAGTACCTATTGTACATTTATGGTAGGACCACGCTGTAGACAGCTGTCTATCTATAGCCGCGGGCCGGTCCGTCCGGGGTAGTACCACACTTTGGTAGAAGATAGACGTCTGAATAATGATAATGTATTATTGCGCTTCGTTCGGTGAGCGAGAGAGCCGGCAGCCCAACTGGGTGGGTTTGGGGTTTGTATTGGTAGGCAGCGGCCTAGCTATACCCTTGGTATAGGCGGCACTAACACTTACCATTTCGTGTGTTGCTTGCCCGTTTGTCACCATAAGCAAAAAAAAATACTATATCATTGGATAGGAAGAAATTGCAAATATTCTTTAGGTTTCTTATACTGATTTTTTATTTAGAATTACTATAGGATCTATAAAGATTTACAAAAAAAAATACCCGTGTAACTAAAAACACTTAAGAAAAAAATATAAAGCTAAATGTATAAAAAAAATTGACGTTAAATTGTCACTAAAAAAGTCCAGTAGTTCAGTACAAATAAATTTTAACACGGAACACACAGATGTACTATAAATGTGAACTATAAATATAATAATACTATAAATATATAACTCAGCTCAAATCTTCCCGAGGTTAAATTTTAGATATTTTCTATATCTCTAAATAATATAAAGATAAAATTTTGTATTTGAACTGTCAAACGTATTGTCTACGGAACCCAGATAATGAATGATAAATGAATGATTGAACGAAGCGAATGAGCTGGAAATTGCAACAAAGTGCCTGCGGGCTATATCGGCCATCAGTTGCGTAAATAATCTGTGGTTTTTCAATATTATATAAGTAAAAATTTAAAAAAAGCAAATGCGTTATGCATGTTGTTTAAGAGAATAAGAATACAATTTACCATCCCATTTCGCGCATGGGGGTAGTAAAAGCCGACTAAGGGATATAATATGCAGATAACATTTATGAAAGAAAAGGGAAACTCTAAATAAAACCTAAAGGGCGGTTAATATTATATTTTATCTTTTTTTCTTTCTAGTTGGTCAATTTCCGTCCTTATTATAATATTTTTTTTAAATCTCATTCTCCAATAATTATGTGAATGTAAAGGCACAACACAAAGAATTATCCTTTAGCGCTAGACATTATTAAAAAAGTAATCAAAAAAATTATACATACGTATATGTAAATATGATACGAAGCGAAATTTGCATGGCCTACAATAAGTCACGGTGGTGTAGTGGCAGAACGATTGGGCCGGAATCCCAATAGGCGCGGGTTCGAATCCCGCTTGTGACATCATTTTTCACTTCGTAATCGGGTTTTATAAACATGTATACAATCCAAAATATATGAGTCATAAATACGTATGCAGTTTGCTACTGTGGCGATTAGATATATTTAAAAAAAAATAGCAATCTGTACGGTAGCGAAATTGTGTGTACACCACGGTTTTATCTAAAAAACAAACAAAGTTGAAAGTGTACATTCAACAAGTTTGAAGCTACACTGGACCGCAGCTCCGATCCAACTCTGCCACCTAACACCCACCACCCTACATACCCGAGGCGTGACGTCATAATATTTATGCCTACCTGTGCCTACGAACCCGTCCGCAGTGAATTTTATTTTTGACATAATATTTCATCATTAAAACAAATTCTATATTACTGCGGAATATAAATCTTTATGCACAGATATCGTAGTGGTTAAGTTACCGACCTTCCTAGCCAGTGGCATGGGTTCGATTCCCATGCAGGACAATACGTCGTGCGATCCACAAAGTGTTTCTCTGAGCCTGGGTGTAATTTGTCTGCGTTAATTGCATGTTTGTAAAGTACCCAAGCAAGACAAGGATACAAACAAGACAAGGATTATTTTCTTAGTGCAGGTTGGCCTTTGAAAAAAAAAACAATCTACACTAACATTATAGAGCTTTAATGTTTATTTGGTTGTACGCGATGATCTTGAAAATTACTGATTTGAATTTTAAAATTCTTTTGATTTCCCATATATGGTTTATCTAGGAAGGTAATAGGCTGTATAATATCATGCTAAAATCAATAGAAATTGGGCATCAATGAAAAAGTTGCAAAACGGGGTAAATTTATTAATTTTAAGAGAGTTAACTCAATTTCTTTTGAGAGAGAGAGAGAATGAGAGAAATATAGCTACAACCTACAACCACAAAGCTGAATACGAAGTTGCACGAATCATTTAGTTATTAATATGTTGAATTGCCATAAAATGAACAGATAGCCAAATTTCCAATAATCATCGGAAAATATTCGGTCAATGAATGTAACATTGCTTTTACCACCGAATTCCCACGGGAATACAGAAATAAAACTTATAGCTTATATTACTCACTGATCATGTAGCTTTACATTGGTGGAAGAATTTTTAAAATCAAAGCGTAACAAACATACGTAAACGCTATCGCATTTATAATATTCGTTTGGATGTTTTTTCGCAGTACCTGTTCTGCGAGTCACGGACTCTGCACCTATGGTACTAAAATATATATTTTTTATAAACACCATCCTGTACTAAAGAAATAATTCTTGTATTGTGGGGGAATTTACAAACATATAATTTACGCAAACAAATTACACTCAGACTCAAAACAACACTGGATCGCACAAAGTATTGTCTGTGCAGTCATATTCTTTCACAGAGCTCTCGGAAATGTTAGTTCTCAATGAGAGAGTTTTTCTCCATTATTTGAGCAAGCGATAGTTAATCATTTAAGTTTTATACAAATCAAATTTAAATTGAAAATCGTCTATTATCGCATGAAGCCTTTTGGCGTCGGGCTATGGTGTGGTGACACCCCGTTGATTCCATCCGGGGTCACAGAAAGTACGGCAAGCGACCCCATATACCCGCTGTACATGTTCCTCTCTTTCGCCATGCGAGTGGGCCACCGGGACCAGGTCCTTATCTTCAGTGGCTCCCCTACATACCTACATCTCGCCATCGCGTCTTACGTTTTTCGTCTCACGTCATATTGCCTCGCTCCGGGTGACCAAACTAATCACCGGTCCAGCCACCCGCTGCCTAGGGCGGCATCAGGCGCAGCGTTCAAGTCATATTAAGTTTTTTATAATTTTGTTTTAAATGTACCACGTTTTGACAGAATATCAGTGCTATTTCATTATAATATTATGGTAGGATCATACTATTGACAGTTCTCTGTCTACAGCCGCGGGCCGGTCCGTCCGGGGTAGTACCACACTCTCGCAGAAGATCGACGTCTGAGTAATGACAATGTGCTATTGCGCTTCGTTCGGTGAGCGAGAGATCCGGAAGCACAACTGGGTGGGTTTGGGTATTGTATTGGTAGGCAACGGCCTATCTATACCCTTGGTATTGCAAAAGTCCATGAGCGGCAGTAACGCTTACCATCAGGTGTAGAGTTTGCTCGTTTGCCACCACAAGCAATAAAAAAAAAACAAAATAACACAAGCTGAGCCAATAGCCTTTTTCGTTTCTGCTTAATGTTTAATAATTATATGTAAGAGATTCTTTAGTTATGTTCGTTTTTTTATTAGTTTTTAACGAGAGCAAAGTAAATATATTCTTTTTTCTATTTGTTAGTAGTTAACTCGTTATATAGTACCCTACCTCCCTGAGGTTACATCAACAATGAATTCTATTTTGAAAGCACTATATCCTGGTTCGAAAGATATTAAACTTGAGCTATTTTCTGATTGATTATACGATTTTATATAAAAAAGAATTTATTAAAATATAAAATCCACCTAATTTCTCACCGGATGTTCTCGGTGGCGGTAGCATTCCGATCCGGTGGTAGATTGGATTAATTTAAGGTGAAATGTCAAATTTAGAATATGTAAATGCCTTTATGGAAATTTTTATATAATAAATGATTTGATTTGCTGAACAAACGATGAAAATAAAAGCATTCAGTCAAATTGTTTTAATTTTTCTATTTTTGCTTATTTTTATGTGATTTTACTCTTGTTCACAGACTGGTTTCCAGGCTGGCGCAAGCACAGTAGTCAGCCGAACGATGATGGTACATCAGGTCAAGACTGTGTAGAAGCACGTCGAGAGTTTCCACCGAGACCTGCACCAGCTATACCTACTTTTATGTGGAACGATAGAGGATGCAGGGAGCATAACTACTTCGTCTGCGAGAAACCTAGTGTGGAAGGTAAGATTTGTTATATATTCTCCAAATTTACCCTCACATCAGGTCAGCTATATTAAAATAAGTTTGTATTTAAGATTATCCGTATGGTGAGGGAATAAAAATACAATTCACGACCCCCCCTTCGACTAAAGGATATAATCGTGTTTGTGCAGGTGGCTTAGTGGTTAGGATTTCGACCTCTCATAACAGTGACGTGATCCTGAATCTATAGCACCCCAGCGCTAAGTACGATCCTGGGTGTATTTTTTTTCCCTTAATAGAATGTTTGTAATGTCCTCTTCAATACAAAGATTATCCCTTAATACCGGATGTGGCTTTTAAAACTGAACAAAAGAAAACAAAAAAAAAATATGTATACACCGTGACATTTATATCGTCTTACAAAAGAAGTGCCATAAAAGTATCTGACAAAAGAAGCATATCTAATAAATTTAATTGTTCAAAATAACAAAATAAATTAAATATTTTCTAACAACCTGGTTATAATGTTTACATTATAAACAAAAGGAATCATATGGCATTCCGCATGATAACGATTGGGTAACGTAATTACGTTAGCCAATCACAGCTACGAAGTCCACGTGGACTGCTATTCCAAAGCGCACCTACGCCTAGGTAATACCTACACAGTACGTAGGTTATGTCGAGTAGGTAGCCTACCGGTCGTTACATGCTGTTCTCTTACTATTTTACTTAGTAATTATTTATAATATTTTTTAATAAAAAATATTCCAGTAAATATTTTTTTTAACCTTTTAATTGTACGAATGAATAGTAGATACTGGATACGTTAACTGAACTGCTTTTGTAAGACGACATAAATATCACCGTGTATAACATCTATAAAAAAGAAGAAAAACTTCGAATTAAAACTCTATACCAAACCACCTTATTAGCATGGTTTAAGTAGGACAAACGTTTAAATGGACACATATTACACCCGGACTTTTTCTTTATGACTAATGGTGGGAAAAGATTAAGCAGCACACCTGATGATAAGTGTTACTGCTGCTCATTCACATTACAATACAAGGGACATAGATAGGCCGCTACCTACCAATTACAACTCAACCAGAAATTTGAGTTTCCGACTTTATCGCTCACTGAATTATTAGCAGCACATTTCCACTGCTCAGATGTCGATTTTCTGCGAGAGTGTGCTACTATACTGGACGGTCCTACCACTACAAAAGAACTCAGAACAACAGTTTCTAGATCGCACACCCAGTATTGTCTTTGGGAATGGATACCAATAGCGTAAGAGATAATGTAGAGAATAGCAAATTGGACTGCACAGGTGGCGTAGTGGTTAAGATACCGACCTTCCGTGCCAGTGCCGTGGGTTCGATTCCCAAGCAGGACATTACTTTGTGTGATCCACAAAGTATTGTTCTGAGTCTGGGTGTAATTTGTCTGCGTTAATTGCATGTTTGTAAAGTCCCCCGCAATACAAGGTTTATTTCCTTAGTGCAGGGTGGTGTTTAAAAAAAAAAATCTATTTCATTCTATGTAGAATAATTATTTGTATAAAGTAGAAAATATTATGTCTAAATATTATTTATGTGTATAGAAGATAATTTATGTCTATTGTAGGTTCTCGTGCTAAAAGGATTTTTGCCTCAATGTAGAATGTTTTTATTGTTAATATCGTTCTTGATGTAGCCTTACACAAACACTAAGAAATATGTGTTCATTTTAAATTTATGAGAAAGAAACTTATCAAATAAAATATTTTTAAAGGAATTTTTAAGATTCTATACCTAAAGGGTAAAACGGGATGCTATTACTAAGAACCCGCTGTCCGTTCGTCTATCTCATCAGGCTGCATATCATGAACCATGATAGTTAGACAGTTGAAATTTTTACAGATGATTTACCTATTTCTGTTTCCTCTATAATAATAAATACTAAAAAACAGAATAAAATAAATATTTAAGGGGGCTTCTATACAATAAACGTGATAAACGTTTTTATTCGATATTGATAATAGGTTAAAAAAACGCGGCGATTTATAATTAATGGTACAGAACCCTTCGTGCGCGAGTCCGACTCGCACATGGCCGATTTTTTTATGGTAGAACCTAAATCCGACATGTTTCTATGTAACGAAAAGTTTCTAAGAATAGATCTTAAACTTTTGCTATATAGCTTGTTTAAGCGTATTTATAACAACAATGAGGCATACTCTCTTGAGGCTGTTATAATTTTATGTAAATAAATGAAGTATAAAGATGAAATTGCTATGTGGTAGCGGCTACTAATACTACCTACCCTTATTTTGCCCATGAATGTCGTAAAAGAAGACTAAGAACTTTATATCGACCTGGGTCAACCTTATCTAATGCTATTTGGTCAATAATTACATGTTCAAGAAGGGTTGACGTCGACTGGCAGCTGGTCATAAAATTATTGTCAATAACTTATGCAATATGTACGATGGCAGAGGAGAGAGACAGTACAGAACTTTTTGTCGCCTCCAAGTAATTGGGATAAGAGCAGGATAAAAAGGCATTAAAATATTCCCCTGAAATATCAATTTGCTCTTCTTGCCTCTATTTTTACGATACGTCTTTATATTAGTAAAATTTATTTATATTTTGTTAACAGAATTCGGTAATAAAATAATATCAAAATAATACCAAGAGCAAACATTATATTTTGATATATTTCTACCAAAAACTCATGTAACACCCCTTTGAGTCGAAATAAAAGGATCCTAGTGACGTCAAAGCCTTTGACGAAACCTCATTCGTGACTTATTATTTATTGATTTAGAAATATATTTTGCGCTCTTCGACATACGAATTTTCCTTATAAATATATTTATGATGTAATGAAAAATTCTTTATAATAAAAAAAATCCTCCAGCTATACTCAGAGCATAGAATATTATGAAATATTATAAAGAAAATTAATGTTTTATTTATACTAGAGGTAAGAAAGGCTTGTGGGAATTCGATACTTTAAACATGGGAACAACGTGCGAATATTCGAAATCAGGATAATACATACATATATTTTTACATACTACTCGTCTCTAAACTATTAGAAATGGTAATTTATTATTATGATGATTAAAAAATATCCGTGTGATGATGGAGTGAGAATAAATATCTGGATGACCAAGCTTTCGCTCGATATTTTCTTTCTTCTAGTGTGTTGATTAATTGAAAAAAATAATTAAATAGTAATAACAAAAATAAAAGCCAAAAAGTAATAAAAAAGAGAAACTGTATCCAAACCGTCCTCGAATATCCAACTGAGGTGTCTTAATGACAGCGTCAAATTTTGCTTTCATATTTTAATAGATGTCAGCCAACACAAAATTATATATTTTCATTGCCTGAAAATATTGACAAAACAATATTTTCTACAAATGAAACTTAGCTAGATCGCTAAGTCGTCCCCGGAACCCCCTGTACGCTAAATTTCAAGAAAATGGTTGGTGCTGTTTCCGAAAATAGATATATATATATATATATTTTTACGAACCAGAAGTGGATTTAATTTTTTAAAAAGATGAATAATATTAGCTAAGGGAAAATCACTTTTAATAAAGAAATCTGACCAATGAACAAATAACACCATGAATTTAAATTAAATATAACGACAGGAGGTAGTTAAAGCCGGTCCGAATCCGATAGCGAGAATGACCCGCTACCCGCTTTGCGCCGGCTATTTATACGTTTCGGCTGCTGCCGGGTGGGGGGAACCAACTGTCTTGTAAGACGGCCGTTCCTGATTGCGGGGCGTCCTCGACCGCTGGTCTTCCAATGAGTGGATCACCTTTACCACCCAGCCCCTCAATATCATCCTAGGAATCGCTATGATTATCTGAAAGCACACAACGCAATGCAATTGCCTATGTACTTGCAACTACATCCATTAGATAATTTGCATCATGGACAAGAATATTAGGATGTGACATTTAAATTGGAATAGTAACAAAAGTTACCTAAGTTCTAATTACTTTAGAGACATAAGTTATATGAATTCAATTAGACATTCCTAAAAATGAAACAAAGTTAATCACGCCATGGGCGGTGGAGCTATCACCGTACAAGGCACCATGTGCATATTTACGTATAATTTAAGGATAGTGCTGAAAGTTAAAATAAAATTATTAGTTACATGGATGTCAGAGGCACTGCTACAGAGGCGGTTAGCATGACATTATTGAAATAATGTGATGTCAGAGGCATGCTACAAAGGCGGTTAGCTTGACATTGAAATAATGTGATGTCAGAGGCATGCTACAAAGGCGGTTAGCTTGACATTATTGAAATAATGTGATGTCAGAGGCATGCTACAAAGGCGGTTAGCTTGACATTATTGAAATAACGTGATGTCAGAGGCATGCTACAAAGGCGGTTAGCTTGACATTATTGAAATAACGTGATGTCAGAGGCATGCTACAAAGGCGGTTAGCTTGACATTATTGAAATAACGTGATGTCAGAGGCATGCTACAAAGGCGGTTAGCTTGACATTATTGAAATAACGTGATGTCAGAGGCATGCTACAAAGGCGGTTAGCATGACATCCGAAAAATGAAGATGATAATGTTCAGAGGCATGCTACTTAGGCGGTTCGCATGACATTATCATGGTAAGTCACTAGTTTGGAAGAAGACTTCACAGGTTTTCAGCGTCCATTCATCGGGCACAGCACCATAATATATGCGGCTGCGTGGGTCTTTTTCTATACGACCCTCTCAAAAGCTCGAGTTCGTTTCGGTGATGCGGCAATGCAGTAATCACCTTGCACGGGCCGCACATGCCTAAATTCAATTTGCCGGTACTCTGAGAATTCTTACATACTAAGACAAGATCTCCCACAGAGTATGTGTGGGGTTCACGTCTATTCTCAAACACTCACGCGTCTTGACGTAATTGATTTGCTGACAAATTGCCAGCAGCGCGCAGTCGTCTTAGTGTCATCATGAACTCCTTGATTAAAATTGTTGGAACTGTAATCCTGAAAAGCAATACCTTTCACAAGAGATTTAATAACAGGTGTTGCGGTTTCTACACTAATAAGCAGTTGCAATGCTGAACACCGGGTGGTGTCCTATCTTCTAATGGTCAGTTGGACCTCCCATAATACCTCTGACCATTGTACTCCCTTGTTTCCAACCTTAACTCGTAGCATATTAAGCACTGTACGACAATATCTATCAACTTGGCCGTTTTACCTGTGAATACCTGGTGCAATATAGTGCAGGGAGCTTGCTATGTCACTTACCCAATCCATGATGTTGATTCAATATATTGGACATAATAAAGAAAATTTAGTAAAAAAATTCAATAATAATTAAAACAAATTTATAACCATTTAACTCCGGTAAACGACTTAAAACGTTGCTATGAATTATTGAAAAATGTATGTCTGGTTTTGTTCATGATTAAATCAGCTGAGATGGAGCTCTAGGGACTTTTTTTTTATGTGATAAGCAAACTACACAAAGTATTGTCATGCGTGGAAGTCAAATCCACGCCACCGGCACGGCAGATCGATATCTCAACCACTACGCCATTCGTGTGGGCAAGTCAGTTGAAATTAATGTCACGAGGAAGTTTTCATCTCCATTCTGACTGTTATGCTACATCTAAAAACTTGTAAAACTGACTCGGTCATGCCTGACTAGAAGTAATACTAAGAATCCAGTATTTTTATGTTATAATTAACTAACACTGACAGAATAACCAATGTAGTCAAAGCAAAGTAATCTTTGCGACATTCGAACTACATCCTTCAGACATATGTCGTAAAACACATGCATTTTGTGTCCAAGATATTTACAGAGGGAACAGAGCTCGAACACCATTGGTACAAAATCAAGTTTTGATCTACGATTACCATCAGGACATGTTATTTGAGTTCAAATGATTGATATCAAATGCTTAGGTGTGTGGGTCAGTAATATAAATCACAATAGTCGTTAGTAATCGATCGCAGAGTGCCCACAATTCGTAGATGAAAATAAAGAACAATGCGTAATATGCGGTTACGTAGAGTATTCATTAAAACTTTCACAAAAACAGCGCATATGTTATTCGCCATATTGCGTGTCCATGAGCACAAATGATCATTGGTTACTCATTAGATAAACGAATATAGTCTAAAGTGAAACTCTCTTTTAGAGAAGTCTACTTTCCTATTCGGCGAAGGTATTCATGATCACTCAAATTATTCAGAGATTTCACATGATCAACCCATGAGCACCAGTCGTCTGTATTATGTAAATCTGTCTCAGACCTCGAAATATAAAAACTTTGGTTCAACCTTACCATGATGTTGATCAACCTGATGGCATCAACAATCTTGTCAGTTACCGTAGGGTGAAAAATTATAACGACTATGACTTTGACGCTACGATGCTCGGCTCGGTGATCAGAGCGCTGTTAACGCTCCAATTTACGGTGATCTGGGGGTTAATCTATCTCGATTTCGACTGTGGTTACTCCTTCGTTTCGAACTACGTAGTCTGGTACGGATTTGATTAAACCGGAATGAAATAACATGAGAACGACGCGACCTATCGATACGATACGCGATCGCGATGCCGAGAGCTTCTCCGAGACGTACTTCACGGTATTGTTTAACACCAACTGATTACACTCTTTTCGGCAAGTAATTCTTTGGAGCGCATACTAGGCATAGGTAGAAAACTGGTTAGAGTCAGTACTCTTAACTTGAAAAAGTATAGTAGCAAAATCAACGGTGCGATTCTTTGTCCATTTGTCTAGATTTAAATGAGTGACCCGATATTTTTTTTAACAAAGTGACGGTAGTCCCAACAAAAGAAATAAAACGTTTAGCGATATGATTTAAAATGGCACTTTAGTGAATGAATTAAAATAACACTTACTGAGTAACTTAACTTACTGTCAGGAATGATAGCAAAAGCGACACTGAAACGCGTGGTAATCCCACTTCTGATTTTACGAACCAGAAGTGGATTTAATTTTTTAAAAAGATGAATAATATTAGCTAAGGGAAAATCACTTTTAATAAAGAAATCTGACCAATGAACAAATAACACCATGAATTTAAATTAAATATAACGACAGGAGGTAGTTAAAGCCGGTCCGAATCCGATAGCGAGAATGACCCGCTACCCGCTTTGCGCCGGCTATTTATACGTTTCGGCTGCTGCCGGGTGGGGGGAACCAACTGTCTTGTAAGAATATATATATATATATACAAGGTGGAGACGACCATACGACAATAATTTTAATGTAGTGTATCTGATGACTTGCCCAGCCTGTATACAAACTTTGAATACAATATGTCGTATAGTTTAGCCGCAGCACATTACTTTGTATTATTAACAATTTCCACACTCTGTATAAAAATTAAAATTATTCGCCTATCAATGAGCTCCCGCGCCGCATCGGTATAAACCAATATGAAACTAGTACCTACATATCGCCATGTTTACCAGTTCAAGTCTTCCCCAAACGTAATACAAATCAATGCATATTATACCTTATTCCTAAATCTTAAGATCCATACATATAAACCGTGTCATCAGACTTAGATGAGAAATTTAAAACTACCTAATGCGGCTTAATGAAAGAAGACCTCGGTCTCATGTTCAAAACTATTATAATAGGTCTGTAGGTCAGTGTGCCATCGTGATCCTGTGACGTGAATGTGCGTAATTAGACGCTTACTTTGTGTTAGAATAGTATTTCTTTCTCATTTACAATGCCTCGTTATAATTACACAGCTTCGGGTATACAGATATGATTTTAATTTATGGAGAATATCACGGAAATGCAGCTTTAACCATACGTACGTACCGAAAGAGATATGGAAACACACGTGTTTGTACTACCAATGGCCGGACTATTGTGCAAGCTGTCCAGAGGTTACGGGATAATCAATCCTTACTGCCTCATATGGATAGTGCTCCTTCGCGTGTAAGAGTCACCCTAGATGAACAAATTTTAAATTATTTTTCTCGCAAATTTGACACAGGTTGATAATGTAGAGAACTTAAAAAAAGGAATTGTACGATCTTTCGACAAGTTAAAATACATCGCCGTCAATGGCGACCTGTTAACAAGAGTTCGAAATAATATTTTAAGACGATATAATTTGTGCGTTCGGGTCCATGGCGCACATATCGAAAATTTAAGTTTAACGACCAAGTGAATTATTAAAGTTATCGTGATTATTTTAATAAAATAATCAAGTGAGAATGAATAGTATAGCGCCCAATGTACTTACCTACGTTTCGAAGTTGTAACATATGATACCACAAGGTCACTCGCCGCTTGCCGACCACAGGTTAGTGAACTAATATTTACAAACGGTGTTCTATTTTGTTTCAATATTTATGATAAAAAGTTTGTTTGAAAAAATTGTTTTTTAAATATGCATGCGAGGACTTTTTTAATAGTTTCAAAATACTCCTATACACTAGTATTGACGGTGTTTTCATTTATTGTCGTATTGACGTCTCCACTCTGTATATATATATATATATATATATATATATATATATATATATATATATATATATATATATATATATATATATATATATATATATATATATATATATATATATATATACAGGGTGTAAGGGGACCGCTCCCGAAAACAAAGACAGGTAACTCTACTAGTCCTACTTGTAATGATAGGCTAGAAAAAAATCGATTCGGATGAAAAAATAATTTTTTTGTCACCACGCGAGGTCGTTGAACTCTGAACATATGATCGTGAGTTTTGAATAGATTACATCTTTTCTCATCTGAGTATAGTTACGTATTTTTTATCGAGTTATCGTTACATGGCACTTTCCTAATACGATGGAATGTGAAAAAAACTTAAAAATATTTGTGAAAAAAAAACTTTTTTTCATCCTGATCGATTTTTTTTCTAGCCTATCATTACAAGTAGGACTAGTAGGGTCACCTGTCTTTGTTTTCGGGAGCGGGCCACTTCCACCCTGTATATATACAAGATTTGCTCGTTTAAAGACATTAGATACTATCAGTTTTCTAGCCCGTGGGTTTCGTAAAAGATGACTGATGATGAAGAAATGCAAGATTTATGAAGAAAACCCCAAAATAAATCTGTATCATCTAGTCTGACTATAATGGTATATCATCATTTTTTTTTTGCTATTGCGAAGGAATGTTGTACCAAGTAGTATGACGTATTGAAAAATAAATATAATACAAATGCTTCAATTATAAACCAGTTGAGGGAATCATCATCATCATCATCATCATTTCAGCTCATATATGTCCCACTGTTGGGCTCGATCCATAGTGGGAGGGAAATTGATCTACTATACCATGCTGGTCAGACGTGTTGGTATAGAGTTTGTTTCGAGCTTTCCTTCTCAGCTGAGGGAATACCAAGAGATAAAGCAGAAGCACTCATCTGTGAAACTAGTTCTTTATAAACCATCTGCGATCGCCAATTGCCTAATAACGAGTCAATTAAAGTTGTTCCCCTAGGATACCCGCGAGGGTAAACCGCCGGGCGGGTCACCGAAGACAAAGACCGGGTTCCGGTGGCACGCTCGCACGGCGTGGAGAAGAACTTGTTGGGCAGGTCTATGGGGTCGTGCGCCGCTTCTTCTGCCCCAGACGGATTTACCGGGGCGTGACCACAACATAGCCCGCCGCCAGAAAAAAAATGGAGGCCTATATCTACAATGGATTTCGAGAGACTGATAGTCGACGAACTTTATAATTTTTTTTTATTTAGCAACATCCTACGCTTAAACCAATTATTATATTTGAAGTCGGCACAATGTGTGTTCTTATTAGATCGTACATATTGCACAAATTTTGACAATTAATAGACTACTGAAATTTAGCATTTAATATGCTTGATTATTTATAAAAATCCGATGACGAGCGAAAAGTGATGTCACAAGTGGGATTCGAACCCACATCTATTGGAAATCCGTCCGTGTGTGTCATCTTCTTTTATACATATAATAAAAATGTAACGGATCGCTGTCTGTACATGGAAGATATATGAGAAAAAATATTACTGGGACCTTTATCAATACGAATAGAACCCAAAACAATTATTGTTAAAATTGTTGTCTGTTTATCTGTTTGTCTGTGCGTTTGTACACGCTAATCTCAGAAATGGCTTATCTGATTTAGATGTGGTTTTCGCTAATATATTGTGGTAAGCTTCACTTAACATTTATTTCATGTCAATTGGTGTATAAATAAATAAGTTATGTTAATTTAAAAAATGCTCGGCGAAAAAAATCTTTATCGATTCTTTTCAAATTACATACAAATATTCTTCAGTAAAAATGAATAAACACGTGTTACAGCAATTGTTAATTTTCACCCTCTGGGGGCGTAAATTAGGTCTGCGAAGTGGGTTGGACGACTCATTAAGTCATTAGCGCCAAGCCAATATTATTGAAGCTAGCAACTTGAAATTTTTACAGTGGTTTCTTTCTATGACGTAGAGATTTACTAAGAAAGGATTTTATGAAATTACATCCCTAAGGGGGTGGAGCAGAGTGGCAAAGTTTGTTTTGGGAGAAAAAAATCTTTATCGATTCAAATTACCAGTCGAATCAAATATTCTATGGTAATATCCGGCATTTGTCAATTTTCACCCTCTGGTTGTATAAGTTAGGCCTGTGAAGCGGGTTGAACGACTCATTACCGCCAAACCGAAACTATTAAAGCTAGAAACGTTAAATTTTGTCGCACGTTCCTTTTTATGACATAGAGATTCAATATGAAAGGATTTTGAATTCCGCCCCTAAGGGGTTAACAAAGTGGAAAAGTGTGTATCGTGAGAATATTTCTTTATCGATTCTTTTTAAATTACGTACAAATATTCTTCGGTAAAAATAAATAAACACGTGTTTCTCTCTCCCTCTCCATCAACCCCGCACCAGTGCCGTCGTGGCGACCAATGCTGGCGTGAGAGCTCACACGATACACGTAGTAGACGGCAATAGGTTCTTGCCTAAGAGTTTAAGATACAGGTTAAGTTTAACTTCAAAAATGTTCACTCTATAACTCAAATAATAAATCATATCTAACAAGGTCGCAACTCTGCTGGTGAAACAAAACAGTCAAATAAAGGGTGGCGATAATGATATTTTTATCCCATGGTCATACCGTAAATAGGTATTAAAGGCAATATAATTTGTAGAATGAATAGAACTTTGAACAACCTTTTCCTTTAGTGACCGGCTATGGTATATAGACACACCGCACCCAATCCGTCTGAGGTGACGCGTGACCCCATAGCGCGCCGTATATGTACATCTACGTTATGCGGGCGGGCCACCACAACCGAGTATCATCTCGAGTTGAAGCCCTCATGCAGTGAACCTCAATACAGGTACTCACGCTTGCGGCGCCCAAAGCACCGACGGTAGAGCGTGTCAATGTAGAGTATTTTCTCTCAGACGGAATTAGGCAACATGATGGCATGTTGCCTAATTCCGTTAGACAACTAAATCGCAGAAGGCGGCGACCGCATCCCAGTTTCTGACGCTGTTAATCATCGTCCTGGCGACAAACCTTCAACACCTTGCATTGCTTTTTCTATTTAACTCTGTCATAAATGACTTCTGCGTGGACGAAGTCGCGGGTAAAAGCTAGTCGTTTAATACAATTCTAACTGCAAAGTTTAAAGTATTAAGCCTATAGATATAATGTGTAAACATTGTCAGATAGATGGCACACATCTCCTTAAAGACGAAAATATAATACGATGCGAGAATTGAATGTCCTACAATAGTTCACGGTGGTGTAACTGGCAGCACGATTGGGACGGATTTCCAATAGGTGTGGGTTCGAATCCCACTTGTGACATCTTTTTTCGCTCGTCATCAGATTTTTATGATTAATAGACTGCACAGATGGTGTAGTGGTTAAGATACCCACCTTCCGTGACAGTGTCAGAGATTCGATTCCTACGCAGGACAATACTTTGTGTGAGTCACAAAGTGTTGTTCTGTGTCTGGGTGTAATTTGTTTGCGTTAATTATATGTTTGTAAAGTTCCCCTCAATACAAAGATTATTTCTTGATGTCAACCCTTCTTGGGAATGTAATAGTGAACCAGACGGCATCACATGTTAAGCTTTTAGTCATATTTTACCCACCAGAAGTATTATAGTCGGTAGTAATGATAGGCGTCACCATAGAGCAATTTATATTTTTTTATTATTAAATTAATAATGATAAAAGGGATTTAAATATATCACCTTACTTAGTATACCTATATCACCTTACTTACTATAAGTGATTGCGATTTTTTTCTAAGAAAATAAAATAATGTTTTAGTGCATAATGTATTAGTGTTACCTGAAGAATAAATGTCTGTACTTTAGCAAAATATGTGAAGTGCTTTTGTGATATTAAGTTTGGAAATTGAATTTTTTTTGAGATGATTTAGTGAGGCACTGTCAAGGTACTCTAATAGATTGCTGTGGTATTAGAGCATGTTCACATTGTTTTATATTTAATTACATAGATGGCGTTGTTATTAAAGTTGCGACTTTTTTTTGTGGCAGACTATGGTGTGTACATATTCCACCTTAACGTTCCATCGACTTAAGTGCAATGTGTGATTCCATAACTTACCGCATTCCCTTTCTGTTACCATTAGGCCAACCACTGGTTTCAATTTTCATCGGTGGTTACAATTTGGAGTACCATTCGAAGCTTGAACATCGCCCGGTTTACCTCTCTGGCGGGCGCTGGCGGGCGAAGAACTGATCACCGGACCGATCACCTGCAAAGCAATACACCTATACCTTCATTACATTTGCTTTATTTAAAATCGGTGCAGGGTTTTTAAATAAGGCTAGTCTTTATATTTCAGGCGACTTTACAAACACATGATTAAGAAAAAGTACACCCAGAGGCAGAAAAATAATTTATGTATTGCACATAGTATGGCAATCGAACGTGTGCAAATTGGTACGATAGAATGTTATTTTAATCACTACACTATTTATGCAGTGCCAATACCTGTGGGATTTGAAAAAAATAACTACAATGGGATAACTTAAGACCATTCTTGAAGTATCTTCTTATGAATAAAAAATGAATGAACTAAATTTATATCGCTATTATGCTGAAGAGCTTGTATATTTGAACGATTTAATCTCAGCAACGGCTAAAAAATTCTATGTATAAGGTAGCCTGGATATCAAGGCAAGTTAACTATACTCCGGGGAGATCGAGACTAACCTACCTGGACTAGATCGGTCATGTACTGAAGGCAGGTGGAGTCAAGAGTCTCCTAAACCGGCGAGCGTGTATGAAGAGAATTATGAATATTGAGGAAGCGAGTGAAGTATGCAAGGATAGAGTTCTCTGGCACTCTGTTCTCTCTGCCTACCCTGCAAAGGACATGGCATGATGGTATGTATGTATGTATGTTAACTATTGGAGTGTAGTTACTATATTTCAGGAACAGTATTTCTGGCCATTCTACAGATGATCTCACAACTGGTTTTTAAATCTCACGTGAAGTTGGTGATATAAATGTATTCAAACCCGAAACTTGAGCATAGATATTGAAAAATAAAACGCTCGTCTCTCTGATTGGCTCCATCGCAAACATTAACACGTTTTGATAAAAAAAAAGTAGCCGTTACGAATAAACGAATCACTCTTCGTTCTAAATTTAAACCTCAAAAAATATTCATGACTGGAATATCTAAATTCGCACGACCCCTTTTCTCATACTTTACACATACATTTTTAAGGTATACAGAAGGGTAGGGTAGTTCAAGTGTGTCTGGTTTGTTTGCCTCAACACGCGACACGGTATGACCCAGTTGTAGAACGGAACGCACTCGACGTTAACGTGGACGCCATTGTCAGCCAAATGACTACAGTGATGCACCGCTTTTGTGACGGCCATTTTGTACATAACAACGGATTGGATTGTACGCTTAGGCTTATATTATGATATAAATCCATAGACTATTCGTACATACGGAATTTATGAATAAACCCTACAAGTTTTATCGTCAACAATTCTGTAGAGCTACATTAGACCGGCATGATTGTTTGCGTAATAGTTTACACAAATTATTTATTTAAGTTTATGAATTGTTGCTTATAAAGTCCTTTGCATTACAAATATTTTTTCCGTACTAACATAAAAGAATATCAAAGTTACTATTACTATTCGTCTCACGGTAGATTTAAGCCAAAGAGTAAAATTATATTAACTGAAAAAGAGTGGCAACTTGATGGTAAAATATGCATGTATGGAAAGTGCTGCTACCTGGAGCTTAAGCGACGAACTAAAGTTAAAATAATATACATATATATACCTACGTATCTACATGTGTGTATGTAATTATATAGGATTTTTTTTACAATGAGACCTACCCTGAAATATAAAAAAAAACATATCAGCCGTTAACGAAACGGCAATAATATAAACTTAACAATGAAAATTGAGATAATTTCCAGAAAGAACATCAATAACCGAAAATAGATTATTGACAATAAGTACATACGCTAGGAATAAAAAATAACAATTATCAATTGTCAAACTTTTGACAATCAGGACAAAATGGCAGCTATGTTTGTACAAACAGTCTGTAGGCGGCGCAACGATCAGTAAAAATAAGTAACGTTTTAACTGTGCCTACCCAGATTTAAGCTAAACATTATTATTATTTTTTTTAAGAATATTTAATGGTCATATATTAGAGGAAGTTTGAAAGTAGCGCCAGTGACGGTAAAGTGTAGGAGTGAATGGTTGACATGGTATGTACACGTGATGAGACGGGATGAAAGTTATGTTGTGAGGAAAGTTTTAAATATGAATATTGAAGGATACAACGAATAGACAGGGACTGTGTGACTCTAGAGATGACTTCTGGTAGTACTGTATACAAGACATATTGCGTCGACCTCAAGTAGTTGGGATAATAGCAAGATAATGATGATTTAAGATACGGTTACGAAGACTTGTATGCCAAGTTTTTCATCATTTTATACCAAGTTTTTCGTCACATCATTTAAAGTCAAGTTATTCGAATCACGGTATATTTATGTTAACCATTATTTCTTTATTTTTTAAGGCCATTTGAGACATTGTTACAAAGACTTGTGCAAATTTTTTATTTATAAACTATCACTGTAACAGATCATTCTAACATTTAATGTCTTGGGTCATAATAAATAGTTTCATCACGTGGACACGAGATGGTGTTAGTAAAATGACGCCATTTTCTGAATCGTGATGTTAAGATTTCATGAAGCGTAATCACCTCTCCTAGTATTAAGTTATTCGTTATCAAATCATAACTGATCGATCAAATCATCACACAAGAAATTCAGTAGTTAGCATCTAGTAGTTGCGTCCTAAATGGAACAGCTCACTGGAACTTTCTACTCTCTACGAATACAGCATCGCATTCGCTGCCTACGTTCTACTTGGAATAGGTACGTGAAACAGTGTTCCGCATATTCTTAGGATGTTATAGACAATTTGTATATATTGCAACATTGTCTACTCCGAAATAAATAAAGTTAACACAAGCGCTCATCATTTTTTTCACCGCTGCCAACCTCCGTGCCGCATTCGCATTACATCACTTCTTTTAAAGTCATTGTCCGTGAGTAAGTTAAACAACCCGACTAGAAAAAAAGTAAAAAAAGTATGGTTCAACCAGATCATGTATCTGGACCCGATCAGGATAGAATGAGGCATGCCGGATCCGGCAAACCCGATCAGGACCAGGTCTGGTCCTGATCAGGATAGCCTGATGTGAAATAACATCAAGTATGGTAAGGCATACCGGATCAGGACCAGATCAGGACCAAATAAGGATAGCCTGATGTGTAATATCATCAAGTATGGTAAGGCATACCGGATCAGGACCCGATCAGGACAGAATGAGGCATGCCGGATCCGGCAATCCCTATCAGGACCAGGTCTGGTCCTGATCAGAATAGCCTGATGTGAAATAACATCAAGTATGGTAAGGCATACCGGATCAGGACCAGGTCAGGACCAAATAAGGATAGCCTGATGTGTAATATCATTAAGTATGGTAAGGCATACCGGATCAGGACCAGATCAGGACCAAATAAGGATAGCCTGATGTGAAATATCATCAAGTATATAGTAAGGCTTGTAGTATATTAGAACCAGAAACAGTTTTCGTAACACAAAAAAAATATCAATCAAAATTCAAAAAAGTGACATGATTGTCATATTTATGCCACGGCGAAATTGTATTTGCATCAGAGGAGATTAATCTGAAATCTTTAATTAATCATATGTATTTAATAATAATAATAATGTTTAATTAATAATATAAAAATAATTTATATTTAAAGTAAAAAACAAAAATAAATACTATATATATAAATGTACCTAACATTTGAAAACATAGATAGATGGAAATATTAAATTGTAACAACCATTCTAACATTTAATGTTTTGGGTCATAATAAATAGATGGCGTTAGTAAAATGACGTCATTATTCGAATCGGGGTGTTAAGATTCTCCGAAGCGTAATGAGATGGCCTAATATTAAATTAGTTGTTATCGAATCAGATTAAAACAGATCGATCAGGTCTTGAATGAGAAATTCAGGCGACAGTTGCAGTTGTTAGCATCTGGTGGTTGCGCCATAATCGGAACGGCTCACTGGGACTCTCTATGATAAGAATATAGCACTGCATTCGGTGCCTACGTCATATATTAATTTATAGTTTTACCTATTAAACATGTTCTTTAAGATATTCATATTTTTTTAAAGGACCGGACTGGGCATACTCGTTTTGGATCAGGCAAGATATATAACGCAGATGATTGATTTGGTTCCGATCAGTAAAATTTCTGCCGGACCCGATCAGGGACGCCTGATCTGGACCCGATCAGGAATGCCTGATCTGGACCCGATCAGGAATGCCTGATCTGGACCCGATAATGTTTTACTGATCGGGTCCAGATATGTCTTCTGCGTTACATACCTTATCTGGTCCAGATCGGGCATGCCCGGTCCGGTCCTGCTAAGGAAGACGAAAAAATTTCTAGTCGGGAACTGTGCAAAACGGCTACAATACAGCTAGAGTACAGGGTTAATCAAATCTTCTAGGAATTTTGGTAGTAAAAGAAAATTTATGTAAAGCACTGTTATATAATATTCCCTACGCTGCAGCACTTCCTCGACATAACTTTACACAAAATGCCATCAAAATCATTTAATGTTATATTAACATTACGTAACGTTAGAACATTAAGGTGTTGAAATATAAGAACATTACATGACGCTTTCCCGTATCCACCAAAGCTCCGTCCATTATTTCAGCTATTGAAACTTTATATCTAATTATAATAATATTCAATTATATTATTCAATAAGGTATCGTTATATTATAGGTTAGGCTATTCGTTAGGCTGACCGACCGCATTCGCAACGACGATGTAAGAGAGCCAGTAGGTATGAAAGAGAGTATTGGTGTAAAGATGCGAAAGGGAATGCTCCGATGGTTCGGACATGTGGAAAGAATGCCGAACGAACGTCTGGTTAAGAAGATATACAATGCGAAAGTGGAAGTATGTAGGTACCGGGGTAGACCGAGACTAACCTACCTAGACCAGATTGGTCACGTACTGAAGGAAGGTGGAGTCAAGAGTCTCCGAAACCGGCGAGCGTGTATGAAGAGAATTATGAATGTTGAGGAAGCGAGTGAAGTATGCAAAGATAGAGTTCCTGGCACTCTGTTCTCTCTGCCTACCCTGCAAGGGATATGGCGTGATGATATGTATGTATGTATATTATAGGTACCAATTAGTAATATGATTAGGTAAATATTTTTGTCTTTATAATTCATATATAGTACGAGCTTAATCTATAACAAAGGAAAAAATAACCTATAACACCCGCGTTTGCAGAGGGTCAAATTACAGCTTTGTAGAAGTAACTTACTTCTCTTACTATTTATGCAAGGCTAATGACCAGGTACATAGTTGTCACCACCCTTACTCGCCTGTGACACTCATAAAAATCGACTGAGGGCTCATTAGAAGCAGTGCTCTCCTGAAAAATGTACGACACAACACGGGAATCAGCAGCCTATGTGTCAAGCAATAATGTGACCGTGATATGTGACATCATTATCTGTGTGGTGACGGAGTAAGAATACAATTCACCAACCCTATCTTACCCGTGGGCAATAACAAATCCCTCTACCAACATGACTTTTTTTTTTGCAAGTTGGACCATGGCTGTAGTCGCGCCCCGACAAATCGGTACGAGGCGATAGAAGAGGCGGCGCGCAACCCCATGGACCCACCCTGCAAACAACTCTCTTCGCCGTGCGAGTGGGCCACCGGTACCCGATCTTTGTCTTCGGTGGCCCGCCCGGCGGTTTACCCTTGCGGGTTCCTCTTCGTGTCGACGCCCCGACGGCGAAAGCTGTCCGACTGAACAATGCCCCGGTCCGATCACCCGAAGCCTCGGTTAGGGCGGCATCAAGCGCAGATATTCGCGCCTGCGCCGCCCCGGCCGCTGGCGGCGGCCTGGGTCACGGGATACCTCCCGGACTCATTCCGCCGCCTTCTTCTGCGAGATGACAGCCTCGCAGAAGGCGGCGACCGCGCCAATTTCTGACGCTGTCGACCATCGCTTTCACGACAGCGTCAGGTCAGCACCGACGACAGCAACGAGGTCACGGCGCTGCCCGTCCCAGCTCGTACATAACTCGAGCGTATGTTGCGCCGTGTCCTCGACACTACCGCAATGGTGGCAGGACGGAGTCCACTCCCTCCACACCACCGTGTGCAGGTACTTGCCAAAGCAACCGTGCCCCGACAATACCTGCACCAGCCGGAAGGAGAGTACTCTGTGCCGCCGCTCCATCCACTCCATCAGTACGGGCCGGAGGGCCACAACGGTAACAACACCGTGTCTAGGCCTCTCCAGCCGCGTAACCCAATGGGCGATGACGTCTCGGCGGGCGTCCTCGCGCCAGGTGGCTATTCGCTAGATGATGGGGAGCCACCCTCGTCGCGCGCTAAGGTAACGCGCCGGTAGAGTTCAGAGAGCATCTCCGCCTCTAGGTCCCACGGGGAATACCAACACGACACCAACACGTGACCAGCGTGATATAGTAGGTTAATTTTCCTCCAAATCAAATTACAGAGGAGGCCCGAGCTCAACAGTGGGACATATATGGGCTGTGATGATGATGATAATGATATGTGTTAACATATAGAGGACGCCTACCTCCAGCTATAGACTTTGAAAAGCCGAATGTTGATGATGATCATAAGATAGAAAGTAATTTGTGCCATCAAGGAACAGTACAATAATGAACTTAATGATAACTTTTATATTTTACCACATGATAATTCTTTCTTCCTGATTGTAACCGAAGCCCACAGATAATACAAGCATTTTAATAACTTATAAATATCTATGCCAAAAAACAGGCCGTAAATTAAATTCAATGATGATGGACATCACTACACATTACATTACACAAAAATTCATCCCATAAGTAACACTTTCTCATAATATTTTTTCTGGCAGCAACGAAATTTTAGCCTGAAATGCGTCGTTATTTTCGTAAAATAAGATTCGTGATAGCGCACCGTTTTTATAGGCAGAATGATGCTGTGATATTACGTGTTGATTTTCCCGCGTGATTCATAGCAGCCATCTTGTATTTTTCTATTTTTTAAAGTAATAGCAAACTTTTACTGTACATGATTCATCAAAGTTATTTATGTATTCATCTTAAAAGTAATTAAGTTGAAACGCTGTATAGATAAATTGTGGTTCTTCTGTGAAATTTGTAAAAATTAAAAGAAATTGATCTTCTTTGCTTAAGGCTGAATTTTTTTTCATAAGTATATTGAAATTATATTCACCAAAATTAGTTTCTAGGTAGAGAAGCTTATGTTGTTGGATTCTAATCTATAATTTCAAATAACAATATTTTGGCAAGGATATTTGAAATTTTCAATATGTCGTTAACTTGTAGTACCAATAATAATCCACCATGTATTTCAAATTACTGAAATTTAGCATTTAATATGCTTAATTATTTTATAAAAACCCGATTACGAGCGAAAAATAATGTCACAAGTGGGATTCGAACCCACACTCCTTGATCTCGCTTCGTATTATATTTACGTCTTTTAAGGAGACGTAAATCCCACTTGTGACATCATTTTTCGCTCGCAATCGGGTTTTTATAAAACCACCAGGTATTTATTAACTATTTCATAAATCACCTTGAATTTAAAATAAATTTTCCTAATATCTTTCATATACCATTTTAATAATATTATAATGATAGATCAATGTGGTGACAGAGTAAGAATACAATTCACCACCCCATATCTTACCCGTGGGTGATCGTAAGAGACGACTAAGGGATATAAAATGCAAACAACATCTATGTAAGAGAAGGTAAACTCGAAACAAAACCCTATACCAACACATCTGACCAGCGTGATATAGAAGGTAATTTCCCTCCCATCACGGAGGAGACTCAAGCCCAACAGTGGGACACACATATATGAGCTGAGATGACAGATTACAACCATTTCTTTGATTACTCTATACCATAGATAATATATGATACACGACTATATAAAAATATAGATTTTGTCGGTTCATGAAAATATCATGACGTACTGTAAAACACTGAAGTATTGGATATAACTTAGGAGCAACTTATATTCAATAAATTCAGTATTTTACAGTGTTATATTGAATAATGTTGCTGTTAATTAATGTAATATAAAGAATGTGCTGAAGTGTAGTGAATATAAAAGTTGTGTACGAATATTTTCATGTTCTGTGAAAATTCTCAAAAGGAATCGGAATTACGTGGTCAACGCCCAATTAATGATAATGACCTGACTTACTGAATGACTGTAATGCATTCGATTGAAGCACTTTATATCCATGAACATATATTGAATATGAAAGTGCTGCAATACTTTATATCATACTAGCTTCTGACCGCGACTTCGCCCGCGTAAAAGGTTACTTTCCTAAAGATTTTCATCCCCTATTTTTATTTTGCCCCTTAAGGATAATTTTTTATAACATGTTAATATCATATTTATTTATCTCTAATCAATAGCCTAAAAATAAGTTTCAAGCTACTGAATTTAAAAATGACGATACTTTCTTACAACTTTTCATCTCCCTTTACAACTCTTTTTTGCATTAAAAAGTAGCCTATGTTCTTTATCAGACTCTAGACTATGTGTGTACTAAATTTCATTTAGATCGGTTCAGTAGTTTTGGCGTGAAAGACCGACAGACAGACAGAGTTACTTTCGCATTTATAATATTAGTAAGGATTAAAAAAAAATATTTTAAATAATTCCAAACTATTTATGTATTAATTACATAGTATTAATATTACATACATTCACTTAAGAGACACAAATAGTAATGGTAGACAAAAAATAGTGTGACCACACTGTTGATAGTTTTCTGTCTACAACCGTGGCCCAGTCCGTTTGGGGTACTACCACACTCTCGCAGAAAATTCACGTCTGAGGAGTGGCAACGGCTGTTGCACTTCATTCGATGATTGAGTGAGTCGGCAACCTAACTTTTTGGGTGGAATTTGATTGGTAGGCAGCCACCTAGCTGTATACCTAGTATTGCAAAGGTTCATAAGCGGCAGTAACCCTTACTATCAGGTGTGTTGCAAGCTTGATTACTATAAGCAATAACAAAAAAAATACAAATTACTCACAGAATATAATAGAAATCATTTGTGGACAAGTAAAACGCCTTTCCCACGCATAGAACGAACCCACCGACATTCGATATGAGCAGTAATTAGTTAGACCACTACGCCATCCGTTTAGTTACGAACTACTGTTTTCGAAAGAAACCAAATTTCTTCAGAATGAGAATCGCCAAGGTAATTATAGTAGCTTGGTCATTTATTACCGATATTTTGTAGCCTCAAATTGTAACTTCCAAGGCGGACTAAATCGCTGGGTATCCATACAAAATTCAACAGCCTTTTACTCTATTGAATGTTATGTTACCATAAATTCCCATTTAAATATAATATTCATTTACCTATGTTATGCACAGGCAAAATTGGAAATTAAAATCTAATTTGTTTGTCTCCCGTAATACAACAAATATTTTCTTAATGCAGTGTAAAAAAAAACATTAAAGATAGACTGCTAATATTGGATTTTATCAAGAATTTTATTAAGTGCAAAATTGAAAATACAGAAAATTATATTTAGAGTGTCACACGTGATTTCTAAACGGACTAAATCGCGGATGAAAGCTGGTTATTTCAAATATTCACACACCTATATTTCCGTGAGATGATGGAGGAGTAAGAATATAATTCACCACCCTTAAATTACCCATGAATATCGTAGAAGACGACTAAAGGATATAATGTGTAGAAAATATTTATGCAAAAATGAAAACTTGAAATAAAACTCTAAACTCGTTTGACCAGTGTGGTAATTAGGACAATATCTCTCATATTATGAAAGAGACTCGAGCTCAGCATTCTAATTTTAAATTCAAACCAAAGAACACATATTTAAAATGTAATTCTTCATTTTTTATCGTTCAAAAATAAAAAGAAAATGTGATGTTTCTAATCGCGTTCAGAATTTAAAAACGGTTGAATTATTCGGACGTTACGCCGACCTATATAACGGTCGGGTATTGCACTCGCAAACGTATCGTAACAGAGTGCCAACTATCGCATGACTTTAGGGAATAAAGAAACGTGGGCGGAATAAAAAGGTTTTGAACATGAAAAGTTATGTAATTTGAAAAAAATAGGTGTTATAATATTACTTAAATTTAAATTCATTCGGTTTGAAAAGAAAATTTAAATATAGAATTTTATAAATATAGCAGGTAAGTATTTTTTAACAAAATGGTATTCATTTATCACGTACAGAAATTTTATTTATATTCTATGCTGCTTTTTTTCTTTGGCGGCGGGCTATGGTGTCAAAACCCGTTAAATCCATTTGGGCGACAAAAATACGACGCTAGTGTATGTATGCAGTAGGTATATGCTTCTAGTATTAGCTCGTAGTTCGTAGTATTATATGGAGTTTTGGCAGGTACCTGAAAATGTCATGTGACATATCAAGTGTTATATTATAATCAATATTTTAATATTTTATGGAATTCTAATAAATAATTTTCACGGCATTTTGTCTAATATAGTGCAACGAAAATACTAAATGAATAGAATATAATATAACATTGTTTTACATATTTTTTCATGTTCCATCAACACTCCCAAAACATACCATTAATAATGTGACCATGACAATGTTGAAAGCGACGATTTGAGTTACTGAAGGGCAGTAACTTTAAATTAAGTAGTTATTATAATTGTAGACTTGGCGTAATTTCTAAAAACAATTCTATAAAACTTTTGATATGTGGACTTAGATCCCTTTGCCTATCCGAACTAACATACAGAACCAAAAAAAATAATTACGGTGCTTAATAGTTTATATCAAGTTTTACCTTATTCCACCATCCCTGCTCATATATGTCCCACTGTTGGGCTCAAGCTTTCTCCGTGATCAGAGGGACATTGACCTACTAGATAATTTTTATCTGCATTTTATATCGTTCATTCAGTTTTTATGACATCCACGAACAAGAAAGAGTTCGGTTAATTGTATTCTTACTTCGTCACCGTACAAACAATGGTTACAAATATCATTTAAATACCTAGCAATCATTTTAGAGCTGAAAGAACTATCACTATTAAATCAAATCAATGATATTCGATATAAGAAGATTGATCTCCAAATCATGTCATCTGCGCAACTAAATATTGAAATAGTACATAACATTTAATTGAATTAACTTGAATGACGTAAGCCAGTAAGTTAAGCGTGAACGTCTAAGTTTTAATGTGAAATCTATGAAGTTTAAATCAAGTTGCAGATCGGCCTTAGCTTAATAGAATTGCTGAAGAGTTCACTGATTTGGGTAAAGGTCTACTTATTAGTTACGTAAGAATGATTTCGGCCATTTTTAACCCAACCGGGTAAAGAAATATAACATTTCTTGGACTATACCTTGCACTTCTTATGTGGGACCTTTAGTTTTTTTTTTAGATATCAACCCGCATCATAGAATTGATTCTTGTATTGCGGGGGACTTTACAAATATGAAATTAACCGACACACTTCATAACTAGATTCGGTATAATTGTTTGTGGATCAATCAATCCGTGTGGTGACGGAGTATGAACACAACTCACCACTTCCTACCTTACTCGTGGGTGATCGTAAGAGAAGAGTAAGAGAGAGACTAAATGATATAAAACGCATATAGCATCTATGCAAGAGAAGGTAAACTCGAAACAAAACCTAGTCTTTCACATCAAAAAAAGAAAAAAAGAATTTTGAAGAACTTACATCAATAATATCAGTTGGAATTTTACATAATTCATAATATTTTATAAATTACTGAGATTTAGTATTTACGTGCTAGGCGATTTATAAAAAAATATATTTTGCTATCGAAATATTATTAGTGTGCTTGTAACTTGAAACCACATCTGTGGAAAATCTATTTCAGTATTGAAAGTCCGTTCAAGTATTCAAGCCCCAAGTATGGCAATCTATTTCAGTTTACAAATAAGCTTTTATAATATTTTGTTTCATCAAAAACGTATAAAAGATATTTTTATAAAGATATGTACTGCATACCTATTCCATCCATCCATCAGCCCTTTAACGTCCACTGTTGGACATAGGCCTCCCCACGAGAATGCCATTCAAAACAGTCCCGCGCCTTTGCATCCAACGGTTACCTGCGATCTTGATAATGTCGTCAGTCCACCTAGTGGGGGTTGGCCTACGCTGCGTCGTCCGATTTATAGTCGCCACTCGAGAACCTTTCTTATCCAACGGTTATCGGTTCGATGAGCGATCTGGCCTGCCTATTGCAACTTCAAAGTGCTAATTCTTCGGGCTATATCAGTTACACCCGTTTTTCTACGGATTTCCGTGTTGCGGATTCTATCACATAGAGAAATACCAAGCATAACCCTTTCCATAGCACGCTGAGCGATTTTGAACCTTTTAATGAGGCCAAAATTTAGATACCACGTTTTAGTGCCGTACATCATCGCTGGTAACGGGTACTGCATCTTAAAAATTACAGAATAATTTGTACATTGTACCTTTTCTATTAGGATATATAATATCAAATGCAGCTATAGATTTATATAAAATGTTTATATTTCAAAAAATATTTTTTGAATGGGTCAGCATGTTGGGCTACAAAAGCGACAGGTGAGAGACGGCTGCATGTAGCAGAGATGCGAATGTTAAGATGGATGTGTGGCTTGACGAGAATGGATAAGGTAAGTGTTCGGTCCTTGCAAGTTATGTGGAGGGTATTTGGAGAAACTTCACAACTTCGATTCTGCAACCGTCGTTATGACAGTTGAGTAGAAGATTTGAGACAACTCGGTCCGCCAGGCGGTTGTGCCACTCGGTGTATTCGTAATCGCCGCACCTGCTTAATCCTTGGTAGGACATTGTTTAACGGAACTGTTGGAACCACCATAATAGTGTTTTGTGGTGCTGTGAACTGCATAGTTGTATAGAATATAGTGAAGCTGACTGCGCGGTTTGGCGAGCCTACTGCGACGACACTACTGCCCTCGGCGAAAGTGGATGAAAGGTTGGTGGAGTATTTTTTAATTACTTCTTCGCGGCTTGCAGGGATAGGATAATATCAGTTCCTCACCTAGTTCAGTAAACTTACCTCATACAGTCCACTGCAGGCTGTGCATACCGTACAGTCTTTTTTTGGTCACTTCGACCCAGGATACCGCTCCTAAGGTCTCATACCTCACCTAGGAATTCGTAATTCCCAGGTATTTAGACAGTACAGACGTTCTGTACCGTTATTTCTAACCGTGTTAGAATACCTCCCAATAAATATCATATATGTTAAGACGTTCTTAGCATATAATTTATTTATATTGGCCGTGCCAATTACTTCTTATTCCCCATTATTTAATGAAATTATAATTTCATTGTGTAGACGTTCTATACATATCTTATGTACTTACTTTACTTTTCTCCACTATACGAAGTATACAATATAAACAAAACACATAAATTATTATTTGTCGTACAATTATTCAGCTAAGTGTTATATAATTAAATTGTATAGGTAACAAGTATTAGTGAAAGTAATATAATATTAATTTTATAATTTCATTGGGCTACGTGTGTTGTTTCACAAGATGGCGGCACCTAAAGCAAAAATTTCTAGTGATAAGAAACATCCATTACCCAAAGAATTAACCGTGTTAATTCAACGAAAACAACTCTTGTTTTCACAAATGCAAAAGGTATATGATATGTCCCACGATTTATCGAATTCTGATACGAAAGAATTGTTTTTATTGCACGTCTCTGAAATTAGTGACCTACGTAGTTCATTCGAAAAAATAATATTCGATATATTCGAACAAGAACTTTTAGTTGATTCTGAGTCAATACTTAGAAGTCAAGAGTTACAAAGTTTTGATGAACTATATTTTCGAGTGAAATTATGTGCTTCGAAATATAGCTCGGCACGCATCGGCAATAACGGTGAGAATCGCTTGGTTACCATGGAGTCCCGCCCTCGCCTGCCTAAACTTGAATTATTTACATTTAATTCGGATATTGAGAATTTTAATACATTTTATGAAACATTTTGCTCGTTAGTACATGATCAGCCGCACATTCCAAAAATTGATAAATTTCATTATCTATTGTCTTGCACGAAAGGTTCTGCATTAAATATGGTTAAAAGTGTACCGATATCCGCCAATAACTACGATCTCGTCTGGCAGAGTTTAATTGATAAATATCGAGACAATAGATTGTTAGTTGGTAGGTACCTAGATAAAATGTTAAACTTTTCACCGTTACGCAAGGAATCGTCTGCTGATTTGAACATGTTTATTGAGAACTTCGAACATTCGTATAAGGCAATACAGGCACTTAATATTAAAGATTTAAGCAGTTATGTAATGTGTCATATTGCGTTAAGGGCATTAGATCCACAAACTCGAAAATATTTTGAACAAAAATTAGATCAAAATTCCATTCCTACCTTCGATGAATTAGCATTATTTATACATAATCAAATAAAAGTTCTAGATCATTCTGCGTCATATTCTAATGTGTATTCTAATAAATATCAACAAAATGATTCGCGACAAAAGGATACAAAAAAGCATTCGCTATCTTCTACACGCTCTGGATTAAAGGGTTTATGTGTACATTGTGATAGTAATCATATGATTTTCCGTTGTGAACAATTTCGTAAATTGTCTAATGAGCAACGTATTCGCCGTGCGAATGAATTAAAATTATGTCATAATTGTTTAAAATCAAATCATACCGTTAAGGCGTGTAAAAGTAATTTTAAATGTTTAATCTGTAATTTACCGCATCATGTTCTGTTACATCGTGAAGTTAGCGCGATAGATAATAACAAACCGTGTTCGAATCAGCTGATTTCGACTGAGACCGCTCCTGCGCCGTGCAAGGGAGACGAACAATCAATTATAAGTACGGTGTGTCATCTGACGTCTACGCATACTTCTAACTGTACAGTTATCTTGGGAACAGCTGTTGTGAATGTTTTGAACGCGTTTAATAATTATCAGCCCGTGCGCGTATTAATTGACTCTGGGGCGCAAAGTAATTTCATTACGTTAGATTGTTTTCAACGGTTAGGATTATCAGCTAATAAATGTCCATATAATATCTTCGGACTAGGTGGCGAATATGTAAAAAATTATGGAATGGCTTCGTGTGTTATTCAGCCGCGCTACAATAACACGCCGGTGTTTAACATTGATGCTGTAATTTTACCTAAAATTACATCCGATTTGCCAAACGTACTTATTCCCGATAAGTTGATTACTAAGTATAAAGACTTACAATTAGCTGATCCGTATTTTTATACAACGTCCCCGATTGACATTATTTTATCGGGCGAAGTGTTTCCCTATATTTATGACGGGACAAAATTTATAATAAATAAAGATGTACCAGTGGCATTGGGGAGCATATTTGGTTACGTCATAACTGGAAGACTAGGGTTAAAAAATTGCTCTAGTAGTCTCGATGTTGTACCGTGTGCAACGTCATTTGTGTCGTACACAATTGAAAATAATTATTTAAATGATACACTTAAACGGTTTTGGGAGTTGGAATCTTTACCGTGTGAAGTTCCAACGGATCCTATGGAGGAGTTAGCCGAAAAAATGTACACAGAAAAACACTGTCGTGATGAAAATGGTCGTTATGTTTCTCCCATTTTATTAAACCCACACCATGCACCTATTGGTGATTCTTATGATGTGGCTATAACAAGGCTTAAACAGGTCGAGCGCCGCCTGGCGCGATCGCCAGACCTTCATAAGTCTTATGTTGACTTCATGCGAGAGTATGAATCTCTTGGACACATGGAGTTATATCAAGGTCCTGAGCAGTCAGGATATTATATACCGCACCATTGTGTTCTGCGTCCATCGTCCGTAAGTACACCTCTGCGCGTTGTTTACGACGGTTCAGCACAACCTAAGAATGGTATTTCAATTAACGATGCACTCTTGACAGGCAGAAAACTACATCCAGACTTACTAAAGATTATAATTCGCTTTCGGTTATATAAAGTTTGTTTCACTGCTGATGTGTCAAAGATGTATCGGGCTGTTCTGATTGATCCTGCTGATAGGAAGTACCAGCACATTCTTTGGCGAGAATCTCCAACGGAGCCAGTTCGCGTCTTCGAACTTCGAACGAATACCTACGGTCTCCGTAGTGCACCTTACATAGCTGTGCGCACGCTGCATCAGCTAGCTGAGGATGAGCTCACTCATGCTGAACGTCCGCGTACAGAGGCTGCAAAGGTGCTCAAACAAGGCTTCTACGTTGATGACGTATTATGGTCCTGCCCATCATTAGAACAGGCCTGCACGTTGCAGGATGATTTGCTGACACTTCTTAAAAGTGGTGGCTTTGATTTAAGAAAATGGGCTAGCAACTGTCCCGAGTTACTTACTCATATGCAGTCAAATCAAGTTGTAACCATCGATTTTCAAGATGATACGTTATCATCCTCCCTTAAGGTGTTAGGGTTGACATGGTTACCTGCCTGTGACAGTTTTGCGTTTTCCTATAACATGACTGATAATAAACAGACCAAACGATCAGTTTTAAAACTACTGGCGAGCATATTCGATCCTGTAGGTATTATTTCACCATGTACGTTTGTCGCAAAGTGTATCATGCAAGATCTCTGGAAGATGGGAGTCGCATGGGATGAGCAACTACCACCTGAGCCGTGCTCACAGTGGAATCGATTCATCTCCGATCTACCACTTTTGAGTGAATTGCGTTTTGAGCGTCACATCTTAATACCTAATTTTAGTGAAATACAATTAATAGCATTTTGCGATGCGTCATCCCGTGGATACGCAACGTGCTTATATATACGTAGTATAAACAATATAGGTGAAGTGAAGGTTCGACTGCTGACTAGTAAGTCAAAGGTTGCGCCGTTAAACCCACTCTTGTCTATACCTAGACTCGAACTCGAAGCAGCCGTGCTGCTATCGAAGGTTGTAAGTTTTGTCGTACAAAACTTAAGCGATAATAATTTATCTGTTTCTATATTTGCGCTCAGCGATTCGAAAAATGTTTTGGCTTGGATACATACACAACCATACACGTTAAAAACTTTTGTGGCTAACCGTGTTAGTCGCATTATTGCCGCAGTACCACCTAGTTGTTGGTATCACGTGAAGGGCGAAAATAACGCTGCAGACATATGTTCACGTGGAACGTTGCCTGCTCACTTCGTGGAAAGAGCTACAGAGTGGATTCACGGCCCCGATTGGCTATATGATAACCAACAAAAGTGGCCTATAAAACCATATTTATTAAATCATAACTTCAAGATTCCCGAACTTAAATCAAATAGTGCAACATTTAGTTTTAATTCTTCTCTAAAGGTTGAAATTAAAAATGACCTTGAAGAAATATTTAATAAGTGTTCTTCTTTTAATAAATTACAGCGTATTATTTCATGGTGTCATAGATTTATTATAAATCTTCAGTGTAAAATTTCAAATCGGTCTTTAGGCCCTCTAACGACCCTTGAGTTGCGCAAAGGTCATGATTCAATTATTAGAATTATTCAACAAAATCACTTTGAATCTGAAATAGTAGCGTTAGAAAAGGGTAAGTTTGTAGCCTCTTTACGTAAACTATCACCCTTCGTTGAAAATAAAGTCCTCAGGGTGGGGGGTCGTATCTCACAATCTGACCTTCCGTACAATACGAAGCACCCGGTTTTGCTACCAAAATGCCATACAAGTAAATTATTAATCGAATATTTGCACGTAAAATACCTACACGTAGGGCCTCGTACATTACAAGGTCTAATGTGTCAAAACTATTGGCTCGTTGGTGCTCGTAGCATCATTCGATCGGTACTGACAAAGTGTAAGGTGTGTTTTAAATGCCGACCTACTGCATTACAACCTCAAATGGGTACGTTGCCCATGTCCCGACTTAAGGTTGATAAGGTATTCAGCCATGTAGGTACAGATATAGGTGGTCCATTCCTTGTAAAAGAAAGTACACGTCGTAACGCAAAAATATACAAGGCTTATCTATGCCTATTTGTATGTTTTTCAACAAAAGCAGTACACTGCGAGGTGTTAACTGATTTATCAGCTGAATGTTTTCTAGCTGCATATGACCGTTTCGTAGCCCGTCGCGGATTAAGTACTTGTTTATATTCCGATTGCGGGACGAATTATGTATCGGCAGCCAAGCATCTCAAGGAGGTACTTAGATTTTTAAATGGTAATAAGATTCATGACGAGGTACTCGTAGGATTAACCGCGCGGCAAGTAGAGTGGAGGACAAATCCTCCTAACGCAGCTTCCATGGGTGGACTTTGGGAAGCCGGGATAAAAAGTACGAAACACATTTTACAACGTATTGTAGGTGATAGAAGTCTCACTCTGGAAGAGTTGTCAACTGTGTTCTGCAGAATAGAGGCTGTATTAAACTCACGCCCTTTATGTACACTATCTGAAAACCCAAACGAGTTCGATGTATTAACTGCTGGTCATTTCCTGATAGGACAAAGCTTAGTGGCTGTGCCTGAATATAATTATGAGGACGTTCCTCAACATAGATTATCTCGTTGGCAGTCAATTCAAAAAATATCACAGTTATTTTGGAAGCGCTGGTCAAATGACTATCTTCATACTCAGCAACAAAGAGAGAAGTGGTTTGCCTCACCTCCTAACGTAAAGATTGGTGATTTAGTTTTACTGAAATCAAATTTGACGCGCCCATTGCAGTGGCCTCTTGGTAGAATTGAAACAACACACGAGGGCGTTGATGGCATTATTCGTGTAGTTACTTTGAGAACTAAAAATGGTCTAATTAAGAGACCGGTGAATAAAATTTGTCCATTACCGTATGCAAATTAATTACCTTTTATTTTTTTCTTAGGTTAAATTTTATTGTTTATCTAGATTAATTAATTATTATTATTCTTTTTTTTCAAAAATATACCTCACTAAAGGTTTATTTATTCTATGTGTTTTGTTACATAGGTTAGTGGATTGTATATCCCTTACTTGCTTTTTAATTTAGAATGGGGAATTCATCATGTTGAATTCGGTGAGGGGTATGTTCGGTCCTTGCAAGTTATGTGGAGGGTATTTGGAGAAACTTCACAACTTCGATTCTGCAACCGTCGTTATGACAGTTGAGTAGAAGATTTGAGACAACTCGGTCCGCCAGGCGGTTGTGCCACTCGGTGTATTCGTAATCGCCGCACCTGCTTAATCCTTGGTAGGACATTGTTTAACGGAACTGTTGGAACCACCATAATAGTGTTTTGTGGTGCTGTGAACTGCATAGTTGTATAGAATATAGTGAAGCTGACTGCGCGGTTTGGCGAGCCTACTGCGACGACACTACTGCCCTCGGCGAAAGTGGATGAAAGGTTGGTGGAGTATTTTTTAATTACTTCTTCGCGGCTTGCAGGGATAGGATAATATCAGTTCCTCACCTAGTTCAGTAAACTTACCTCATACAGTCCACTGCAGGCTGTGCATACCGTACAGTAAGAAATGAGTATATAAGAGGAAGTTTGAAAGTGGCGCCAGTGACGGAAAAGTTGAAAAGTGAACGCCTGACTTGGTATGGACATGTGATGAGACGGGATGAATGTAATGTTGGGAGAAGAGTTTTAAGTAATATTGAAGGCTTTAGGGGTAAGGGAAGACCGAAGAAAAGATGGATGGATTGCGTGAAGCATGATATGAATAGAAAGGGAGTGAACGCAGAGATGACATCGGATAGGATTGAGTAGAGAAAAAGGACATATTGCGTCGACCCCAAGTAAGTGGGATTGGAGCAGGGTAATGATGACTTCAAAAAATATTTGGGCCAATTCTTCCTTATGCCGTCTTGTCAACAATTATATTCTCAAGTAGGGTTGAGGGCCGGTGGCTTATCATAAAACAATTGCCAAGAATTTTTGCAATATGTACGATGAAAGAAGTATACATATTTCGGCGACACCAAATAATTGAGATAAGAGCAGGAGTATTATTATAATGAATTTGTTAGTTCATAAATTGATGGATTATTATAAAATAAAGATTATATTTCAAATGATATGAGCGTCCAAAATAATAACAATATGTAAGTAATATACGCTAACGAAATAGCGGGGAAAATTTAATGGTATTGTAATAAGAAATAATAAATTAAAAATTCTCCGTGTGGTGACAGAGTGAGCATATAATTCACTATCCCTTATCTTGTCAGTGGCTGCCGTAGAAGGCGACTAAGGGATATATACATATAACATCTATGCAAGAGAATGAAAACTCAAAATATACTCATATACCAGCTCGTCTGACTGAAGTAGTATAGTAAGACAATGTCTCTCCTGTTTTGGAGAAGCCTCGAGCCCAGCAGTGTATATGAACATAGATGGTAATGGAAATTAAGCAATAACATTGCTTAGAACTCTTCGTAGCTCCAGATACGTTGGCTTCGTAGCGAGCTACGATCGTAGGAAAAACTATTGATATTATAAAAACATGTTTCATCATCATCATCTCAGCTCATATATGTCCCATTATTGGGCTCGAGCCTTCCCATAATGGGAGGGTAATTGACCTACTATACCACTCTAGTCAGACGTTTTGGTATAGGGTTTTGTTTCGAGTTTTCCTTCTCTCGCATAGATGTTATATGCGTTTTATATCCTTAGTCCTATCCTTAGTCGTCGTCCTATCCTTAGTCGTATCGTATGATCACCCACAAGTAAGATAGGGGGGTGATGAATTGTATTCTTACCCGTCACCACACGGAACGAAAGAAAATGTTTAGAAACGAAAAATGACATGTGAGAACCTATTGGATCCAATAGTTGTGGGTTCGAGTCGCCACGTATACCTATAATTTTTTGCTCGTAAATAAGTTTTTTATAAATAAACTAGCATATTAAATGCTAAATGTCAGTAATTTGGACTATTTTTATTGTGATAGAAACGGATCAAATAGCGGTACATCACCCACGGGAAAGATAGGGTGTCATGAATTAGATTCTTAATCCATCATAGCATGCATAAGTATTTGTATTGTAATGCAATAACAGTGTCTCGAAGTTGCTATTCTTTTTATTTTTTAATTTAATTGTTTTAATCCATCAGTGGTGCTAAACATAGCTATTTCGTGTACAATGCTTGCATTGTAAACGAACCCATGGCTGTATGGAATTTGTCACCTTTGCCTGTCCGAATGGACGAACAAAAAAATGTAAACGAACCCAATTTTCATAAGGTATACATACACTAAAGACATACAGTTTAGTTTTTTATTAATTGCAATTAAACGATAAAGAATTGCCAAGCCATTTTCGAAAGGAAACAGCGTGTTGCGATTATGAAGCTTTTAATAAAAGAAAAACTGTGATACATTAATTTTTACGATGGTGAGAATGCCATATCCTTACAGAAACATTCGGACGTCCTCGAATATATTTTTTAATCAACTTTTTTCTTACTTTCAACAAAATAATTACTTTGTAAAAATATCAAATACGTTTACACAAATGTTTTTTCTTGATATATGTATGATAATATTATCCTATAAGTGCAGTGTGAGAAAAATACAGTCATTTTAGTTTTGAAAAGTGCTTGATTTTCATATATCGAGAGTAGAGCATCACCTCAACGCTTCGTTATTGAAGCGTGCAATAGCTACGTTTGGTAGACGGATTGGCTATCGGCACTGCCCTTGTCCTTTATCATACGGTAATAATTGTACTACGACGACTTTAGATACTATTACCGTGCTAGTGTCCTACGTTCTATTACAACACAGGACAATACTTTCTTTGATTAATAAATTGCTATTCTCAATCTGGTTGTATTTTTTGACTTTTGACTTTCCGTGCCAGTGCCGTGGGTTTGATTTCCACGCAGGACAATACTTTGAGCGATCCACAAAGTGTTGTTCTGAGTTTGGGTGTAATTTGTCTGCATTAATTGCATGTTTGTAAAGTCCCCCGCAATACAAGGATTATTTCCTTATTGCAGGATGGTGTCTTATAAAAAAAAAATGTCTAAAATAAAAAAAGAAAATGTGTTGATGAAATATATATATTTGTAAAGTCCCCCACAATACAAGGATTAGTTCCTTAGTGCAGTATGTTGAGCTGGGCCGGTCACCGCTGTCAAGGAAGCAGTACCAACGGCCGGCCAGATGGTACTAGGGAGAGGAACACGGTGGGCTATTGGGCAGCACGACACTCTTCCGTCGTCCCGGATGGAACAGACTAAGTGTGTCTAGACCATAACCTACCAACAAAAAGTACAGTATATTGGCGTATTTTATTTTAATATGACATATAGCATTGAATATTTGTAAATGCCCTAGTTTATTAAAATAAACCCAATATACATAAAATCCTTACGTATTTATCGCCGTATAGATTTGCAGTAGTCACTCAATAGGAACATCAATTTAATGGTATCGAACAAAGTAACCACTTTGGGGGAAGTGCTAACGACCGTCGAAAACGCTATGTAGATCAAAGTTCAATACTCCGGATGCAAATAAAATTGGAACAGTAACTATGCATAGTAAATAAGTATGAAAGAGAGTATTGGTGTAAAGATGCGAAAAGTAATGCTCGGATGGTTCAGACATGTGGAAAGAATGCCGAACGAACGTCTGGTTAAGAAGATATACAATGCGAAAGTGGAAGGATGTAGGTACCGGGGGAGACCGAGACTAACCTACCTAGACCAGATTGGTCATGTACTGAAGGAAGGTGGAGTCAAGAGTCTCCGAAACCGGCGAGCGTGTATGAAGAGAATTATGAATGTTGAGGAAGCGAGTGAAGTATGCAAGGATACAGTTCTCTGGCACTCTGTTCTCTCTGCCTACCCTGCAAGGGATATGGCATGATGATATGTATGTATGTGTAAATAAGTTAATAATACTGCTGGTAATTTTTACGAATACTACGAACCCTTACTTTGGTTGTAGATGTCGTAAAGGACTGAGAGCTTCATAGCGACCTGGGCCAACTCAACCTGATGCCGTTTGATCAGCAATTACCTTTCCAAGGAGGGTAGACATCAGGCAGGCGGTCGATCATAAAACTATTGCTGATAACTTTTATAATATGTATGATTACATATTGCGTCGACTACTAAGTAACTGGAATAAGAGCAGGAGAATGATAAATAAATAATAGCAACTCGCGCGCGAAGGGTTCCGTACCATAATATATAAAAAAAAATATGTGATGTAACTAAAAATTTAAGTTTTTCGGCATTTTTCCTTTATATGTGCTATAAATCATTGCTTCATGCCAAATTTCAAGATTCTATGTCGACTGGAAGTACCCTTTAGGTTTTGATTCCCTTGCGAATAGTTTGAAAATATGCGGCTTAAATTGTTGTTTCTTTTAATTGCGTTGATGTAGAAGTTTGATTTTGTTACAGCTTAAAGGTCTTATAAATTTGAGTATTTGATATTAATTTCAATTTAATACCTCCACGCGTTCCTGAGAAAAGGGGTTTTGACAGACGGACGGACGGACAATAAAGTGATCCTACAAGGGTTCCGTTTTTTCCTTTGAGGTACGGAACCCTAAAAACATAATTTTAATTTTAATCTTTAACTTTAAGCTTATAATATCTTGCCTGTGGATGTTGTAAAAGATGACTAAGGAATATAATATGCATATAACATCTATATAAAAGAAGGAAAACTCGAAATAAAACCTTATACCAACACGTCTGACTAGCGTGGTATAGTAGGTCAATTTGCTTTATTATGTGGATAAGACTCGAGCCCAATAGTGGGATGTTAAAGAGATAATGAGGATAAAACTATATGGTTACAGATTAAGAAAATACGGCCTCCCCAAGGGGCAATAAATGTAAGCCACTGAAGACTGTACTGTTGGTCATCTCAAAAGATGGAGATATGTATGATACGACAGATTTTGTGGCTACACACTGCCTTTTCCATAAACCCAGATGTATGGGTTATGATTAATGTAACCTGATTGCACAAATAGCGTAGTGGTTAAGATATTAACCTTCCGTGCCAGTGTCATGAGTTCTATTCCTGCGCAGGACAATACTTTGTGCGATCCACACAAGTGTTGTACTGGGTCTGGGTGTAATTAGTCTGCGTTAATTATATGTTTGGGCCAATGGGAAAAAGAAGAGTAGGCAGGCCGAAAAGAAGATGGGCTAACGATATAATAGACATAGCAGGAGATGAATGGCAAAATATTAGTAGGGACAGAGACGAGTGGAAAAGACTGGAGGAGGCCTTCACCCGAGGAGGGGTCCATATCCAACAAATGAACTAACCCGTACTAACATTAAATTAACAAACGTAATACTAACAACCAAATACTAACAACATTTGAAATGTAAATTTAAGGATAAGGAAATAAAAGGCTTTTTATTTATTTATTATTATTAATTATATGTGTGTAAAGACCCCGTGATACATAGATTATTTCCTTAGTGCAGGGTGATAGTCATTTAAAAAAGAAAAAAGAAACAAACCAAACGTTTTGTTTTGAATGGGGAAGTCCCGTTTTCAGGCTATCGGTTCCGTTGTCCAAAGCCAGAACAAAAGTGACCCGTTTTTGCAAACCGACCAAATAATCATTTATTATACTTAGCCCTCTACCTTCCTATATAAAAAATTCTATTACATAAGAATGTCTTAGCAGTGGCCGTGATAACGTGTTCGATGCATTTTTAATTATTTCTATTGATTACGATAAGCATGAACAAATCTTGTGATTCTAATCTTACTTAAAAACTAAACGAAATGTTTCCTTAGGATAATAGTTCAATTTTACTTTATACGCGAGAGAAGCCGTGAATAGAAATTAGTATAATATAAAGTAAATAAAAACATCTTGGTCTGTAATCTCATCATTCTCTTACTCTTATCCCAATTGCTTGGGGTCGATACAATCAAATCAAATCATTTATTATGCATAAGCCCTACAAGGGCACTTACATGTTGTCAATTTTACATATGTTTTTTTAAATTAATTTACCACTAATGCTATGCCCTTCGAGTAAAGATTCCGTTTTTAAAAGTTAAATACAAGATTAACAAAAAAAAAACAAATAAAAACAGATGGTTGGACCAGATTCCAAAAGTGGCGCCCGATCACGAGTTAACTACTAAAGCAGCCATCACGCCCCTCAACCACATTCGACGGAAGGGAGAGACCCGCTCACGTAGCTACCGCAGGCAGAAACCTTTTTAGTGAGCATGATCACACCAAGATCTATAAATTACAATCAGATAGCTCAATGAAATCAATAAATAAATAACTCGTTAGGCAAAACACGCTACACTGTACAATTTGTGACAATGAAAAATATACAGAGTTCAGACGTCAGTGAGGTATGTACTCGTCTTTCATAGTACATATTGTAAAAGACCGGCCGCCTGCCAGACGTCAACCCTACTTGGGAATGTAATTGTTGAAAAAAACGGCATCAGATGGAATTGGCCCAAGTCGTTAAAAAGCTCTTAGATGTCTTTAACGACATCCACGAGCAAAGTAAGGGTTGATAGTATTCGTAGCCGCTACCGCACAGCTGTAATCTAATGTTCGGACTGTATTCGAATGTTGATTAATTAAAATTACTATTTTAATACCTTTTTCCACTATTTTATAGTTACTATTTTTGTATAAATATTAATAGGTATAAAGCCTTATTTTTACCTATTTTTTCAAGCGTTCATGTTCTGACATAAACAAAATAATGATCACATTAGAGTTAGAACCGGGCTATGGACTGTCTATATAAAAAAAAAGGTGAATTAATGCATAGCATTCCGTCGATTGAAATTCACGAGTGCCTTGGAAAAGTAAATGGCTACATTACTTGTATTCTTAATCCGTCACAACACGGAAAGGACAAAATTGATTTAAAGTCATCTCCCATCCCTTTCTTGTCCATCACTTAGATAAAGATCCAGACCCTTAACGTAACTTTGCAATTTTCCCTCATTACATATTCAGTTAACGTATCGTATCTATTGACTTGTTACAGCAATTCAGTCTTCGTTACCTATCTCTTTCTTTATAGTGAGAGTAAGAGAGAAAGGAACTAGGATTACGTAAAGATCTGCCAAGTTTAAGTAGGTATAGACATTGTTTCATTTTACTAAAGCTTTGCTGTTTTGATTTATAATCATTTAAATACATATTAATATTAAAATTATAATAATAGTAAACAAGAAATATACCATTTATGAAGCATAACCATTTTTTTTTACTCCAGTGAATTACAGTAATGTCAAATTTTGGCGGGATATGAGTATTTCATATGTTCTGTTAAATTTTATTCTGAATTATAGTATTTTATTGAATCATTTTAGGGTAATATAATACAGAGAAAAGACTAAAGTATAGTAAATATATTCACTACATACACATTTAGTTTATGTGAATTTTCATAATCTACCAAATTTCATAGAGGAATCGTAATTTAGTTGTCAGCATACAATAAATAGTAACGACTTGACTTAAAAATATAATGTTGTTCTTTGAGTGTAGTGTAGTGAATATGATATAACAGTGATTTACATAATATGTTTTTTTTGTTTTCTACTAAAACTACCATTAACAGTGTGATCAAAGCAGTGGCGTAGCTAGCATGGGTGGCACCCGGGGCGGATATTGTAGGTGACACCCTTTTTTAGGTGGTGCCCCTATTTTTTAGGTGACACCGCTATTTTTAGGTGACACCCCTATTTTTTAGGTGACACTCCATTTTTTTTATATATCACAATTTTTTGGGGATGGGCTACAGTGGGCGTACTCCTCGCACCAACCGTGAACCTCGCCTTCGTCGTTGGACCAGCCATCGGGCAGCGTGAACTTGTCGTCAGTGGCCGGCCCGACAGAATACCCCCTGAAGGGTACCCTCTCCTTGAGCGAGGTTCCATTGGGAAGGACGTCGGTCTTTTCCTCGCGGTTAGCCTCTCGGCGAGTGACGGACTAATTCCCCGGTCCAGTCACCCGTGGCCTCGGCTAGGGCAGCATCAGGTGCAGGTAATCGTGCCCACGCCACCCCAGTCACTGGCGGCAGCTCGCGCTGTCGAGGAGACGCTCCTTGTGCACGCGCTCCGCCGCCTCTTTCCGCGAGACTACTGCCAAGCAGAAGGCTGCGACCGCGTCCTAGTTCCTGACGCGGTCGACCATCGCCCTGGCGATGGTCGGCAGCGTCAGGTCGGTACCGATGGTTGCGACGAGTTCACGACGCTGCTCTGCCCAGGTTGCAAAAACCTCGAGCGTATGCTGCGCCATATCCTCGTCGCAATCGCAGTGGTGGCAGGACAGTGTACTCTCCCTCCTGACGACCGTGTGCAGGTATTTGGCGAAGCATCCATGCCCCATCAAAACCTGTACCAGTCGCAAGGAGAGCACCCCGTGCCGCCGTTCTAACCACTGCATCAGCCCCGCACGAAGGTCTCCACGGTCCGCACATTTTTGAACATCTACATACATATCATCACGCCATATCCCTTGCAGGGTAGGCAAAGAGAGCAGAGTGCCAGAGAATTCTATCTTTGCATACTTCACTCGCTTCCTCAACATTCATAATTCTCTTCATACACGCTCGCCGATTTCGGAGACTCTTGACTCCACCTTCCTCCAGTACATGACGGATCTGGTCTAGGTAGGTTAGTCTCGGTCTCCCCCAGTACCTACATGGTCCTACACACATCCTTCCACTTTCGTATTGTATATCTTCTTAACCAGATGTTCGTTCGGCATTCTTTCCACATGTCCGAACCATCGGAGCATTCCCTTTCGTATCTTTACACCAATACTCTCTTTCATACCTACTCGCTCTCTTACGTTGTCGTTACGAATGCGGTCGGTCAGCCTAACTCCACAGATTTTCCGCAGAGATCGCATTTCGACCGCATTAATTTTACTTTCATACTCTTTTCTGCATACCCAACTCTCGCTTCCATACAGTAATGTTGGGACAAGCACTGCGTTATGTATTGCTACACGTGCCTTCTGGCTGAGGTGGTGGCTGCCGAGAAGTTGCCCCAACGCTCCGTTCACTCTATTTCCCGCATTCACTCTTCGCTCTATATCAGTGGTGTACCTTCCATCTCGGCTAAATCCACATCCAAGATATACAAATTCATCCACTTGCTCTAGCACATCATTACCTATTGTTACTCTTACATCTGTTCTGGCTTCATCTCTTTCAAAAATCATTATTTTGGTTTTGCTCACATTCACGCGTAGACCCCTTTTCTTACAATCTTCTGTTATTGTGTCGACTAGGGTCTGCAGGTCAGTCGCTGACTGTGGCAGCAGGACTGCATCATCTGCATAAAGCAGAGCAGTGACCACTGAGTCGCCCATCTGGACTCCCACATTCATATCGTTCAACCTTTGGAGACATTTATCCAGATATATGATAAACAGCCTGGCTGACAGAACGCATCCCTGCTTAACGCCGATATTGACGTCAAACCAAGGCGACATTCCATCATCCAGCCGCACACAGGCTCTACAGCCCATGTAAGTGGACTGCACAGCCTGTAGCAGTTTACCGTTAATACCATACTCCGGTAAAATGTCCCAAAGTTCCTTTCGTACAACCGTGTCAAATGCTCTCTCTAGATCCACAAAACTGCAGAAAACCCTCTGACCTAGAGCCAGATGCTTCTTCACAATGTTGCGCAGAGAGAACACTTGATCCATGCATCCCCTTCCACTCCTGAAACCTCCTTGTGTCTCACACAGTAAACCATCGGACACCATCCTCATTCTCCTTTCAATAATTTTACCATACACTTTTGCTGCCAAACTGGTCAAGCTTATGGTTCTGTAATTTGCGCAGTCATAACGTGAACCCTTGTTTTTAAACAAAGGCACGATGACTGCGCTATTCCAGTCCCCGGGAACCATTCCCGAGCTCCAACATAAATTGAGGAGCAACAGGAACGCCTCCCAGACACAGGAGCCACCAAGCTTGATCATCTCGGCCGACACCATATCAATGCCCGCTGCCTTACCATTTTTCAAACTTCTTATCGCCCATTCAACTTCATCCATACTGATGCCATCGGAGGACGCCGTTGTCGAATGTTGATCTACTAAACTACGTGCGACACCGGCGCCAAACGTAGCATCCGCATACATATCGCCAAAATATTCACTCCATCGGCTTAACACGTCTTGTGTTTGTGTAAGAATGTCTCCACTTGAACATCTAAATTTTAAGTATTCCAATCGAATATCAAAATCTAATACTAATATGGTACTATTTGATTTTAGTCTTTTGTATTTCTATTCATTATTAAAAATAAATACCATTTGTATTAAATTTTAGTATTAGATCGAAATAGATCTTAAATTTTAAGAAAAATAATGTATAATAATGGTACGATACATCGAAATATGACCAATTGTTCAAAATTATTACCTAAAGGAATGACGTAATACGTGTAGAAAAATAATTATGTTTAACAAACCAAACAAAATACCTATTTAAATAAATAAATATATTTAGTAGTAAGACTTTTCCAAGCTAAACAAAAGAATATTACTGCACTGCATCTAAAATACCTTCTCTACTTGTCATTTAGTGAATCTCAAAAAAAATGTTTTGAAACACCAGTGCTAAAAGGGATTTAAGTTTTTTTTTTAAATGAGCTTATCTAGGCTACTAAATACTAAGTGAGTTAAAAAATACTTCACTCAATTACCTCGTTTTTTTAAGAATCGGATATATTATCTCTTTTGAAACCCTTTTTTATACCAAAATTATGGTTTATAATAACTTAATAACAAATACTTTGCATTAAATACACGGTCACGAAAGAAAAAGAAATGTGGAAATGAATGCGGTCGGCAACAACAGAAATTTCCCAAGCCCACAGGTGACGAGCAATCTCTATATCTCTGCAATCCAGGGAATCACCGATTGATAACAGTGTATACACTGAAAGTAGGCATCTACATAATTTATATATAAGTTATTTTATTAGTGGCGGTTATGCAAACTGCCGCAGTTTTACGGTTTTTTATATGTGGAAGTTATAGACCTGGTATTCATGGTCGGGTGTCACCCCTCAGTGGGTGACACCCGGTGCGGACCGCCCCCGCCGCCCCCCCTTAGCTACGCCACTGGATCAAAGCACTTTAGAAGGCGACGTTACATGATGACAATTTATAAATAAAAAAATGTCATATATAAACTCGAGACTGGCAACAATGATCTCGTATTAGTAGCCGATTGCCATTACAAAAAAAGCAAAAAAAGTAAATGTGTTATGTGCAAATAAATAATAAAAATTGAAGATAGCTAAAAACCATTTTAGATATTTTCATACTAAAACTTAATACTTAGGCAATCCTTAAAAAGTTGACCCCTATTGAAATTGTACTGTTATTATGGAAGCACACATTTGTTCCTTACGCATTTTTTATAAGAAAGTGGGAGGGCACTCCAAAAGAGTCGAAGTTGCTCAAAATTACGGCCCAGATCTATCCTATTTACCTATTACTTGGAAGGATTACCACGGTGTTTTAATAGATAATCGATGGTTTATACCAATAGTCTGACGTAAACATTTCGGCCTGGCAACCCATAAAGGCTTTTCTCATGTAAAATTACTATAAAAATCTACTTTCATATATTTGACGGTCTATATCTTAGTCCTTTATTAACCATATAGGCTGAAAATTACTCTCATCATTGAAATATTATAATAAAAAAAATAATATTTTATATACAAACTTTAATTTATTTTAACAATAACTAAAAAAATAAAAATATGTTATTATACAAATAAAAACGTGTTACATTTAATAGCGGCAAAGTAGAGACTCACACGCTTTAATTTTGACAATAGAATATTTAGCTATTTTCTTTTAACTAAATAAGTGTTTCTAATTTTTTTGAATATATTTTAAATTTAAGTCATTATGTAACAATGATGACTACTTTATTAAATTATTGCCAATTAATTGACAATAAAATAATTGGTAATAATTTTTATCATTAGACCTAAAAGTGCACACAAGCTTTTAGCTCAATTGGACACCGAGAAGTGTGTGAAATTTAACGTCCAAGATATTATTTCAAATACAGTCAGATAAACACCGAGGACAGGTGAAATTAAATAAAAGTTTATAAAAAAAAATATTCATAATAATTGAGACCTAATTTCAACAAATTCTTTACATCGGACTTTTTGTAATATCATTAGCATTATTTGTTATTTTGTTATTGCACAAAGAAAAACTGCTGACTCTGCAATAAGCCTGCATCCCTGAGAATAATAACGTATATAACATCTGTGCCTCAGAAATAACGTTAAGTTATCATCATCACTCGCAATTCTCCTACTCTTATCCCAAATACTTAGGGTTGATACAATATGTACTCTTCTTTCATAGTAATTATGGTAAAAGTTATTGGCAATAGTTTTATGACCGGCCGCCTGCCAGACGTCAACCCTCCTTGGGAATGTAATTGTTGACCAAACGGCATCAGATGGAGCCGGCCCAGGTCGTTATAAGGCTCTTAGTCGTCTTTTACGACATCCACGAGCAAAGTAAGGGTTGGCAGTATTCGTAGCCGCTACAACACAGCTCTTAAACAGCTCTCAACGTTAAGCTATCAATTGCGGTTATAAGTCTATGTTGAACTTTAAAGTGGAGTTTTTGCGAGAACGTAATAGACATATGGGGTTCTTAAATGAAATTTAATAATTTACTTTTTATGTTGATGTATTAAATAATATGGTGATATTTCATGTAATGTATTGAAGAGTAAGTGCTAAAGTGTTGTAAATGTAATTTAACAATGCTTGGGGTGTTGACATGTTATGACAAAATTACTAGATAAACCATCATCAATTGACCAACTAAATTAAGTAATCTTATGATAAATGAAGACTGCATAAAAGTTAAGTAACCAATTTATAAAATTAAAAAAAATGAATATTTTGTATTTTTTTATAGCTTATAGTGGCAAACGAGCAAGTAGCACACTTGATGGTAGGTGTTACCGCCGGCCATGGACCTTTGCAATACCAGGGGTATAGCTAGGCCGCAATACCAAAACAAACCCTAAACTCACCCAGTTGAGCTTCCGGCTCTCTCGCTTACCGAACGATGCGCAACAGAATATTGCCATTGCTCAGATGACAATCTTCTGCAAGAGTCTGATACTACCCTGGACGGAACAGCCCGCGAAGACAGAAAACTGTCAACAATTGATCCTACCACATCTAAGTGTAACGGTCAAAAGTCAGGTATAACAGTCTAATTTTATAATACCGATATCTTTGTGGATTTTCGTACTCAACTGACAATTGCTTCATAGAAAAAGGTATTTCATGTAATCTGGTTAGTCTAGAAAGCCTACTTGACAACTTATAAAACTAAAAAGAAAATAGTTCAATGCATTTATGAATAACCGAAAAAACCTGAAAATAGCAACGTAACCAGGGGAATCAAAATAATAAGGAAATTCATAGCTAGTATATTCTTTACTCTTCGGGGAAATTACTGGCGCATTTTATATACTACGGAACAATGTTTCATTATAAGACAAGACTAACACTGCACTAGAATACGATTGTAGTAATAAATCACATACGAAACAGCTTTATACATTGGAGTAACGAAACGTGGAATTATGCAGCTATTTACTCTATGGTTGCTCCAAAAACTTTTAGAGCAGAGAAGCTTTTTTTTTTACTGTTGGCGGGAATCTAAAGACCTCTTGTGGTGGTCTTTTATTATATTAGATATTAGTATTTTAACGTGTTGTATTAAATAATTTTAATGGCCATTTTATATAATTTGATGCAAAGGAACTGCTGGGATGTAGTGAATATAATATAAAAGTGCTTTACAACGTTTTTGTTTGCCATCAAAATTCCCAAAAGATACCATTAACAGTATGGCCATAGCACTGTTGATGGAGACGATTTGGCTTACTGGCGGATAATAACTATTAAGACTACACAATAACCGACTTCCAAAAAGTAGGAGGTTCTCAATTCGAACGCTATTTTTTTTTTGTATGTGTGTTACGCGATAGCAACGCCAATTATGGATGGATTTTTATAATTCTTTCTTTGTTAGAAAGAGGATACTCTAAGGGTGGTCCCATATACAGGGTATCAGGATCTGATGATATCAGGATCTGGGATCCTGGGAAAATCAAGAGTAATTCCTTAAAATGTAGGGCAAAAATGCTGTTTCTGATGCCTCTATACATAATTTATACTTCATCTAATTTAAGAAGTGCATTTTGACGTTATGCATTGTTTAATACACAATAACCTCGGCCAAACGGTTAGCTGGCACCGACTCCAAAAAAATAGTACTTGTAAATAAATATTAATAATTTAGTTTATTATATTTCAATGCTCCTTGCTTTGAAATACAAAATATAATATTATTATCCATTTTTCTTGACATAGTATAAGTTTTTACATACCTACCTGCAAATAGGTAGGTATACTATAATTTCGTAAATTGTTCTGTTATTCTTTTTAGATTAAACTAATTAAAAGAATTATTTTCTACTTTTTAGTGTAAATTTATTGTATATCGTTTATCGTAGGTATAGTTTTGAAGTCGATTTTGTTTTTTTTTAAATATTCTTTTTATTATATTTGCTTTTGTGATATAAATTTGATAATTTATACTATTTATTTTTTTTGCAAATTGCTTTGATTTTCTTCAATTACTTCGATATTTGATAGTTTATCCCCCGTATTCTAACGGGATAGGTAATTACATGGCTCAAACTACGTGAATTACGCTATGACGTTCTTTTTCAAACGAGGTTTAAGAAGAGCACTTTTTTCACAGTAAATAGAAGCTTGGCTGTGCCCCTAGTGTTGTAAAAATCCATGTGTAGCGCTATCACTTACCATCAGGTGTGCTGTTTGCTCGTTTCTCATGATAAACAATAAAAAAATAATGTATAATAACAAATAGAAATCAAATTCACGCACAATATTTGACGCCACTAAATTGGTGACAAAAATGTCACCCTACGCCGGTCCGTTCCGTAGAGTGCAATGTCATTGTGTTCCATTTTATAGTAGTGTGCGTGTATACATGTGTAATTGCTTGCACACTAACAGAATTTATGGCTTCACTTTTTTAAACACTTAAATTACCGAACTATCCTTCTATGTGTATTTATTCTAAGGCTAGCATATAATATTTACCTAAACTTAAAAAAAAACTAAAATAACTTACCGATATCTAGCCAGTAGTCATTTGTACAAATAAAAAAAAACTATTTCATAGATAAAACTCTGCTGTCCCCGATACCAAGTATTGTTCACGGTGGATGGACAAACAGACCTATTGTTTTATAGATGCGGTTCCGGCCCGTTTGTCTTCACAACACTAGGATAGTTCTCTATTTCTCTCTGTCAGTGATTGTTTTCTAACTTTATTGTTTTAATGAAAGCAAATACTTTTACGTACATATAGAAATATACATCGGCTGGTATAATCAATAGCCCGGGTTATGTTGTCATAACCATTTGCGGATAAAAATCTATACATATAAATAAAATTTATGTGTTTGTTTGTAATTCTAAATTAACAGCTTTTCACTATTAGTCCAGTCATTTTAGGCATTTTAAACCCCAATCTGGGGAAAAAATCCTAATTTTAACGAAACTTTGTCTGGTAGGTAGCTTAGGCAATTTTTTGTTTAAAAAATAGAGTTCCGCCAAAAACATAATTAAAACCATCGAGAGACGCCGAGTGATACCGAGTGCCCGACTATAGCCTGGGGAAGGATATAGGCTGCCATTTTATCAACAAACCACGCGGCGAAAGCTAGTAAAAAATATAACTAGCTTTCACAAGAAATTGACCCACGATAATAGTTAAATATAACTTAATCAATTTTAGTAATATAAAGTAAGCCGCCTCTAAAAATCAATAATAAAATTAGTAGTATACCTTCTGAGCTTTCTTGCCGGATCTTTTTCAGAGTGGCCGCGTTCCGATCCGGTTGTAGCTTAATAGCTTTTGTTAGATTTTTAAAATTAGTAAATTACCACAATATGATAATTATTATAAATTAAATATTTAATAATAACTGATCATAAACAATCGACATATAAATACACAATAAAAAATCGACCCTTGGCCCTGGTAACACACAACGTTCGGACGCTTAGGACCGACGAGAGGGTCATCGAACTGGAAGAGGAATTGAGCAAAATCCGATGGGACATTGTAGGATTATCAGAAGTGCGAAGAGAGGGGGAGGGCACGATAATCCTCCGGTCTGGAAATTTGCTCTTCTACCGGGAGGGAGATCACCCATCCCAAGGCGGTGTAGGGTTTATCGTTCGTAAGTCTCTCGTAGAGAACGTGGAGAGGATCGAAAGTGTGTCAACAAGGGTAGCGTACCTTATACTCAGAATTACCAAACGGTATTCGTTGAAGGTCATACAGGTTTACGCACCGACTTCGACATACTCCGACGACGTAGTGGAGGCCTTATACGAGGATATCTCGAAAGCCATCCACACGTCCAAAACCCACTTCACGGTAGTTATGGGAGACTTCAACGCAAAACTAGGCAAAAGGACAGACGATGAGTTGATAGTGGGGCAATATGGATTTGGACAGAGAAACCAAAGGGGCCAAAAACTGGCCGACTTTTTGGAGAAGGAAGGCCTCTTCATGATGAATTCCTTCTTCAAGAAACGGCCACAAAGGAAGTGGACCTGGATTAGCCCTGATGGATCCACTAAAAATGAGATAGACTTCATCTTGACGGACAAACGACAAATATTCAATGATGTCTCTGTGATCAGCAGGATTAAAACTGGGAGTGATCACCGCATGGTTCGAGGCACATTGAATCTTCGTACGAAAGTCGAGCGGTCCCGCTTGATGAAGTCTACACTCCGACCTACACCTGTCCAATACCAGAACCCCGATAGCTTTCAACTCGAATTACATAATCGCTTCCAATGCCTGGAAGAGTGCGAATCTTCGAACGATATGAACAACAGGTTCGTGGAAACTGTCCACGCGGTCGGGTCAAAATTCTTTAAGGCCCATCGCGCTACTAGAACAAAAAAGCTTTCTGACCAGACTCTTCAACTCATGGAGAGGAGAAAGGAAATGACGGTAAAAAAAAAAAAAAGAAAAAAAAAAAAGAAAGGAAAAAAGAGAGAGATCGCATAATCTATGCGACGCGATATTCGCCGATTCAATACACTGCGTATTGAAGAGGCGATAGAGCGAAATCGAGGCTCCAAAGTGTTCGCACGAGATTTGTCTATTGGGCAGAGCCAAATGACTAAGCTGAAGACCGATGACGGTACTGTCATTTCATCCCAGAGTGAGATCTTGGGAGAGGTCGAAAGGTTCTATGGGCAGTTGTACAAATCATCCCTGAATCCTGTTGTCAGCTTGGTCCAAGACCCCAGATCCAAGCTAACTCGGCACTATACCGAAGAAATCCCGGACGTCAGCTTGTATGAGATCAGAATGGCTCTAAAACAATTAAAGAACGGAAAGGCACCGGGAGATGACGGAATTACCACAGAGCTCCTGAGGGCAGGCGGCAAGCCAGTTTTAAAAGCCCTACAGAAGCTGTTTAATTCTGTCATTCTCGGGGGCGACGTTCCAGAGTCGTGGACCAGGAGTGTGGTGGTGCTGTTTTTCAAGAAGGGCGATAAAACGCTCTTAAAGAATTACAGACCCATCTCACTCCTGAGCCACGTGTACAAATTGTTTTCAAGAGTCATTACGAACCGACTCGCGCGCAAGCTAGACGACTTCCAGCCGCCCGAACAAGCCGGTTTCCGAAAAGGTTATAGTACCATAGACCACATCCACACGCTACGCCAGATTATACAGAAGACCGAGGAGTATAATCGGCCTCTGTGTCTAGCGTTTGTGGACTATGAGAAAGCCTTTGATTCTGTCGAAACTTGGGCAGTGCTGCAGTCCCTTCAGAGGTGCCAAATTGACTATCGATATATCGAAGTGCTGAAGTGTTTGTATAAAGACGCTACTATGTCAGTCCGCATCCAGGATAAGAGTACGAAACCGATCCAGCTGCAGAAAGGCGTGAGACAGGGAGACGTTATCTCTCCGAAACTGTTCACCACTGCGCTGGAAGATGTCTTCAAGCTCTTAGACTGGACCGGACTCGGCATCAACATCAATGGCGAATACATCACTCACCTTCGATTCGCAGATGATATCGTAGTCATGGCAGAATCCCTGGAGGACCTTAGCACCATGCTCAATGACCTCAGCAAGGTCTCCCAACTAGTAGGGCTGCAAATGAACATGGACAAGACGAAAATCATGTCTAATGCCCATGTCATTTCTGTACCGGTCCTGGTTGGGAATGCGATTCTCGAAGTTGTCGATCACTATGTTTACCTAGGACAAACAGTTCAATTAGGTAGATCCAATTTCGAGAAAGAGGTCAGCCGACGAATCCAACTCGGCTGGGCAGCGTTCGGGAAACTTAGGAGGATCTTCTCGTCTAATATTCCGCAGTGTCTGAAAACAAAGGTTTATAACCAGTGTGTGTTACCAGCGATGACTTACGGCACTGAAACGTGGTCTCTAAATGTCGGCCTCATAACAAGGCTCAAAGTCGCTCAGCGTGCTATGGAGAGGGCTATGCTCGGTATTTCTCTACGTGATAAAATCCGAAATACGGAAATCCGTAGAAGAACGGGTGTAACCGACATAGCCCTAAGGATTAGCACGTTGAAGTGGCAATGGGCAGGCCACATCGCTCGACGAACCGACAACCGTTGGGGAAAAAAGGTTCTCGAGTGGCGACCACGAATCGGACGACGCAGCGTAGGACGACCCCCCACTCGGTGGACTGATGACCTCATCAAGGTCGCAGGAAACCGCTGGATGCAGGTGGCACAGGACCGTTATGGATGGCATTCTCGTGGGGAGGCCTATGTCCAACAGTGGACGTTTACAGGCTGATGGATGGATGGATGGATGGATGGATCATAAACAATATATTTTTTTTACAAATAGAATCATTTCCTTTTGTACTGGCAATGAATTTGTATTAAAATGTTGGACAAATTTTAATAACTGATACTGTAGCGGGTAGATGTAAATTTCTGTAATAACGATGACTTATTGGACGTGAAACACCTTTGTCCTCCCGTGACTATGATCACTAAGTATTCGAAACGTGGAAAATGGATGTGTAGTGTGTAGATGGATAAATGTATGTATGGGGATGATAAGAACACAATATGTCACAATTGACTATCATTATACTTTGCCCGTTTATATGCCATAAAAGTCGATTAAAAGATATACGAAATAAAACCCTATACAAACACGTTTAGACAAAGACCACGTTCCGGTAGCCCGCTCGCTCGGCAAAGAGAGGTATACGTAGGGCGGGTCTATGGGGTCGCGTGCCGCTTCTTCTGTCGCCCCGGACAAATTTAGTGGGGTGTGACCACTCCATAGTTCGACCAACGTGGTATAATAAGTCAACTTTCCTCCTATTTTGCAGAAGGTCCAAGACCAACATGATGATAATAACTTGTAAGTCTGGAATATCAGAATTACTACTGTTTATCACAATAAAACAATGATACATACATACATCCATACTATCACGCGATATCCCTTGCAGGGTAGGCAAAGAGAACAGAGTGCCAGAGAAATCTATTCTTGCATACTTCACTCGCTTCCTCAACATTCATAATTCTCTTTATACACGCACGCCGGTTTCGGTGACTCTTGACTCCACCTTCCTTCAGTACATGACCAATCTGGTCTAGGTAGGTTAGTGTCGGTCTCCCCCGTTACATCCTTCGTCCTTCTAACAATGATTCTCAATATTTATTAACAAGAATGAAGTTGATTAACAAAGCCTCACATTAACTTGAATAAAGCCGTATATAACTTAGAACATCCATATTCATTGCAATATATAATTATAATATAATTTATCTACAAAGTTACCGAACTGAAAAACCAAACTAAATAAATAAAACAATGGAAGTTTAAAAAGCCAACGTTAAAAGCGGATACATATTTCATATCGAACAGAGATGCTAACGAACGCGTCTCGAATATTCCATATACAATATACATTCTTACAATATGTACGCCGAAGTTTTGAATAAAAGTGGCAAATGTAGAAATATATTTGAGACCACGGCAAAGCAAAATACGTAGGATAATATATTCAATCTTCATAATCTTTTTACGTCCGTTCTTATGTCCTGTCAAATATACTAAATGGCTGAAATGATTTTAATCAATCATCATCTCATCAACTCATATACGTCCCACTGTTGGGTTCGAGCCTCTTCCATAATTGGAGAGAAATTGATCTACTAACTACGTTAGTCAGACTTTAGGGTCTAATTTCGAGTTTACTTCTATTAGATCTTAGTCATCTTTTATGACACTCACGAACAAAATGAGTTTAGAGACCTGTATTCTTACTCCATCACCACACGGGAATAGATCCTAACTCTAGATCGGGTTCCGGGACGGTAGGTTATGGGATCCGTCTCTTGGCCTAACTCTGCTATTATAGCAAAACCCCTCCCAAAAAAAAAATGAATAAATGCATCGGAGATTATTTAATTAAAACTAAATTTGTATATTATAATTTGTTTCAGATCCATATATTGCATCACAGATCCAGTGTAACGAAACTATCTTGCTGTCCCACTCGCACCCACATGCTATAGTATCGAGCCCCGGCTTCCCTCGACCGTATCCTGACGACGTAGAATGTGTGAGCGAGATAAAAGCACCTCCCACTCATACCTTGAGGCTGCACTTTGAAGAATTATTAACGGAACATGAACTACAGTAAGTAATATAAATTAGTAATATCTAGATGACCGTGTTTTAGTCGATATTTTCTTTTTAGTGTGTTTTAGAAGATAAATTTAAATATAATGAAAATAATTAATAAAATATTGAAAAGAAAATTAGAAAAGGTAAAACATAATAAAAAAGGGAAACTAAGGATCTGATCTGGCGCTTTCTGGATTAGACTGCTCAATTTTCCAACTGACAGTGACTGTATGTGTATTGTAAATGACGGTGCCAAAATTTGCCTTCATATTTTAATAGTTTTCAGCCAAAGAAAAATTACAATATTTTCTATAAATGAAACCTATAGTTATATCGACTAATCGCCCCTGGAACCCCTGCATGCTAAATTTATATATCATCATCATTCTCCTACTCGGGGTACTCCTTATTTGGGGTAGATACAATATGTACTCTTATTTCATAGTACATATTGTAAAAGTTATTGGCAATAGTTTAATGACTGGCCGCCGGCCAGACGCCAATCCTTCTTGGGAATGTATTGTTGACCAAACGGCATCATATGGAGTTGACTCACGTTACGACATCCACAAGCAACTCAAGGATTGATAGTATTCGTAGCCGGTACCACACATATATATATATATATATATATATGTATATATATATATATATATATATATATATATATATATATATATATATATATATATATATATATATATATATATATATATACGTGTTGGTATAGGGTTTTGTGCCGAGTTTTCCTTCTTTCGCATAGATGTTATATGCGTTTTATATCCCTTAGTCGTCACGTACGATCACCCACGGGGTAGATATGGGGTGGTGAATAGTATTCTTACTCCGTCACCACACGGATAATAAAGCAAAAAAGATAAATAGAAGTATTAGATTATATTAAAATGATTCTGAGCTCATATACATCCCACTACTCGAGCATCTTCCTCACTAGAAAGGAAAATGGTTTCCGGACTATACCACGCTGAACAAACAAGTTGGTCTTTCTTTTGAGTTTTCATTATCTTACATATATGTTGTATACATATTATTCCATACTCGTCTTTAACCACAAACATGGGCAAGATGTATGTGATGAATTGTATTCTTACTACGTCACTACACGGAAAATTAATAACAAAATACCCGATTACGAAACGAAAAATGATGTCACAAGTGGGGTTCGAACCCGCACCTATTGGAAAACTGGCCCAACCGTGCTGCCACTTACACCATCGTCGTGAACTATTTTAGGACATGCAAATTTCGCTTCATATTATATCTTACGTCTTCAAGGTGACGTATGCCATCTATCGGACAATGTTTACACATTGTATAGACTTAATACTTCAAACTTTACAGTTAGAATTGTATTAAACGATGACACAAACTTGTTATTCAAATTACTGAAATTTTTAGCATTTAATATACTTAATTATTTATAAATACCCGATTACGAAACGAAAAATGATGTCACAAGCGGAGTTCGAACCCGCACCTATTGGGAAACCGGCCCAACCGTGCTGCCACTTACACCATCGTGAACTATTTTAGGACATGCAAATTTCGCTTCATATTATATCTTACGTCTTCAAGGTGACGTATGCCATCTATCGGACAATGTTAGGCTTAATACTTCAAACTTTACAGTTAGAATTGTATTAAACGATGACACAACCTTGTTATTAAAATTACTAAAATTTTTAGCATTTAATATGCTTAATTATTTATAAATACCCGATTGCGAAACGAAAAATGATGTCACAATAGGTGCGGGTTCGAACCCCGCTTGTGACATCATTTTTCATTTCGTAATCGGGTATTTATAAATAATTAAGCATATTAAATGCTAAAAATTTCAGTACTTTTAATAACAAAATTTTAATTTAATTAATGTTGTCAGAGCTTAAATTATTTTAAATATCACTTTTTTAACGATCAGAACAATGAATCTACTGCATACTTAAAACAGATGTTTCTATATGATATTAAGGATTGTTCTGAATTAATATCAACTAGTTTGTATTCATTGAACACAGAAGGTTGCTTCTTAGATAATTACGCAATACGTGAATGCACAAGTTAACCCTAAGATAACTGGCTGGTGTATTTATACAGAATGAATTGTTAATGAACTATTTTACGAAGGAATTTTGGTTAAGCTAGAAGTTGTTAGAATATAACTTAGGAGCCCACATGATATTTTCATATACCCGCCAAAATCACCTCCATATTTTTATATTAAATCAAATATTTGTATTTGCGATAGAAACTGTAAAAATAGTTTTATTTCAAATGCGTAATACTCGTATAAACATCAGTAATCACAACTTTCCCCTAAAAAAAAATTACAAATACACAGGATACATCATCATCATCATCACAGCCCATATATGTCCCACTGTTGGGCTCAAGCCCCCTCCATAATGGGAGGGTAATTGACCTACCTATACCACGCTGGTCAGACGTGTTATTATAGGGTTGTATTTCGAGTTTTCCTTCTCTCACATAGATATTAATGCGTTTTATATCCCTTAGTCGTCTTTTACGATCACCCACGGGTAAGATAAAGATGGTGAATTGTATTCTTACTGCATCACCACAGGGAAATCTCTACTTTCCCCTTAAAAAAAATACAAATCACATTGTGAAATAATAATTTACTAATATAACCTCAAATTATCCACTTCACAGAAACTTATTTTACAATATACATTTCTAAGAAAACAACAAAAGAAACGTATGAGATTATTTCGCCACAATGTGTACAGGAAATATTTTCAAAGAATCCCTAACATTTTTCCGTCGGCTATCTTAATTTGACGTCGTACTTCGCACCGAGATGTGTATTACAACGTCGGCTGTATTTTGTCTACGTTCATTCCACGAAAAAAATTTGTCTGCATATCATGGACCTTTTTGAAGTATATACTATTTATGTTTATAGCCGTTACTGGCATCAGTTCTGGGTTTTAACGCCATTTTATATTTAAGAAAAGTACTTCAAGTACTCGTATATAAGATAAGACTTAAAACTAATTTCAAAATGCAAGATGCGACTAGCCAATAAAAGTCAAATATTCAACATCAAATCAAATTAAAAGTCAAATGTCAACAATTGAAAATATTAACAAAAAAATGTTAAAATTGTACAGCCTTTAAAGAAAAAATAATAAGTAAACCGGCCTTTAAAAAAATCTACGTTTCCGACTAGCGTATAGCAGTAACAAAGTTATTAGCAATAGTTTTATGATCGGCCGCCTGCCTGACATCAACTCTCCTTGAGAATGTAATTGTTGACCAGACGCCACCAGGTAAGGTTGACGAAGGTCGATATAGAGATTGTAATCGTCTTCCATAAGCAAAATAAACGTTGATAGTATTCGTAGACGCTAGCTCAACAATTTGATATTACGAAATGTTAATCCTAAAATTATATCTTAAATTATTGATAAATATCGGTTTTAGTTGACCGAAGGGCTAACATGCCAAGTGTCTGCAAAGTGTCAACAGTCATTACATCTAGCTTGACGTGTCGATAACTGTTGAAGCAAAAAGGTTTTCGAGTGCTTACCATGTAAGGGAACACAGAGGGACATAGGTAGAAATGCCATTTTTAAAATTTGGCAACCAGTGCAAGACGTGTGAAAACTCCAATTTTAAAGCCTAGAACCCGGAAATGTCAACATATTTTTTCGGGGACCGAAGACCTTAAATTTTTAAACTCAGGCTATAAATGAAACGCCCGGACGCTCCCCGGATGCCCTCTAAACTAAAATAAATCCGGGGAAACCTGGATGGATGGCAACCGGGTGGCAAAAGACGTGAATGTAAAATTCATCTGAGATGAATCTTATAGGCAATAGTTGTCAATAACCTAAAGTAGATATAGATGCTGCGTAGAATTGAATTGGCAATCGCAATTTCTAGAAACTATTTTTTTGGAACAGTTTTGCTGTCTATATTCCTGGTAAACTCTTAGCCAACTTTTACGTTTCCAACAGGTTCAGGAAAAATAACTTTGGTAATAAATACACCATCGTATTCTTATTCCAATTACTTGGGGTCGACACAATATGAACTCTTCTTCCATCGTACACATTGCAAAAGTTATTGATAATCTTCTATACTAATAAATGGAGAGCCAGTTTTTTTGTTCGGTTATACTGCGAAAACTACTGAACCGATCGATATAATAATACCTATACGAAAAGATCCAGAGTGTTTCGGAGAAGATTTTAGTACCTATAAGTCATGTTGGTGATTACTTATTTTTTATAATCGGCCGCGTGCTTGACCTGAATCCTTCTTGAGACTTTTGATTGTCTTTTTTTTTATTGCTTATGGTGGCAAACGAGCAGTATGCACACTTGATTGTAAGTGTCACTGCCGCCCTTAAAACTCCCAAACCTCCCAAACCCACCCCCAGTTTGGCTTCCAGCTCTCTCGCTCACCGAACGAAGCGCAATAGCGCATTGCCGCTGCTCAGACGTCGATCTTCTGCGAGAGCGTGATACTACCCCGGACTGACCGGCTGTAGATAGAGACTGTCCACAGCGTGGTCCTCCTACCACTGTAGGTATATATAAGTATACATATGTTTACCAGATGGCATCAAATAGAATTGACCAAGGTCGATGTAAATGTCTTAATCATCTTTTACTACAACCATGAGCAATATTTGGGTTAGGAGTTTTTGTAGCTGACACACAGCAAGGCCGTAAATATAACCAACTTTAGCCCGTAATATACATACGGATAGTAAATAATCTATGTTATAGTTTTATCATGATATCAACTCATTTCCATCCTACTATTGGCCTCAATTATCATTTAGTTTTGGTAGAACCACACTGTTGACAATTTTCTGTCTACAGCCAGGGGCTGGTCCATCCGGGGTAGTACCATTCTGACAGTAAGTCTACCTCTGAGCAGTGGCAATGCTCAGACATCGATTTACTGCAAGAGTGCACAGCTTGCTTATTAACCACAATAAGCAATAAAAAAATAAAAAAAATCTTGACAACTGTATTCTTCACATGGTGATATTTCATCATCATTATCACCTTGACTCATATACGTCTCAAGTCTCGATCGTCTTTCAAAATAAAAAAGTTGACCTACTTTGGTAGTAGGTCTGATCAGATAATTATACGGCTTTATTTCGAGTTTTCCTTCTCATGTACAGAACTTATTATATATACATATTATATCCAAGGTAACAAGATAGGAACTACACGGAATATCAAAACTATATCTAAATATTTGAAGGAAAATATTCGAACATCGGATTTTATAAACTTGATTTCAAAAATGAAGTATTCAGATACAAACTTAGAAGCTAGTTTAGCAAGATAAATCTGCGGTTTCTGTCGCCGGTCCCGCATGAATGATAATATATTGTTGTATATTTTCCATATATTTCTCATATATTATCATCCAGATAAAATATCTATTTCAAAGTCTTGTAACAAACAAGAAAATGAAGGAGATTTTTCTTTTATACGAAAGATAATTAAAGAAAGAAAGAATTAAATTTATTTTTTCTTTTTAATTACTTATAGTGGCAAACGAGCTGACAGCACACCTGATGGTAAGTGTCACTGCCGCCCATGGACGTTTGCAATACCAAGGGTATAGCTAGGCCGCTGCCTACCAATACAAAACCCAAACCCAGCCCTGTTGGGCTTCCGGCTCTCTCGCTCACTGAACGAAGCGCAATAGCACATTGCCATTACTCAGTCGTCGATCTCCTGCGAGAGTGTGGTACTACCGGCCCGTGGCGGTAGACAGAAAACTGTCAACAGCGTGGTCCTACAACTTTTTATTAGCGACATTAGCTAAGGCACATAATTCAAGTAGGGGTAGGCCCACACTCTTGACAATTTTCTGACTAGAGCCGTAGGCTAGTCTAAATGGAGTAGTACCATATTCTCACACAACATCTACGTCTGAGAAGTGGCAATATGTCATTATGCTTCATTCAAAGAGCGAAACAAGCGGAAGCCCATATTTCTGGGTGGATTTTGGTTGGCAGGTTTTGGTAGCAGCCTAGTTGTGTAATGGTATTCTAAAGGTGCCATCATGTACGCCTACTCGTTTGCCACCATAAAAATTAAAACATACTTATAAATACAACATGTAAACAAAAAAGAAAACAAAAATACATACATACATACCATCACGCCATGTCCCTTGCAGGGTAGGCAGAGAGAACAGAGTGCCAGAGAACTCTATCTTTGCATACTTCACTCGCTTCCTCAACATTCATAATTCTCTTCATACACGCTCGCTGGTTTCGGAGACTTTTGACTCCACCTTCCTTCAGTACGTGACCAATCTGGTCTAGGTAGGATAGTCTCCGTCTCCCCCGGTACCTACATCCTTTCACTTTCGCATTGTATATCTTCTTAACCAGACGTTCGTTCGGCATTCTTTCCACATGTCCGAACCATTGGAGCAAAAGAAACAAGATATAATAAAAGCAAGATGATGATGATAATGGTAATGATGATATCGACACCATACCACTCATTCAATCCGTATAGTGGGTTAATTAAGAAGCTTGGACCCAATTTAGTCAGGCCATATTCCAGTCACAGCTTGTATAAATCAGAGGGGCAGCAAAAAGTATGGCGTTCAACTTCATAACTCACCAATCTATAGGTATTTAAGCTAATCACTGGTACAGTAATTTTTATTTTAGGTGACCGTTCACCATTAAGACCCATGTGTTAACTTGCCGAAAAAAGCAAAATGAATTTCTGACTTGAATTGCTCATTAAAATAAGAACTTAATAAATCTAGCGTGTAGATTCAAATTGAATTAGTTTTAATAGATAAAGAACTAGATGGTTACCAAAATTTACCTACTCGAAAGAGTAAGTATTTACTCGGAATGGGTCACCGTCATTACCTTGTTTACAAAAAAAAATAGTTACCTTCAGAAATAATATTTTCTTTCTTTTTCAATTCTCTTTTAAAGAAAGAAGATATGACACGTAGACTGAGATTCCAATAATGGTGTGAAAACGAAAAGGATTTTCTTAAGTAATTTCTAAGTTGCAATAAGATAAAGTTAAGCCAATTAGAAGTTAATAGTTTTCTCACAAACTTAAATTGATGTGTAAAAACTTGAAAATTGAAATGGATTTTATTTTAAAAATAATTTAAGTTTAGAAGTTTTCATTTATAAATACCCGATACGAAACGAAAAATGATGTCACAAACGGGGTTCGAACCCGCACCTATTGGGAATCCGGCCCAACCGTGCTGCCACTTACACCATTGTGAACTCGTTTCGTTCGTTTCGTATCGGGTATTTATAAATAATTAAGCATATTAAATGCTAAAAATTTCAGTAATTTGAGTTTTCATTTATATTTGCAATTTTATGTTTAAAAAGTTTATTTCTCCACGTGAGTATCATAGCAGCTTAAAGGTTTTGTAAAGTAGCTTAACTATTTATAACTTAGTATCAGTGGTACTTAATAGAAAGAGCTTATTTATTTGCAAAATATAAACTATTTACTTAATAGTATTAAGTTGATAACTTTTGCGTAACGGCGCCAGTCTGTCTGGTTTCATTTTCTCTCACGCATACGGCAGCTGTAGGCAGGCTCCTCCTCTCTCATTGTAACCCACAACGCTAGCCACATTAAGATGTGATATTATAAGATTTTATTAATAAATAAACTTTCCTTACATTATCATATTAATATACATAAAATTTAAGTAATAACCTAAGCTTTTCTCAAGTTAAACAATTTCAATATTAGATAGTTCAACTTAGATTAGTTTAAGCTATCACTTCTGTCAGCCGTCCCGAGACGCACAAGTTTTTTTTTAAGACGTGCTCATACAATAGCATAGAAATTGACCTACTGTACCACGCTGGTCAGACGGATCGATAAAGAATTTTGTAATCTGAATCTCGGAAACGGCTCCAACGATTTTCTTGAAATTTAGCACACAAGGGGTTCCAGGGACCATCTAGCTAGGTTTCATTTATAGACAATATTGTTTTGTCAGTATTTTTCGGCAACAAAAAATATAATTTTACTACTATAGAATATTAATGTTTTCAAATTTTAACGCTGTCATTAAGAATAGACATGTAGCTCAGTAGGAAAATCGAGTAGTCTAATCCAACAAAACGGAGCTCGGTTCGGATCCTTACTTTTTCTTATTTACTTTTTGGCCTTTTTTTTATTGTTTTATTAATTATTATCATTTGCCCGCATCTTTGTCTGCGTAGAAGTCGAAAATGGTTATAATAGGATCTTTGTTTTTTTTACGTTATTAATTTTATTTTTATTTATAAATTACTAGCGGACCCGGCACACTTCGTTCCGCCTAACAGTTAATGAATGAGATAAGCAAATTGCGATTAATTTAAAATTATTAAGTTATTTTTAGCTGTGTGGTAGCAGCTACAAATACTACTAACCCTTACTTTGGTCGTGGATGTCGTATAAGACGACTAAGAACCTTATAACGACCTCGGCCAACTCCATCTGATGCCCTTTGGTCAACAATTACATTCCCAAGGAAGGTTGACGTCTGATACGCGGCTGGTCATAAAACTATTGCCAATAACTTTTACAATATGTACTATGAAAGAAGAGTGCATATTGTATCGACCCCAAGTAGTACTATAAAGATTCATCAAAATCCATTCGGTAGTTTTTGCGTGAAAGAGCAACAAAGATGTTCACATCCATACATTATTACAAACTTTCACGTTTATAATATTAGTAGGATTTTTTAAAAAAAATAAGCAATTATTTTGTTTAAAGTGAGAAAATAGTTGATTAAAAAAAGACTATATATATTCGAAGACGTCAGATAAAATATTCCGTATCTGGCAAGAATACGACCGTAAAAATTAATGTATCATTATATTTCTTTTTTTAAAAGCTTCATAATCGCAATGCGCGGTTTCCTTTCGAAAATGGTTTGGTAATTCTTTGTCGTTTAAATGCAATTAATAAAAAAAAAACTAAACTGCTTAGTCATTAGTGTATGTATATTTTTATGAAAATTGGGTTCGTTTACACTTTTTTGTTGTCCATTCGGACAGGCAAAGAACATAGATCCCATACAGTCTATTGTAAACGAACAGCTATGTTTAGTACTGCGTCGAGAATGTCACAAATTATTTTTCTTTTTCATTTATGGCATTGACTAAATAGTAAATGATAAATAAGTAATAGTAAATGATAAATAAAATAATGATAAATAAAACTAATAGTAAATGATAGTAAATGATAAATAAAACTAATAGTAAATGATAAATAAAATAATGAATAATTGTCACATGTCTGTTAAATAATTCAGTATCTTAATAAAAATTGCATTTTTTTTTCTTTTTTTTTAACTTTTTCAAGTAAAACTTTTTTATCGACGTATGGGGGAAATTTTATATTGTAACATTTTTCTGTTACGCGCCATATTTATTTTGAAGTGTAAAGCGCATGGGAGGGTTATCCGTGTGGTGACGGAGTAAGAATACAATTCGCCACCCCCTATCTTAATCGTGGGTGATCGTAAAAGACGACTAAGGTAAGGGATATAAAATGCATATAACATCTTTGTAAGAGAAGGAAAACTTGAAACAAAACCCCATACCAACATGTCTGACCAGCGTGGTATAATAGGTCAATTTCCCTCCCATTATGGTGGAGGCGCGAGCCCAATAGTGGGATATATATAAATATAAAAATTGGTGCAGCCGTTCTCGAGTTATAAGTGTTGTAACTAACACAACTTTCTTTTATATATATAGATTATGTATAAATGTTTGTATACTAGGTGACGGAGTAAGAATACAATTCACCATCCCCTATCTTACCTGTGAGTGATCGTAAAAGATGACTAAGGGATATAAAATGCTTATAAGATTTATGCAAAAGAAGGAAAACACGAAACAAAATCCTATACCAACACGTCTGACATAAATACAGACTCTGCTCGAGAACAACCGATCAGTATAGTTGACGCTATTACATTGCAATGTTTTTTCTTACAAACTGGTGTCATTGTACAATTTTGGTGCGTCAGCTCTCAATTTTAAGATGTGAGTTGGGAGACCGGGAGCCTTCAGATTATTCAGGAACTCGACTGGTTGTCGGACTCGGGGTTTATCCCATATTCGAAGGATTTATTTAAATATTCGACCTCTTCAAATGATTTAAAATATTTTCAAGTAAATGGTATAAAGAACTCGAAACGATCGTAGTAGCGCACATAGGTAAGTCATGACGTCCTGCGATCAATCTGATCAGCATTAACATCCTGTCTCCCTAACGTACCTTACTGATTGTTCCTAATATAACTCAGCCTTTCCGTCTCGATTTTTACAAATATGTTGATTAAACGCTGACTAAATAGCGAATAAAAATATACAAAATGCGGTAAAAATATCCTCGCCAGAGTAAAATTAAAACGAGTAATACATCTTATGAGCGATGGAGTTCAGTTATTCGGTGCAATGTGTTATCATGGCTCTCAATTACAATATTCGATTAAGAAAATTGCTGTCCAACAATTTAAAATTTCAAACTCTATGTTCCTATGACGTCGTGTCCAAAAGTGTATGTGTAGTGTACCTTTTTATAGCTTAGAAACTTTCAAAAGCCGTATTAATACAATATTGTGACTTTCGGGACATTCCAATTTTAAAGAGTATTACCATTGTACCAAGCTTTTATGTGAGTTCAACCTTTTCAGGGTTCCGTACCCAAAGCGTAAAACGGGACCCTATAAGTAAGACTTTGCTGTCCGTTTGTCTGTCTGTATCTCATGAACCATGATAGTTAGACAGCAGTCAGACAGAAATTTTCACAGATAATGTACTTCTGTTGCCGCTTTATTGACAAATACTAAAAAACAAAATAAAATAAATATTTAAGGGGTACTCCCATACAACAAACGTGATTTTAGCTCCTTTTTGCTCGATACATTTTTTAGATTCTATTTTTACTTTTTGCCTTTCTAATTTATTTTTATTATACATATTTATATATATCTTCCTAAACACACTAACAATAAAATACCGAGCAAAGCTCGGTCATCCAGATATTGTAATTAAATACATATTAGTACACCAAACAAATAACATAGATATACACCTAAACCTCCATAACTACATACTGATTAACAGAATTTCTACCACAGATTAGATATCACAACAGAATCCCGTCTACGCGTCTGTAACCGCTATTTATACCCGTTTTCGACACGAAACCAGTCAACCGTAACGCTAATGTTGCCAGAGCACACTCTTGGAATCGCCACCTTTCGATGGGTGATAACATACATTACACACGTGGAGCATTTAATGTACATTAAAATTGCATTTAATAGCATATCATTAAAACAATATTCAAAAAGTATTTCAAGATTTAAAATACGAGTACAAAGCGACTGAATACCGAAGCGAGGTCGGGTCGCTAGTAATATACATTCAACAAATTCTGAATCAAAGACACACAACACATCGAAAGCTCCTAATATTATTAATTTGGCTCCTTTAATTTATCTAATAGCAATGAGTTTACGTGAACTCCATACAATCTGGATTCATCGTGTTAAGAAGCCTGATTCAGCGGCTGTCTGTGTAGATCTAAACTTTATTATTGTGTATATAAGAGCTAATTCAGTTAGACACAGTTCACTTAACGAAGTTACTTATGCAATATGCGATACATATTTATAAGATAACGGTTGGTGTAAGTTGGAAGAGGTTCGAGTTTAACATATTTTAGTTGTGTACAGCTGATAAACTTTTTGTTTATTTGAAACTGTTAATCTTAAGTAATATACCTTGGATGCCGAAAACAAATATTATGTAAATAAAACCAGCCAAATGAAAATCGGTCTCGCACAGGAAGGGTACTATTATTTATAAAAACACCGAATTTTTGAACTCTGTTATCAATATCGAGTAAAAAATCACGTTTGTTGTATAGGAGCCCCTTAAATATTTATTTTATTCTATTTTTTAGTATTTTTTGTTATAGCGACAACAGAAATACATCATCTGTGAAAATTTCAACTGTCTTACTATCACGGGTCATAAGATACAGCCTGGTCACAGACAGACGGACGGGCAGCGGAGTCTTTAATTTATTTATTTATTTTTTATTTATTTAAAGAAGGCTTTGTCGCTTAGCGATAATACTGCCTTGTAAAGTTACAGAATTAATAGCTAAATTATCTTAATTACTAATTTATACAAAAAAAAATGCTTCAGCTGAAGACGGACTAGCCAAGATGCTATTACATAGACCAACATCAGAAAGCTTATCCTGTATAAAAAACGAATTTCTAAGACCAGAATTCCGCTCACACTCCATCAGAACGTGTAGGAGAGTCTTTAATAGGGTCCCGTTTTACCCTTTGGATACGGAACCCTAAAAACTTCTATTTATCGCAAAGGTTTTTCAACAAAGAGTACTAAATTATATTAACTGAAACTGCTTTTCCAGTATTACGTATAAAGCTGCCACAAATAGAAGCGGAATAGTGTCTGTAAATGCTATCATATCAGGCAAAAATTGATAGTAGTTGTACATCGCACATCACGGTGTCTACATTTCATACGTATAATCACCGTTATTATAGCAACTATTGAGATAAGAAAATTTGTGATTGATGTGTTACAAATATTATAAATGTCATTATTACAGAACGATGTGGGTATTTCAAATGAATAACGACATTGAATAGTTATAAAATCAACGCAAGTTGTTGACAAGCTAAGTGTATATTTAGTATAATTATACTAGTTAGTATTAGAAGTAAATAATCGCTAAGTTATTTTATATGAACATCATCTCAACTCATATATGTTCCACTGCTGAGATTAAGACTCCTTCACAATAGAAAGATATTTTACTTACTATACCACGCTAGTCAGATAGGTTGGTTTAGTGCTACTTTGAGTTTACCTTCTATGGTACTAATATCATATACATATTATATCTTTTACTCGTCTTTTACGACACTCACGGGCGAAATAGGAGACATATTTTCAGCGTTAATTTACAATTATTAATAATAGATATAGGTTACCAAGATTTGCGGGCTATTTATAGGTAATACCTTCCCCTTTCTTTTTTCAGTTATAGATTTTTCTTACAAATTCTAACTTACATATAAAAAACTGAATGCTTTTTTTTTCATTTTAAATTGTTTATAACTTTTGCAATTAATCTTCTAAAAAAATAATTTGATTAAATATTTCTTGATGTCATTTCAAATCCAATTACCTATCGCTCATATTTTACGAACTATTACAAGAATTAACAAGTTTTTGAATTTTTTGTAGTGTATACACATTTAATATAATACGTAAATGTGGGTACATAGAATGACATGTAGGTATAAGAACTCGCAGAAGACTTGTCGTGGGACTTCGGGTTGAGGGCCCTCAGCGCTCACCCATAGTCGGCGTAAAGCTGCCAAAACCATCTGCGACTAACAGCTAAACGAACTAAAAAAAAATTTGGGACACTTGTGTATTTATAAAATCCGATTACTACACTTGTGTATTATGGATCGTGGCGAACAGTCGTATAACAACTACAGAGGCTACGCGTATAATTACAGTATTATAAGAACGCATACAAAACGCTTGTAAACTAGACAATAAATTTATCGCTTTTTGCATATAACTTGCGGTAAACAAATTTGTCGTTAGTAGACGTGTCATTAACGTCACACGTTCGTATTTACTCTTAAAGTTAACCGCAGGACGCCGAAGCCATTAGTTACTAAAGTAATATACCGTTGACGTGTAGTTAAGGATCGAGTTTCATTATTTCAAATAGTATTGATGTAGGGCTTTATAGTTTGAGGGGTGCGTCCCTAAGAAACGCGCGAATAGCCACTTACGGTTTTAAATATATCTAAAAATTTATGGCATTACATGATACTAAAAAAATATCTCAAATGCTTAACAAATGACTCTATTAAAATACATATACACAATACATATAAATAGTTTGATGACCGGCTGACTACTTGACGTCAAACCTTCATTTGACCCTTCACTTATCTGTATCATCACCACTATTTCTTCCTGCGGAAGTCGTAAATATGGGGCTAATCGAGTGCTAAGAGTACAGGCATCAGCATTTTCCTATGAGACTCATTTAATGGCAGCCAATTACGATCTCCAACCCCCGTATCAAGCGGAGCGATTACGAAATTATGCCTCTTCATAATGAGGTTCTTAGCGAACAGGAGATGTCTGATAGAGTGACCATGATACTGATGTAGAAATATTTAATTATATGAAACTGACTTCATCGCGTTTGTATTTGATATTTATGTTTTGTACGTTATCCATATACCCTATTAAAATTTAGGTGTTTTTATTTTAATTACGGTAAAAACTCACGTTAACATTTGAAGACATTAAACTATTTAATTAACTAATAACTTGCCGTGTAATGGCTTAATAAGAACAGTCGCTAACCATTTCTTTACTGTAGATAACGTATAAGTAGATTATAAGCAGATAAATAACTGCAAGACATATAAAACTGGCAAGAAACTTTATGTCAATCTAGCAAAGCATAGACTATTAGGCAATACTCATGACCTGTGATGTAAAAGACTCATCACCAATAGCAGGATATGAATGAAAAAGAATATAGTAATAAAAAATGTTGTAATTTAGCGAATGGTGTAAATATAACAGCGAGAATGTCAATTTTGTAAACCGTTGGAAAGGATATTTAATATTTTTATAATCTAATCCCGACAACGTTTTTATTGTTATTGTGTAGTCTGTTATTTTATGTACAGATACAAAGACTTTTGAAGCAAAATGTCTTTAAAGTTATGATATCTCATGTATATAAAATATTACACATTTGAAATAAAACTATTTTTACATATGTTATCGCCCATTGAACGGTGGTGATTTTGAGAGTGCTCTGGCAACATTAGCGTTACGGTTGAGTGGTTTCGTGGCGAACAACGAATATAAATAGCGGATATGAACGTCTAGATGGTTCTCCAGTTTAAGAGCCCTCAGCGCTCACCCATAGACCGGGTTAAGCTGTGACAGCCATCTGCGGTTAACAGCTAAAACACAGACAGCAAAAAAAAAGTCTAGATGGCATTGGATTGTGATACCTAATCTGTGGAAGAAAGCCTTTTTTCTTTGCGGTAGACTATGGAGGTGGTCACGCCCCGCCAAATCGGTCCGGGGCGACGGAAGAGGCGGTGCGCGATCCTATAGACCCACCCTGCAAAGCGCCTCTCTTCGCCGTGCGAGCGGGCCACCGGTAACCGATCTTTGTCTTCGATGGCCCGGCCGGCAGTTTACCGTCGCGGGTTCCTTTCGAGTGTGGAAGAAAGCCTGTTAATACGTAGTTATGGAGGTTTAGGTGTACATCTATATCACTTGTTTGGTGTGACTTACTTATACTATACATATTTTATTTATTTACATACATACACATCATCACGCCATATCCCTTGCAGGGTAGGCCGAGAGAACAGAGTGCCAGAGAACCCTATCTCTGCATACTTCACTCGCTTCCTCAACATTCATAATTCTCTTCATACACGCTCGCCGGTTTCGGAGACTCTTGACTCCACCTTCTTTCAGTACCTGACCGATCTGGTCTAGGTAGGTTAGTCTCGGTCTCCCTCGGTACCTACATCCTTCCACTTTCGCATTGTATATCTTCTTAACCAGACGTTCGTTCGGCATTCTTTCCACATGTCCGAACCATCGGAGCATTCCCTTTCGCATCTTTACTCCAATACTCTCTTTCATACCTATTTTATTTATTTAATTAAATATTTAATTATAAAAAAATGTCATCCATCCATCCATCAGCCCGTACACGTCCACTGTTGGACATAGGCCTCCCCACGAGAATGCCATCTGTAACGGTCCTGTGCCACCTGCATCCAACGGTTTCCTGCGATCTTGATGAGGTCATCAGTCCACCGAGTGGGGGGTCGACCTACGCTGCATCGTCCGATTCGTGGTCGCCATTCGAGAACCTTTTTTCCCCAACGGTTGTCGGTTCGTCGAGCGATGTGGCCTGCCCATTGCCACTTCAACGTGCTAATTCTTCGGGCTATATCGGTTACACCCGTTCTTCTACGGATTTCGTATGCCGGATTTTGTCACGTAGAGAAATACCGAGCATAGCCCTCTCCATAGCACGCTGAGCGACTTTTAGCCTTTTTATGAGGCCGACATTTAGAGACCACCATAAAAAAATGTATATATATATATATATATAATTTTTGTCTTTTTGTATTGAATTTGTATCAAAGTTTTGGCTCAAAATTTAATAACGATTAAGGTAGATATAAATCTCTGTAATAACAATGACTTATTGGACGTGAAACACCTTAGTCCTCCCGTGACCATGAACTCTGTAAAGTGTTCGAAACTTCGGGTAATAAAAAATCAAATACAAATGCGATAGAATTCGTAAAAATAGTTTTAGTCCATAATGTTCTTAAAAATTTCTTGCAAAAACGGTTTCAAAATCTTCTTTCTATCAATAAAGAGGTTTTTAAGCCCTCTTTCACCGGGTTTAACCAATTCAGCTTCATAGACTTTGCATATCATCAAGATATTTTACCTTGTAATCAATCTAATATTATAAATGTGAAAGTTTGTGAAGATGTTTGGATGTTTGTTACTCAATCACGCGTAAAAGGATAAACAGATTTAGATGAAAATTGGTACATAGATAGAAAATTACCCAGATTAACACATAGGATACTTATTGATCCCGGTGTATCCCCTTGAGATAATAGTCAACTTTGAGAAACTTTTTTCCGCATGCGATGCTGCGACCGGAAGCTAGTTTTTATATATTTAAAATAATAAAAATATGTAATAAAATTAAAAAGTAAGCACAACTACAGAAATTACAAGCATTTCAAGGTATATTCAGCAGGTATGTTCTATCCTTTTCATGCAAAAGGGTATTTGTTTAGGGCAGACGCAAATTAGTATGGAGATTGCGAAGTTGACGTCATCGTATTTATATTGCATTCTGTCTCTATGTGTCTAATTATTAAAATTGAAATGCTTGCTTCAGCAGTCATAGTAATGAGAGAAATGCGGTAGCAATATTTACATGTAACTTCAAAAAGTCTATATAGTGCACGTGGATTTTTTCTTTTTGGGTGGGCTACGGTCGGCGCACTCCTCGCACCAGTCCATCCGGGGTGACAGAGGGGCATAAGCACGCACACCCGTAATCCACCCGTGACGTCGCCTTCGTCGTTAGCCGACCACCGGAGCAGAGTGACTTGACGTTAGTGGGCGGCCCGACGGAATACCCCTGAGGAGTACCCTCTCCTCGACCGACGTAGTATTTAGTAATGATATTCAAGCTTTTATTTAAGTGATATTAAATTTGATAAAAAAGTACTTAACCTCAGAAGTTATGTTTTATTAAAATCTAGAATTATGTTCATTAAACAGCAATCTTAACTAATATGATTAATAAGACTTCGTTTGTATGTTATGCTTCGACGCCCTAACTATTCATCTGATTGTTTTGCATTTTATACACGTTTTTAGAGAAAAACGCTGATGAATAACTATCATTCAGAATAGGTATAGAAATGAATTGACAAAATCTACGTCAAATCGTGCAAAATTGCGGATAAAGTATATTCATAAAAAAGATTTTCTCTTCTCTTAAAACATTTTTTAAGAAGTTTATAGGAACATTTTCTGGTCCCGATACAATGAAAAATGCGGGCGGCACAGCACCGCATTTTGTGGCGAAATACGAGAGAGGCCTACGCATCCAGCAGTGTATCATAAAAGGCTGAATGATGACGAATACAATGAGAGAATCGTCCCTCAGTGCATTAGTCGCATTGTACTTCAAGGGGTTTAACTAAAATTTATTAGCGAACGTGTCTAATATTATTTTTCCTAAAATTTATTGGTAGGGTACCAATAAGTCTAAGTCTAAGTATGTTGGTCTAACCAAGATGATTTTATATTTTTTTTTATTTTGTTTAAGCAGTAATATTAGTGTTACTATTTTGGAAACGAATTTTACACTCTAGTTTATTTTTTTTTTTTAAGGTTTTCTATTACCTAAGATTTAACTAATTTATTCCAAAATGAGGGGCATAGTTCGGAGTGTGCTCGTTCGCGTCCCCTGCCAGTCTAATTAGACTGCTAATCCGGCTCGAAATGCGTACCGCAATGCGGGTTAGGGCGTCCCCCGGAGGCGACGCGTACCGACCCGCCCCCGTCGGTACGAACTTCGGCAGTTGCGGCGATGGGGGCCGCCACCCATCACGCCTTGCCCAGTCAGGCGAGTCGAGGAGAGCAGAGTGCCGGGTGGGCACGTGGAATGTAAGAGGTTGTGTAGAAGGTAAGTTGCACGAGCTGATCTCCGTCATGGCGGACAAACAGCTAGACGTGCTCTATGTAACAGAGACCAAGCGAAGGGGCAGCGACGCCTGCGATCTTCCTGGTGGCGGGATGGCTCTGTGGTCTGGTGTACCACAGAGCAATCGAGCCAGCATGGGGGTAGGAGTACTGCTGTCCTCTCGCTTGGCCTCAGGTGTGAAGGATTACGGAATGTATGATCCCAGACTTCTTTGGGTCCGTATAAAACTTGGTGTCACCAAGGTATTCATGGTTGTAGCATATGCTCCCGTAGGATCCTCGGTGGCATCAGACCTAGAGAAGTTTTGGGAGAATGTTAGGGAAGTTCTGGATATGGCAGAAACCAGTGAACGCGTGATTGTATGCGGAGATTTGAACGGATGGGTGGGGACCAAGCGTCCCGACTATGAGGACGTACTTGGTCCATTTGGTGATAAGAGAGTGAACGACGCAGGTAGGCTCATAGCGGATGTATGTATGGAGAGAAACCTTATTGTGTCAAACACATTTTTCCAACATAAGGACATCCATATGTATACATGGAGAAGGAATGAACAGAAAAGTATAATAGATTTAATTTTGGTAGACAGTCGCCTCAGGAGCAAAATATTGGACGCAAGAGCCTACAGGGGCCCCACAGTCGATACGGACCACTATCTCGTTATTGCGAGATTTAGTGGTCTGTTCAGAAAGTGGAGGCACTGGCGAGAGCGTGTCCACTTCGGAGGGCTTGAAAGAATAAAGGTTGAAAGGTTGCAAGAAGAGTGTGTAAGAAAAAAGTATGCAGAGGGTGTCCGAGAACGGCTGACGATGGCAAGCCAGCCGCAATAGGACATTGAAGAATGCTGGAGAGTATTGAAAGAGAGTATGGTAGACACAGCGAAAGAAGTATGTGGAAGTTCAAAGAAACATAGAAACACAAATGGTGATGCATGGTGGGATGCGGAAGTGGCCGCTTCCGTAGAGCAAAAGAAGAAAGCGTGGCTGGACTATGTCTCTTCTTTGAATCTGAATGACATGACTGAACAGAAGAAAGAAATATATCGGCAATGTAAGAATGACACCAAGGCATTAGTGAAAGAGAAACGTGATAGAGCAAGTATGAGTGCAGAAGATAGGCTGACTAAAAACTTCGAGAGTAACACCAAACTCTTTTGGAGGGAGGTGAAGAAGTCTCGGGGTGGTTGGTCAGCCTTCAGAATGAATAAAATAAGGTCTAAAGGTGGAGACATTCTTACACAAACACAAGACGTGTTAAGCCGATGGAGTGAATATTTTGGCGATATGTATGCGGATACTACGGTTGGCGCCGGTGTCGCATGTGGTCCAGTAGATCAACATTCGGCGACGGCATCCTCCGATGGCATAAGTACGGATGAAGTTGAATGGGCGATAAGAAGCTTGAAAAATGGTAAGGCAGCGGGCATTGATATAGTGTCTGCCGAGATGATCAAGCTTGGTGGCTCCTGTGTCCGGGAGGCGTTCCTGTTGCTCCTCAATTCATGTTGGAGCTCGGGAATGGTTCCCGGGGACTGGAATAGCCCAGTCATCGTGCCTTTGTTTAAAAACAAGGGTTCACGTTATGACTGCGCAAATTACAGAGCCATAAGCTTGACCAGTTTGGCAGCAAAAGTGTATGGTAAAATTATTGAAAGGAGAATGAGGATGGTGTCCGATGGTTTACTGTGTGAGACACATGGAGGTTTCGGGAGTGGAAGGGGATGCATGGATCAAGTGTTCTCTCTGCGCAACATTGTGGAGAAGCATCTGGCCCTAGGTCAGAGGGTTTTCTGCAGTTTTGTGGATCTGGAGAGAGCATTTGACACGGTTGTACGAAAGGAACTTTGGGACATTTTACCGGAATATGGTATTAACGGTAAACTGCTGCAGGCTGTGCAATCCAGTTACATGGGCTGTAGAGCCTGTGTGCGGCTGGATGATGGAATGTCGCCTTGGTTTGACGTCAATATCGGCGTTAAGCAGGGCTGCAGGGCGTTCTATCAGCCAGGCTGTTTATCATATATCTGGATAAATGTCTCCAAAGGTTGAACGATATGAATGTGGGAGTCCAGATGGGTGACTCAGTGGTCTCTGCTCTGCTTTATGCAGATGACGCAGTCCTGCTGGCACAGTCAGTGACTGACCTGCAGACCCTAGTCGACACAATGACAGAAGATTGTAAGAAAAGGGGTCTACGCGTGAATGTGAGCAAAACCAAAATAATGGTCTTTGAAAGAGATGAAGCCAGAACAGCTGTAAGAGTAACAATAGTTAATGATGTACTAGAGCAAGTGCATGAATTTGTATATCTTGGATGTGGATTTAGCCGAGATGGACGGTACACCACTGATATAGAGCGAAGAGTGAATGCGGGAAATAGAGTGAACGGAGCGTTGGGGCAACTTCTCGGCAGCCACCACCTCAGCCAGAAGGCACGTGTAGCAATACATAACGCAGTGCTTGTCCCAACATTACTGTATGGAAGCGAGAGTTGGGTATGCAGAAAAGAGTATGAAAGTAAAATTAATGCGGTCGAAACGCGATCTCTTCGGAAAATCTGTGGAGTTAGGCTGACCGACCGCATTCGTAACGACGACGTAAGCGAGCGAGTAGGTATGAAAGAGAGTATTGGTGTAAAGATGCGAAAGGGAATGCTCCGATGGTTCGGACATGTGGAAAGAATGCCGAACGAACGTCTGGTTAAGAAGATATACAATGCGAAAGTGGAAGAATGTAGGTACCGTGGGAGACCGAGACTAACCTACCTAGACCAGATCGGTCAGGTACTGAAGGAAGGTGGAGTCAAGAGTCTCCGAAACCGGCGAGCGTGTATGAAGAGAATTATGAATGTTGAGGAAGCGAGTGAAGTATGCAGAGATAGAGTTCTCTGGCACTCTGTTCTCTCTGCCCACCCTGCGAGGGATATGGCGTGATGATATGTATGTGTATGTATTCCAAAATGATTTAATTTTAAAAATATTGTTAATTCACAAATTATGTACTATTGATAAATCTGAAGATCATATTAAAAGTAATCGTAGAGCATGCATGAAGACTATTATGAGTGTGAATGAAGCGATGGAGGTATGTCAGGATCGTGGTTTGTGGCTATCCGTAGTCTCTGCCTACCCCTCTGGAAAACAGGTGTGAGGCTATGTATGTATGTATGATAAATCTTCAGATATTTAATAAAATTGGAAATATTTGTGGCGAAATATGAGAAAAGCCTACCTCCAGCAATGGATGACGAAAGGGTGAATGGTGATGATGATGATGTAGATATACTTTTGTAAAATAAAGTAAGCTCTTTAAATAAAAGATAATCAGATTAATTTAAAACAGAATTAATATAGGTACAAAAGAAAAATATCTTTTAAGATTTAATGAAGACTAGTTATTTCTTTGAGTTAATCCCATTATAACAAATATTTAATTTTACTCATAATTATTCTCTACTAACTTTAAATGAATGTTTTATTTCATTTATCTTAAAATAAAATGGTTTTTATTTGTGATAACATCATCATTCTCCTACTCTCATCCCTCACCGAAGACAAAGATCGGGTACCGGTGGACCGCTCGCACGGCGAAGAGAGGTGTTTGCTGAAAGGGTTCGATACAATATGTACACTTATTTCATAGTACATATTGTAAAAGTTATTGGCAATAATTTTATAACCGGCGGCCTGTCAGACGTCAACCCTCCTTGGGAATGTAATTGTTGACCAAACAGCATCAGATGGAGTTGGCCTAGGTCGTTATTACTCTTAGTCGTCTTTTACGACATCCACGAGCAAAGTAAGGGTTGGTAGTATTCCTAGCCGCTACCACACAGCTACAGTTTTTATATGTAATAAAATCGTAAAGCTACATTATTTATAAATAAATTCTTTAGTTTGTATTCGCCGATATGTTACAAGTATAACGCAAAAGTAATTTATTTAATTTACAATAGGCTTCAATAAAACATGACTACTTGAAACTCTGCCAACAACTATTTAGATAAAAGCTTGAATAATATGAGCATACAAAATCTACGTATCTGTCTAGTAAATCGCTTTTTGATGTTCCATAGTGGCTGTTAAATTTTATCTGTACTATTTTTATATACATACATGACAAAACTTTCAAAGGCATTAGGTACAAACCAAATTACTGTTTTCATATTTAATATCTGGACGGCCGACCTTGGCTTGGTATTTTATTTTTAGTGTTCGTTTTTTTGTTAATTATGTTTAGATATTAAAATAATGAGCAGTCACGTGACTGCTGGCAGATGTGAAACATCGAAATTATTTTATTTTATTTTTCAGTAACTAAATATAGCATGATGAAAAATACAATATTACGAATTTTCTCCAGATTTTCTAATGACAGTTTATTTATTTAATATTTATTTTCTTTCTATACCAAAAAAAAAAAAAATTCTTTAAAATCGCGACAACTCAATTATTTTCACTAGTGGTCTCTGACGGTATGACTGTGATAAAATTAGTCGGTGATAACTGAAGTATGTTACTTATTATTTATTTTTAGACAACAGATTAATTAATTAAAATTAATATAAATGATATCATTAAGATAAAATAAATCTAAATTATAAATATTGAGACAATTAAAAATAATAACATTATCTTAATACAGAAATGATAATTTATTTCAATATTAATTATAATATTACTTATTTCTGATTGTATTAATCATGAGCAGGACAAATACGAGTAACATATAATATTATTACAATAAAACGTATAATTATATTATACGTATTATACGTTAAACATATAAAAGAGTAAAATATACATCTTATTAAGGGGTGCGTCCCTAAGAAACACGCGAATAGCCACTTACGGTTTTAAATATATCTAAAAATTTACGGCATTGAATGATACTAAAAAATATCTCAAATGCTTAAGAAATGACTCTATTAAAACACGTGTCATAATTTTAAGATAAGTCTTAACTTTCGGGAAAAAAATTCGTCAACATTGATCAAAAATATCGAAATCGACCTTTGCTATTATAACTATCTAGGCTATTCCGTTGATATATTTGTAAATATTTTGAATTGAATCGTGAGACGAAAGTAAGGATAATACATTCACCATTCAAGTTTTTTATTAATCTAAAACAAAAAAATATAAAATAATCCTAAACACCGTTGATTTTTTAGCCGAAATCGTCCATACATTTTACTATGAAACAAAAACGTTCTGTAATCAGCATTATAATAAAACACGTCCAAAGAAAAATAATCAATGCCGTCTCAGTATCCAAAGTGAGAGTACGTCCGTTAGTTGTTCGAGTCGAGCTCCATAGCTTCGCGATAATTTCTTTAGGGTGTGTTGCGAGTGTCAGCGTCGAACACGGCTGATAATTTATATTCTTCGAGCAAATTCAAGATCAAGGTACATAATACATATGCAAATTTAATTATGTATTTTTGTAAACCGAATTAATTGTCACTATGCAAGTACTTATCGTAATCGTATCGAAGTCATATTTCAGGTATATATGGGGAAACCGAAAGAAAATTAATAATATAAAATAAACATAAAAAAATAAAGTCAAATTCAAAATAAAGCAGTAAGTATAGTTATGCAGTAAATTATTCATTTTTACTGACAAAAATGATCAAAATGGAGTTGCACGCTTATATGGAACTACTGTTTTTAATGTTAGAGATTTCATAATTCGCACAATTTTTATACATTCGAATATATGGACCTAAATTGTATTGTGCAAACACAGCAATCAGAAATTCAATAGCTGAATATTGTTTTGAAATAATCACATTTTTAAGTAACCTGCACTATGAATGTTTTCGATGAAATAAACTGGAGCGCTAGTGTGCACCGTGTAAGCAATTCTACAGTATGTAGTTGTCGTTCTTCTCTCTAAGTATTTTGTTCTGTGTATAATACCCAGAAAGCATACACTCTGAGACTCTGACCCCACCTTTTGCTGCCGGCTACTCACTGTAGGCTTAGCGATGCGAAAAGCTTATGCCTAATACATTGCGTGTTTTCTGTGACACTGTGAAGATTATACTAATACAAGCATGTAATAAATATGTTACTAATGCAAGCACCGGCAATTAGATTTATTCGTTTCCAGGATGCGTGTATTAATACTGTGCGATGCGTCTGTGTGATTAGAAAATGTGAATGTGCGTGTTCGATATAAGTTTCCACGCTCGAGGACTGCAGTCTTAAGTAATCCCGGCAATGTACAATTATAACATAATGTATAATAAATTAAATTAGTAGATATATAAAAAATAACATGTATATAAAATAAACAAATTAATTAAAATGTACATATAAGTATGTAATTTAATAATATGACATAAATAAATAATTATCAATAATATTTTAAATTAGAAATATTTATGTATACAACTTTATCATTATGAAAATATTTTAAATGAATTAAAATAATGAGCATAAAAATGTTTTTCACGTAAAACACGTGTGTATAACACGTATACTATAGGTATGCGAGCTCAGTGCGGCGATAGAGGTCACAGTGGCTTGCGCATAACATCACGTGACCACTTCTCACACACACTACTACGAATAGTGTATATATTGAATATAAAAGAGGATATGTGTATGAAAGTTGTGAATGTAGATATGACAGCTGATAGAAGTTTGTGGAAGGCAAGAACGTGTTGTGCCGACCCCACTTAGCGTGGGATGAGGGCAGGCAAATGATGATTGAATCGTATAGCGCGCTCGCCACGGCCCGCGCACTTACTAAGCCAACAATCAGTTTACCCCTCACCTATAGATGTTTCACATCAAAAAAAATATTGAAGAATTAATGAAAAAACTTTATAAAATTTAAAAGGGGAAAAATTAATCAAAGATCTAACAAGAGCTGCTTGGATTGAACTGCTCGATTGTCCATCTAAGCTACAATATCATCATCTCAGCCCATATATGTCCCACTGTTGGGCTCGGGCCTCCTCCACAATGGGAGGGTAATTGACCTACTATACCACGCTGGTCAGACGTGCTGGTATAGAGTTTTGTTTCGAGTTTTCCTTCTCTCGCATAGATGTTATATGCGTTTTATATCCCTTAGACGTCTCGTACGGTCACCCACGGGTAAGATAGGGGGTGGTGAATTGTATTCTTACTCCGTCACCACACGGAAAGGCTATTTATTGTTAATAACAGCGGCCAATTATGCCTTCATATTATAATAGTATTAAGCCAATCAAAAAAAAAATTCGTAGGCTAAAATCACTAATAACATGAACAAAATTTTCTATAAATATATACCTATTCCTCTGAAACCTCTTGCATACTAAATTTCATGGAAATCGCTAGTGCTATAAAATTATATACAAAAATCGCATGTTAACGATATTAGATAGATAAATGTATTTATGACAGAATCTTAAACAGCTTATCCATCATAAATGTATAAGTTTAACAACTGTTATTGTGTGGTCGCGGTTACAAATACTACTAAACCTTACATTGGTCGTAGATGACGTAAAAGACTATTAAGAACATCGACCTTAGCGAACTCTGAATGCCGTCCTTTGAATAATTGTATTCCTTACTAACTCATCATTCTCCTACTCTTATCCCAATTACTTGGGGTCGATACAATATGTACTCTCATTTCATAGTACATATTGTAAACGTTATTGACAATAGTTTTATGACCGGCCGCCTGCCAGATGTCAACACTCCTTGGGAATGTAATCGTTGACCAAACGACATGAGATGGAGTTGGCCCAGGTCGTTATGAGGCTCTTAGTTGTCATTTACGACATCCACGAGCAAAGTAAAGGTTGGTAGTATTCGAAGCCTTATAAAACTATACTTATAAAACTTATTATTCTTAATGACAATAATGCGATTTATATTATAGGTTAACCATACATGGCTACTACACTATTACACTATTACTCACACCTAACTTAAATGGTAAGCCTTCGTACACTTCGGTACACATTCGAAATAAAACTGTTATGTATTTGATTCATAATTGCCTGACGTTTCGAACACTTTACAGCGTTTAGTCTTAGTCCTCCCATTACCATGAGCGCTGTGAGGTCCAACAATTCGTAATGATGACTTGAACGTGATACATCTCAGTCCTCCTGTGACCATGAATGCTGTAAAGTGTTCGGAACATCAGGTAATTAAAAATCAAATACAAACGCGATATAATCTGTAAAAACAGATAGACTTCCAATAGATATGAGTTTAAAATTCATGCCTGATAACTTATCATTAGTGGTAGGACTACGCTGTTGACAGTTCTCTGTCTACAGCCGCGGGCCAGTCCGTCCGAGGTAATACCATACTCTCGCAGAAGATCGACGTCTGAGTAATGACAATGTGCTATTGCGCTTCGCTCGGTGAGCGAGAGAGCCGGAAGCCCAACTGGGTGGGTTTGGATATTTTATTGGTAGGCAACGACCTTAGTTATACCCGTGATATTGCAAAGGTTCATAGGTGACAGTGACACTTACCATCAGGTGTGCTGCTTGCTCGTTTGCCACCATAAGCAATATAAAATAAAACTAATTTTTGCTTACAAATAAGTTATATAAATATAAAACTATCTTTCCTTCGTATAAGAAGCCTAAGTCCAAAACTAGACGTTAAAGAGATACACCGTTAACATAGTAATCTATATCTCCCATAGGGATATGAACAAGTAGGTATACAAAAAAACTTTATTTTTTTTACTTACATTATATTTACAGTCATAATTCTATTTATGATGCTAAACTTAGCTCATTTCATATCTCAAGGAGGGTTGCGGGGTCGACCTATTTGTCCAATATCATTACATTGCCCAACCTTCAAATACGGCCTGACATATAAGTTATAACTGATGGCTTTATTAAATTCGCTATTGACGATCTTGACGTATTATTAGTTTGGCTTATGTACGATTTATTATCGGTACATTAAAGGTACATTATCATTATTAAAAATTAAAAAATATCATTATTAATAATATACTAAGTGGACAGTGATGCGGAGGAATTTTTCGATGCCTGATTGCGCCTTTTGTTTCTCTTTTTATTTATTTATTTTTTTATTCCTTGTTCTATTTTCTTCTATTTTTCTGTAAATATTTTAATTTAAAACTTAGCTTTAATTGTACATATTAATTATTTATTTGTATTTATATCATATCATCATAATAAAATATTTCCACTTTGGGAGATATTGTTGTTATACAATATACTAAAAGTCCAGATTTGTTACTTATTATCTGAAAGACGAAATATAAATCATTAAATAGTATTCATAAGCATATTAAATGCCAGTATAACTGCAAAGTTGGTTACACGATCGATTTAAAAATATTAAATGCCAATTGTTGGTAATAGTTCTTGTGAGGGAAGTATAAATGATTGTGGAGACTTTGATTTAAATAATTATTATTATTCAATTACAGTTACAATTATATTCAATGCGTATTATAAAAATGTATGATCGCAACGCAGTCAGAGTAAAAAGTGAGAATACGTTTTTTCTCTTCTATTCAAAATCTCACGCCCAATTACAATGAACGTAGATGGCAGCACTGGTGATTAAGGCGAAGTTTTATCCTTAAGGGGAAGTCTCAACATGCCCCCGGCCTCGAAAGTGTCAACGTCCAATATCTTCTCATCTTTTTCGTCGTAAAACAAAGGACAGATTCGAGGAAATGCGCGTCTGATGATTTCTGACTTAGTTTGGATGTCAGCGAACCGCGAAATACCATCCTTGCCTGGCATTGTGGTAATAATGCGACCGAGGCTCCATTTTAGTGGTGGAGTGTTGTCTTCTTTGATGACGACCATTGTGTTTGCCTGAAGATCACGACCCTCTTTACACCATTTCATCCTCGCTTCCACTTCAGAAATGTACTCCTTAGACCATCGATTCCAGAAATGCTGCCTTAGTTGCTCAACACACATCAGCTAACTGTTCCGTCACTGGTGATGTTAAGATGCGGCCAACTAGGAAATGAGATGGACGCAAGGGAAGAAAGTCATTTGGATCTGCGGACAAGGGACTAATAGGGCGGGAGTTAAGAACGGCTTCAATTTGAGATAATACTGTGTAAAATTCTTCAAATGTTAAGCGCGCGTTACCAACTACTCTCAATAAATGATGTTTACACGACTTAACTCCAGCCTCCCACAAACCACCAAAATGAGGTGCATAAGGTGGAATAAAAGAAAATTTAATATCCTGACTAGTAGCGTACTCAATTAACTCATCAGAGCATTTTAACAAGAATGTTTTAAATTCATTTGCTAGGCCTACAAAATGCCTACCATTATCGGAAATAATTAAATTAGGTTTTCCACGGCGAGAAATAAATCTCTTTAGTGCAAGCAGGTAAGCATCAGAAGAAATATCACTGACAAGTTCTAAATGTATTGCTCGTGTAACTAGACAAATAAAAAGACAAATGTAAGCTTTAATCAGTTTCGATCCCCTACCCTTGCGGTTCAGTATGAGTACAGGCCCGGCGTAGTCCACGCCGCATCGCTAAAATGGGAAGGTTGGTGTTATCCTCTCTTCCGGCAAGTTGCCCATAATAGGAGATAAAGATTTACCTATCAAACGCGTGCACGTTTTGCAAGGTTCCTAAGTCTTATTGACCAATATGATTCGCGTATTGAATACAAAAGCGCCTGAGGTGCAGCGTGATGCAGCCTCTTATGCTCGTGCCGAAACAATAATACTGAATACCAATGTTTAGCGCAAATCAGTATAGGAAGTTTTTTATCGAAACTAAATTCTGATGATAGTTTTATTTGCCCGCCGAGTCGTAAAATACCATCTTTGTCTGCGAAAGGATTTAACTTACTTAAACTATGTTTATTTTTAAGTATTTGATTTTTTAATAATATCCTACATTTGTCTGGAAATGATTCGCTTTGAGACAACTTCACTAATGTAATGCGCGCGTTTGTCAATTCGTCAATAGTGAGTGGTCCGCGGCGAACATTCCGACAATTACGAATATTGTGAATAAAGCGCATTATATACGCACAGGCACGCTGCATACGCGTAAATAGCGAAAAAGCATTAAATGGAAAGAGTGGAAAATCTGTTTTAGTAACAAATGTGTTGATTTTCACTGACTTTAACTCGGGCAAATCAGTTTGTGCTTGATGAAGCTTTATTGAAATAGCATGACTACACTCAAATAAAAATCGCCCGAAACTAAGGTTCTCACCGGGAGATTGGGCAGCGGCTATCTCCCGGGAAACTTAATAACATCTACCGCGATCGCCAATCCGCTCGCCAAGCATGGCGATTATGCCATTATTACCCCCCAAAATAAATATGGATGTAGAAAAAGTCACGGCTCCCAGTCACGGCAGTTCCGCTGTTCCACGGGCTCATTTTGGTAGCGGATCTGTTGGTGGCTGGACAGGGGTGCTAGGGATCTCCGGCCGCGATCCGCCTAGCAAAAAAATCGACCCTTGGCCCTTGTAACACACAACGTTCGGACGCTTAGGACCGACGAGAGGGTCATCGAACTGGTAGAGGCATTGAGCAAAATCCAATGGGACATTGTAGGATTATCAGAAGTGCGAAGAGAGGGTGAGGGCACGATAATCCTCCGGTCTGGAAATTTGCTCTTCTACCGGGAGGGAGATCACCCATCCCAGGTGTAGGGTTTATCGGTCGTAAGTCTCTCGTAAAGAACGTGGAGAGGATCGAAAGTGTGTCAACAAGGGTAGCGTACGTTATACTCAGGATTACCAAACGGTATTCATTGAAGGTCATACAGGTTTACGCACCGACTTCGACATACTCCAACGACGTAGTGGAGGCCTTATACGAGGATATCTCGAAAGCTATCCACATGTCCAAAACCCACTTCACGGTAGTTATGTGAGACTTCAACGCAAAACTAGGCAAAAGGACAGACGATGAGTTGAGAGTGGGGCAATATGGATTTGGACAGAGAAACCAAAGGAGCCATAAACTGGCCGACTTTTTGGAGAAGGAAGGCCTCTTCATGATGAATTCTTTCTTCAAGAAACGGCCACAAAGGAAGTGGACCTGGATTAGCCCTGATAACGTCAGCTTGTACGAGATCAGAATGGCTCTAAAACAATTAAAGAACGGAAAGGAACCGGGAGATGACGAAATTACCACAGAGCCTCTGAGGGCAGGCGGCAAGCCAGTTTTAAAAGCCCTACAGAAGTTGTTTAATTCTGTCATTCTCGGGGGCGACGTTCCAGAGTCGAGGACCAAGAGAGTGTTGGTGCTGTTTTTCAAGAAGGGCGATAAAACGCTCTTAAAGAAAAACAGACCCATCTCACTCCTGAGCCACTTGTACAAATTGTTTTCAAGAGTCATTACGAACCGACTCGCGTGCAAGCTAGATGACTTCCAGCTGCCCGAACAAGCCGGTTTCCGAAAAGGTTATAGTACCATAGACCACATCCACACGCTACGCCAGATTATACAGAAGACCGAGGAATATAATCGGCCTCGGTGTTTAGCGTTTGTGGACTATGAGAAAGTCTTTGATTCTGTCGAAACTTGGGCAGTGCTGCAGTCCCTTCAGAGGTGTCAAATTGACTATCGATATATCGAAGTGCTGAAGTGTTTGTATAAAGACGCTACTATGTCGGTCCGCATCCAGGATAAGAGTACGAAACCGATCCAGGTGCAGAAAGGCGTGAGACAGGGAGACGTTATCTTTCCGAAACTGTTCACCACTGCGCTGGAAGATGTCTTGAAGCTCTTAGACTGGACCGGACTCGGCATCAACATCAATGGCGAATACATCACTCACCTTCGATTCGCAGATGATATCGTAGTCATGGCAGTATCCCTGGAGGACCTTGGTACCATGCTCAATGACCTCAGCAAGGTCTCCCAACTAGTAGGGCTGCAAATGAATGTTCATTAGACATGATTTTCATTTCATGATGTTCATTAGACATGAAAATCATGTCTAATGCCCATCTCATTTCTGTACCGGTCCTGGCTGGGAATGCGAATCTCGAAGTTGTCGATCACTATGTTTACCTAGGACAAACAGTCCAATTAGGTAGATCCAATTTCGAGAAAGAGGTCAGCTGAGAAATCCAACTCGGCTGGGCAGCGTTCGGGAAACTTAGGAGGATCTTCTCGTTTAATATTCCGCAGTGTCTGAAAAGAAAGGTTTATAACCAGTGTGTGTTACCAGCGATGACTTACGGCACTGAAACGTGGTCTCTAAATTTCGGCCTCATAAAAAGGCTCCAAGTCTCTCGGCGTGCTATGGAGAGGGCTATGCTCGGTATTTCTCTACGTGATAAAATCCGGAATACGCAAATCCGTAGAAGAACGGGTATAACCGACATAGCCCGAAAAATTAGCACGTTGAAGTAGCAATGGGCAGGCCACATCGCTCGACGAACCGTTGGGGAAGAAAGGTTCTCGAGTGGCGACCACGAATCGGACGACGCAGCGTAGGACGACCCCGCACTCGGTGGACTGATGACCTCATCAAGGTCGCAGGAAACCGTTGGATGCAGGTGGCACAGGACCGTTACAGATGGCATTCTCGTGGGGAGGCCTATGTCCAACAGTGGACGTTTACGGGCTGATGGATGGATGTGACCCATATGAATATACTCATGAATGAAATCAGTGTAAAGTGATTTAAGGTCAGGATTGCGTAATAAACATTTTTCAAGAGCGAAGAATCGTCTTTCTGCTTGGGAGTAAGATTCCCCTAGTGTATCGGGTGATTTTTTAAAAGGTATGCGAACAGTGAATCTGCCGTCACTATTGCGCGTAGTAGTATTGACGAAATGTTGTTCACATGCACGCTCCTCATCACTGCGCGTGTCTCGATACACAGACATAATATCATCCAATTCCCAGAATTTACGAAGCTGAGAATCGATTGACTGAGAGAAATTACACTGAATGAATTTATCGCAATGTATCGAATTACAAATAGTTCCGGAGATAATCCATCCTAATTTTGTATCTAACAGAAATGGTCCACTAGGTAATTTCATTTTCGTCGAATTAATTAAATCCCAAAATATGTCTGCGCCTATTAAAATGTCTATATTTTGAGATTCATTGTATTGCGGGTCTGCTAACTCAATATGGTTAGGAATGATTATCCGTCCGCCTTGTATTGGCAACACGGGTAGCGCTGAAGTTATTTTATCTAGAATAAAACATTGCAAACGCGTAGTAAACGTTTGAAATAAAACTATTTTTACGGATTCTATCGCGTTTGTATTTGATTTATAATTTCCCGACGTTTTGAACACTTTACAGTGATCATGGTCACGGGAGGACTGAGGTGTCTTACGGCCAATATGTCATTGTTATTACAGAAATTTATTTATATCTACCCTATAAGACATTAAATTTTGACCCACATTTTTATACAAAATTAATACAAATTCATTGCCAGTACAAAAAGAGAATGATTCTATATATAAATTTTTATGTTGTTTATGATTTGTTATTATCAAGGTTTTAATTTATGATAATTGTTGTTGTGGCAATTTTACAATTTATACAAAACTAACAAAAACTATTCAGCTACTACCGGATCGGAACACGGCCACACTTTCTCTCTCATTCTTTCGCATCACAGTACATAAAATTATAATACAAACCACCGCATGACGACTGCAGATTCCCACCATTACTATTATTTGTACCAATAGATACTTTTAAGGTTCCGTACCCAAAGAGTAATAACGGGACCCTATTACTGAGACTTCGCTGTCCGTCCGTCTGTCACCAGGCTGTATCTCATAAACGGTGATAGCTAGACAGTTGAAATTTTCACAGATGATGTATTTCTATTGCCGTTATAATAACTAAAAAAAAATAAAATAAATATTTAAGGGGTCTCCCATACAACAAACTTAATTTTTGACAACAGAGATCAAAAACTCGGCGGTTTTATAGTATGGAACCCTTCGTGCGCCAGTCCAACTCGCACTTGGCCAATTTTTTTTATAAAGTAAGTGGATTAGTCTTAGGCACCGTTAAACTTTCCTTAGAAATCAATGCCATAGATGGGGTAATAAGGGAGGATGAAATAAATAACCAAAATTGCCCTTACCTAATAACGAATGGCCCTTAAGTTAATCGGCCACGCTTACAACCAACCATTAAGGTGAACCTTATATTATCTGCCACAATTTGCAACAAAGAAACAATATCTAAACTAAATTGTCTCCATCAATATGTAGTCACGCCACGTTTATAATAAAGCTTAAGAATACTCGTAAAACTTCAGCTATAATACTGAATACATATGACTCTTACATGAAAAAGTACAAGGTTTTTATCTGAATTGAGCTTATTTTTCAACATCACGTAAATCTGCGCTTTATACAGTGTTTGTCAAAGTGGGATAACTTCAACCAATAAATTTATACATTTTCAAGTGCAGCACCTTATTATGTATGGAGCTTATTAGTAGAGCCAGAGATTTTGGTCGTGATAATGAATTATTTTAATTAGAATAGCGGCTACAAATACTACCACCTCTTACTTTGCTCGTGGATGTCGTAAAAGACGACTAAGAGCCTTATAATGAATGACCTGAACCAACTCCATCTGATGCCGTTTGGTCAACAATTACATTCCCAAGGAGGGTTGACGTCTGTCAGACGGCCGGTCATAAAACTATTGCCGATAACTTTTACAATATGTACTATGAAAGAATAGTATATATTGTATCAACCCCAAGCAATTGGGATAAGAGTAGGAGAATGATAAAATGTTCTTATAGCCTCATTATATACATATGTGACTTATTTGTATTTAAATGCTCTATCCGTGTAGTGCATGAGTCAAAGTATAATGTGTCACCGCCGGTAATTCTAAAGGATGACTAAGATACAGGTGACATCACTTACAAAAATATCGAAAAAAAATCTCTACACCAATCCATTCAACCCGCATGGTGAAATAGTTCAATGTCTCTTCCATTGCCGAAGTGGCTCAGCAGTGGAAAGTATATACGCTGAGATGATGAGGTCGCTACTTTTTCTTTATAAAATCTGCTTTCCATCTAGTCGTTAACTCATTATTGTTAAATATTCGACGTAAACCTTCCTCATAGGAATAATATAGCATATTATTCTTAGTTATCAAAAATATTTGGTGTTGTAGACTACCTTAACCTGGTTGCTTCGGCAAGTACCTGCACACGGTCGTGCGGAGAGAGTGGACTCTGTCCTGCCATTATTGCGACAGCGACGAGGACACGGCGCAACATACGCTGGAGGTGTGTCCGAGCTGGGACGGGCAGCGCCGTGACCTCGTCGCTATCATCGGTGCCGACCTGACGCTGCCGGCTGTTGCGCGAGCGATGGTCGACAGCGTCAGGAATTGGGACGCGGTCACCGCCTTCTGCGAGGCTGTCATCTCGCAGAAGGAGGCGGCGGAACGGGCCCGGGAAGATTCCCGTGACCCGGGTCGTCGCCCGCAGCCGGGGCTGCGCAGGCGCGAATATCTACGCCTGATGCCGCCCTAACCGAGGCTTCGGGTGATCGGACCGGGGTATTGTCCGGTCACCCGACGTGAGGCCACCGCGTGAGGGCGACGCCTCGACGGCGAAAGCTGTCGGGGCGTCGACGAGAGAGGAACCCGAGAGGGCATACCGCCGGGCGGACCACTGAAGACAAAGATTGGGTACCGGTGGTCCGCTCGCACGGCGAAGAAGAGATGCTTGCAGGGTGGGTTAATGGGATTGCGCGCCACCTCTTCCATCACCCCGGACCGATTTGGCGGGGTGCGACGTCCATAGCCCACGGCAAAAAAAAAAAAAAGTTACCTTAACCTCTCTTATAAATTATCCTGAAAATTCATACTTGGAAACTTTTAATAGCTATTTTAAATATTTTACAAGTATTTTATACTTGTAAGATTGGAAACGAAAAATATGGGATGCATGGAGCAGATAATTGATAATGCTGTTAGACATCTGTATGTAGTTTTATCCTTCATAAGGATTTGAGATTGTTTTTACACTTTTTAGACTGTTATAAAAATATGGTATTTTTATTATTATTTTCTGCTTTTATAGGGTTCTATAAAAAGTTTGGAATTGATTTTAAATACTTTACTTTCTCATTAACTTTTTTATTTTTCTTCTTTATCATATTTTTATACATAATCATCTACTTCTGAACTATGGTTCAAATTTCCAGTATTTATCTCACCGGGAAGTTAGTTTAAAATCAATCACAAAATTCCATTCGGATGTACAATGGTAATATAATAATAATAGGGTAATAAAAAACATTGGATGGACGTCGTTGGATACAGACGGCACAGGACCGCACTTTGTGGCGTAAAATGAGGGGAGCCTACGTTTGGCACTGGACGGCAAAACGCTGAAATAATTATGATGATGAGGATGAATAAAAAACATAGAAATAATAGTAAAAGATTTGTGTTGTTTATAATTCTTTTTTGGTTCTACGTTTTACTAATTACCGCAAAATAACATTATTAACATTTTGTATGCATTTTTCTATATATTTTTGGCATAATATAAGAATTATAAACTAGTTTAATCTCATTATTATTACGTCAGCCAATGAAACTGTACGTTTATAAGTAACAGTGATGATCCGATTACGAAATGAAAAATTGATGTCGCAAGCGGGATTCGAACCCGCGCCTATTGGGATTCCGGCCCAATCGTGCTGCCACTACACTACCGCGACCAATTGTAGGACATGCAAATTTTCATCTCGTATTGTATTTACGTCTTAAGGTGACGGTGTGCTATCTACCCGACAATGTTTACACAATGTTATAGGCTTAATACTTCAAACTTTACAGTTAGAATTGTATTAAACGATGACACAACCTTGTTATTTAAATTTACTGAAATTTTAGCATTTAATATGCTTAATTTTATAAAATCCGATTACGAAATGAAAAATTGATGTCGCAAGCGGGATTCGAACCCGCGCCTATTGGGATTCCGGCCCAATCGTGCTGCCACTACACTACCGCGACCAATTGTAGGACATGCAAATTTTCATCTCGTATTGTATTTACGTCTTAAGGTGACGGTGTGCTATCTACCCGACAATGTTTACACAATGTTATAGGCTTAATACTTCAAACTTTACAGTTAGAATTGTATTAAACGATGACACAACCTTGTTATTTAAATTTACTGAAATTTTAGCATTTAATATGCTTAATTTTATAAAATCCGATTACGAAATGAAAAATTGATGTCGCAAGCGGGATTCGAACCCGCGCCTATTGGGATTCCGGCCCAATCGTGCTGCCACTACACTACCGCGACCAATTGTAGGACATGCAAATTTTCATCTCGTATTGTATTTACGTCTTAAGGTGACGGTGTGCTATCTACCCGACAATGTTTACACAATGTTATAGGCTTAATACTTCAAACTTTACAGTTAGAATTGTATTAAACGATGACACAACCTTGTTATTTAAATTTACTGAAATTTTAGCATTTAATATGCTTAATTTTATAAAATCCGATTACGAAATGAAAAATTGATGTCGCAAGCGGGATTCGAACCCGCGCCTATTGGGATTCCGGCCCAATCGTGCTGCCACTACACTACCGCGACCAATTGTAGGACATGCAAATTTTCATCTCGTATTGTATTTACGTCTTAAGGTGACGGTGTGCTATCTACCCGACAATGTTTACACAATGTTATAGGCTTAATACTTCAAACTTTACAGTTAGAATTGTATTAAACGATGACACAACCTTGTTATTTAAATTTACTGAAATTTTAGCATTTAATATGCTTAATTTTATAAAATCCGATTACGAAATGAAAAATTGAAGTATTAAGCCTATAACATTGTGTAAACATTGTCGGGTAGATAGCACACCGTCACCTTAAGACGTAAATACAATACGAGATGAAAATTTGCATGTCCTACAATTGGTCGCGGTAGTGTAGTGGCAGCACGATTGGGCCGGAATCCCAATAGGCGCGGGTTCGAATCCCGCTTGCGACATCAATTTTTCATTTCGTAATCGGATTTTATAAAATTAAGCATATTAAATGCTAAAATTTCAGTAAATTTAAACAGTGATGATTTTTGTATAATAATAGAATTCAAATGGGGTCAAAGCGGAAACTTTGAGAAACATTGCTGAGGTGTATTACTGGTGATACATGGTGTGACGTAATCACTTTGAAGTAGAAAATATATACAGATATATTTTGCTTGAGTGAGGAATATTCGATATTATGATTGTTGTCATTTTAGCGCTTTCACAGCTAGATTTAGCTATGTATATATTTTATATAAACAGATATAAATCAGTGTTTTACTTTTTGTTCGTTTGATATTTTAAGATTTTTTAAAAATAAATCATTTGCGAACCGTAAATTCATTACTATATGCGATACTTGAATTTACACAATATACTTGCAACTGCCGTACCAATTCAGCTACTGTGGTAGTCGCGCATTGTAATCAAATTATCATTCGCATTCTCATCATTAGGAAAACGTTTTACCGCACCTATCAGTTCTTATTTTACGTATTCTTTCAATATGAGTATTTTTAAGTTACTGTCTGAATAGGTTTTCATAAATAGCTTTTGTTGATTTATCATCTAAATTGTTGATTTAAAGTTACCTAAAATTTATATTATTAGGTCATGGCTTAATACAGTTCCAACTGAAAAGTTAAATTACTAAATTATAGTTTGTAATTGAATTTCTTCGAATCGCCTTCACAGATTTTTATAGTTTTTTGCTTGTATAAAAACAAGTCCCTGGATTGCTTAATTTTATATTACGTGACGTTCGAACTCCAGTTTTTTTTCTGTTTATTTACACAGCACAACATAAGTTCAATTATGTAGTTTCTTATAAACTATAAGAGTTTCCTAGAAAATCACTGCTTCCCTATTAGCTATAATCAATTTTTACACATCATTACTTTAGCCAATTTTTACAAACATTGAGGAAAACAATTGACTTGATTTACACTTGTATTATACGGCGTAAACATCTCTTATACTGAGAGAAAATATCTACGTGTATAATCCATTAAAGTTTTCGCTTATCAGTTCGTTAAAGTTACCGCTTGCCACAAACCAATCAACAACTTGAAACTTTAATTAATCTATGTTACTGTTATAAAGCTACAACAGATAGTTACTAAGATCAAAATAGAATAGTTTATAAGACAATCTATAAGTACTTCTATGTAATAAACAGACGGCACTTACACATAGAATTGAGCGCAGCAGTTCAAATATCTATACTACTTCTGTTCTTCTGAATAAAGCAGTTTCTTTTTGGCGGCGTGCTATGGTGTACACACACCCCGTTCAATCCATCTGGCGGCGACAGGGTAAGCGACCTCTAATAAAGCACTCTCAGGATGTTTCGTCTTTACCCGCGAGGGTAGGCCGCCGGGTGAGCCACTGAAGAAAAAACCGCGTTCTAGTGAACCACCCGCATGGTGTCGAGACGTATATTGTAGGGCGGGTCTACGGGGTCGTGCGCCGCTTTTTCTGTCGCCTGGGACAGATTAGCAGGGCGTGAAGTACCGTAGCCCACCGCCAAAAAAAAAAGGATGGTTCGTCTTGAAATAGGGAAACATTTTAATTAATCATCAATCACTTTTATTATATCATCATCTCACTCCAATTACTTGTGGTCAATAGATAGAATATATACTTCTCTTTCATCGTACATATTACTAAAGATATTGGCAATTGTTTCGACCGCCTGCCTGACGTCAACTCTTCTTGGTATTTCTTGACCAAACGGCATCAACTGGTTGGTTCAGATCGATATAAAACTCTTATTTGTCTTTTATAACATCCACAAGCAAAGTAATAGTGGTACACTGCTGATAGTTTTCTGTCTACAGCCACGGGCCAGTCCATCCAGGGTAGGACCAGACTCTCGCAGAAAATCGATGTCAAAGCAGTAGCAATAATGCAATATGCTGTTGCGCTTCGTTTGATGAGCGATAGAGCCGGCAGCCCAACTTTCTGGGTGGATTTGGGGTATTCAGCAGTAGGCAGTGATAAAAGGGATAACAGTTTGTATAAAATTACGTCATTTTGAATATAGAACTACTTTTTTTTTGCAATTAAGTTCTTCTTTTTTATTGGCAATCATCTGCTAATATGAGTCCATTGTCGCCAGTATAGAGTTATAATTTTCTTCACAAATTATCCGATTATTTACTCGTTTAGTTTCTTTAAATTGGACATTGTCCGTCATTAGGGCACATGATCACCTTCATCAGTGTTGTAGGTGTCTACCTACCTTACCTTCTAGGAATTTTAATGAGAAATGAAAACATTTATTAAGCTCTCTTAGATCATATTCATTACATCGCAGCAGTTTCTCCGCATCACATAAAAATTATTTAACATAACACATTAAAACACTAAGATATGGAATATAATACATTACATTTCACATTCCCGCCAAAAGTCCAGCAATTGAGTTATGTATTCCAAAATACGTTTTTGGGACTCTATACGTATAACTAATAAAAGATTTTGAAAGGAAAGATTACCCGAAAGGGTAGCTCACTAGGCGGGCTACTGATCTTAAAAAAATCAATCCTGGTGGCCCACTCAATTGATAGTGAATAGCTGCAAGCCGCCCTTTTTTTTGCTTATGGTAGCAAACGAGCAAGCAGCACACCTGATGGTAAGTGTCACTGCTACCCATGGACCTTTGCTGTACCAAGGGTATAGCTAGGCGGCTGCCTACCATTACAATCCCCAAACCCAACCAGTTGGGCTTCCGGCTCTCTCGCTCACCGAACTAAGCGCAACCATTTTTCATTGCCATTACTCAGACGTCGATCTTCTGCGAGAGTGTGGTACTACCCCGGACGGACCGGCCCGCGGCTGTAGACAGAGCACTGTCAACAACGTGATTCTACCACTATTGGACCTACTACTTACCTTACAACGATATGGACGATGTGTCCAGAATAGCTGTTAAAAATTATAGAAAAGAGAGTGCGATAGTTTATATGATTCAAATAACATTTATTAGCAAAAGCTAATAACTAATTATTGCTTTCATAATAACATATATCGGATAGTTTTGATGGACACATAAAAATCTCATATAATAGTTACATATTGAATATATGAGTATTTTATTTTATGTAATGCATGAGATTTTCCGTGTGGTGACGGAGTAAGAATACAATTCACTACCCCATCTTACCCGTGGGTGATCGTAAGAAACGACTAAGGGATATAAAACGCATATAACATCTATGCAAGAAAAGGAAAACTCGAAAAAACACCCTATACCAACACGTTTGACCAGCACAGTATAGTATGTCAATTTCCCTCTCATTATGGAGGAGGCTCGAGCCCAACAGTGGGACATATATGAGCTGAGATAAGAAGTGCTAAAGTACAGTGAATATGATATTTTTTTTAAAGACAACAACCTGCACTAAGGTAATAAATATTACGTGAGATTTTACAAACAAGCAATTAAAGCAGAAAAATTAAATCCAGACTTTGTGGTAAAACAATTTATGGATACCACAAAGTATTTTAATGTGTGGGAATTAAACCCACGACGCTGACGAGGTAGGTCATTATCTTAAACACTATAATATCTTCTTCTTCTTCTTATATATTGGCAATCAGCTACATATACGAGCTATTGGTGCCAGTGTCAAGTTATAAATATTTTAACGTTTTTAGTCTTTCAAGTTAGTCGTTGTCTAAGTCAAATTGTCACCATTAACAGTGCAATGGCCACACTGTTAATGTTATCTTGTGGGAATTTTGATGGAAAACGAAAACGTTGTAAAGCACTTTTATATGATATTCACTACATCCCGGTAGTTCCGCCGCTTCATATTACATAAAATGCCATCAAAATTATCCAATATAACACGTTAAAACACTAAGATGTCGATTATAATACAAGAGCACCACATGACGTTTTCAAATTACATACATACATACATATCATCACGCCATATCCCTTGCAAGGTAGGCAGAGAGAACAGAGTGCCAGAGAACTCTATCTTTGCATACTTCACTCGCTTCCTCAACATTCATAATTCTCTTCATACACGCTCGCCGGTTTCGGAGACTCTTGACTCCACCTTCCTTCAGTACATGACCAATCTGGTCTAGGTAGGTTAGTCTCGGTCTCCCCCGGTACCTACATCCTTCCACTTTCGCATTGTCATCTTAACCAGACGTTCGTTCGGCATTCTTTCCACATGTCCGAACCATCGGAGCATTCCCTTTCGCATCTTTACACCAATACTCTCTTTCATACCTACTCGCTCTCTTACGTCGTCGTTACGAATGCGGTCGGTCAGCCTAAGATTTTCCGCAGAGATCGGTTTTCAAATTCCCACTATAATATCTTTACAGTCTAATATGATATGACAAAACGATGACAAAAGAAATTATGTGACAGCTGCTTTATTTATATTTTCGTGTTCTGCCAAAATTGGAACAAACTATTAATAAAGTGATGGTCACACTATTAAAGGCGACGATTTTATTTACGTGTCCTGTAATTTTTTTTTTATTGTTTATGGTGGCAAACGAGCAAGCAGCACACCTGATGATAGTGTCACTACTGCCCATGGACCTTTGCTAAACTAAGTGTATAGCTAGGCCGCTGCCTGCCAATACAATCACTAAATCCACCCAGTTGGGCTGCCGGCTCTCTCGCTCACCGAACTTACCCGTAGGTGATCGTAACGTAGGACGATCGTAAAGAGAATTATGAATGTTGAGGAAGCGAGTGAAGTATGCAAGGATAGAGTTCTCTGGCACTCTGTTCTCTCTGCCTACCCTGCAAATGATATGGCGTGATGATATGTATGTATGCAAGAGAAGGAAAACCTTGAAACAAAATCCTTTACTTTCCTTTAATAATTAACAATAATTGGCCAGCGTAGTATATTAGCCTAATTTCCCTCCCATTATGAAGGAGGTTCGACCTCAGCTAGGACATATATAAGCTGAGATGACGATAAAGGGATTAAATTTGAAATTAAATTCCGCAATACAATTAATGGCATTTTTTTATTTCTATCTATAAAATATAGTTTACTAAAATGTCTTTTGATCCAGAAATTACTATAGGAACGGTTTTATACTATAAATGTTGACATGTACCGTATCTTTGTCGAGATACAGACGAGTAATAAATCACATCCGGACCGCACCACCCTTGCGTCCGTATTCGGAAACACCCGTATTGGTTCAACGACGAATATTCCGGTCTATTATCTGTCACAGGGGTATCGTTGACGTTGGAAAGTGTTTTTGTGTGCATTTCATTGAATCAAAGTAAGTCATTTGAGATGGTTAGATTAATTTGAGGGTTATATATTGTAAACAATTAAGTCCCTAAATATTTCAATAGTTATGTATTTCAAATTAAGATAGTAGGTATTGTAGCATTGTAATTTTGATTTATCCGTGTGGTGACTGAGTAAGAATACAAATCACCATCCCCTATTTTACCCGTAGGTGATCATAAGACTAAGGGATATAAAAGGCATATATATCAACACGTCTGACCAACGTGGTATATTATACATACATACATACATACATATCATCACGCCATATCCCTTGCAGGGTAGGCAGAGAGAACAGAGTGCCAGAGAACTCTATCTCTGCATACTTCACTCGCTTCCTCAACATTCATAATTCTCTTCATACACGCTCGCCGGTTTCGGAGACTCTTGACTCCACCTTCCTTCAGTACATGACCGATCTGGTCTAGGTAGGTTAGTCTCGGTCTCCCTCGGTACCTACATCCTTCCACTTTCGCATTGTATATCTTCTTAACCAGGCGTTCGTTCGGCATTCTTTCCACATGTCCGAACCATCGGAGCATTCCCTTTCGCATCTTTACACCAATACTCTCTTTCATACCTACTCGCTCTCTTACGTCGTCGTTACGAATGCGGTCGGTCAGCCTAACTCCACAGATTTTCCGCAGAGATCGCATTTCGACCGCATTAATTTTACTATCATACTCTTTTCTGCATACCCAACTCTCGCTTCCATACAGTAATGTTGGGACAAGCACTGCGTTATGTATTGCTACACGTGCCTTCTGGCTGAGGTGGTGGCTGCCGAGAAGTTGCCCCAACGCTCCGTTCACTCTATTTCCCGCATTCACTCTTCGCTCTATATCAGTGGTGTACCTTCCATCTCGGCTAAATCCACATCCAAGATATACAAATTCATCCACTTGCTATAGTACATCATTACCTATTGTTACTCTTACATCTGTTCTGGTTTTATCTCTTTCAAAGACCATTATTTTGGTTTTGCTCACATTCACGCGTAGACCCCTTTTCTTACAATCTTCTGTCATTGTGTCGACTAGGGTCTGCAGGTCAATCGCTGACTGTGCCAGCAGGACTGCATCATCTGCATAAAGCAGATGATGCAGTCCTGCTAGCATATTATAGTAGGTCAATTTCCCTCCCATTACGAAGGAGGGTCGAGCCCAACAGTGGGACATATTATGATGCTGAGTTTACTAGTGGTAGGACCACGCTGTGGACAGTCTTTTGTCTACAGCCGCGGGCTGGTCCATCCGGGGTAGTATCACACTCTCGCAGAAGATCGACGTCTGAGTAATGGCAATGTGCTATTGCGCTTCGTTTGGTGAGCGAGAAAGCCGGCAGCCCAACTGGGGTGGGTTTGGGGATTTTATTCGTAGGCAGCGGCCTAAGCTATACCCTTGGTATTGCAAAGGTCCATGGGCGGCAGTGACACTTACCGTCAGGTGTGCTGCTTGCTCGTTTACCCCCATAAGCAATTAAAAAAAAAAGAAAGAAAGAAAACTTTTATTGATACATTCAAGAAAAATAGAAGAGAAATAACAAGAGACTAGACTATGTATATTAAAAATGTATCAACCAGGATTCCATTTCAGCATGTGCCAGGTTACAAAGCCCTGGCGCTGATTTTCAAATGGAACCTGTGAGTGATGTCACGGACGTCCATAGCCACTATATGGCGTACATATTACAAAATTCTTTAGTAGTACAAACAAAATTACAAAATTCTTAAGTACCGTGGTACTAATCTAAATAAATATAATAATGAAAAAGATGCAGCTTAAATAATTTATATACCTATTACATTTAGTTTGTTTAATAATGTATAATATTGTTAATATTTTTGTTAGTAAATACATAATTTATGTTATTTGCTATAATAGAAGAACAACCATTTATCATATCTAGTATTATAATTTATTTATATTTAATAAAATAAAAGTATGTATACAAGCAATGATTCGAAGTTGTGTATTGAAGGGCAGTTATTGTTATTATTTTATTTTTTTAATAAAATATATATGTATAGACTGTATACTTACACAAGATTTTTTATATTTGTATTTAGTTATATATATAGTTCTAAAAAGTCAAAACAATGATATTAAAACATAGATAATAAGAGAAAAATAAGCTAAGATATTATAAAAATATGTTGTTATACAAACTAACAAAATAAAAATTGACAAAATGTTAAAATGACTCCGGTCCGTCCGAAAAGCTGAGATGATGATGTATTTTGATTTTAGCTACATTATTACTAAGATTAATACTGAGATGAACATAATGATTTCTATTATTTGATAATTACACACTTGCGTAACGAAACTATTTTCAATTATATTAAAGAATTTGATAATTCTTCTTCTCATTAAGGCTTTCATAATGCGAAAGTGGAAGGATGTAGGTACCGGGGGCGACCGAGACTAACCTACCTAGACCAGATCGGTCATGTACTGAAGGAAGGTGGAGTCAAGAGTCTCCGAAACCGGCGAGCGTGTATGAAGAGAATTATGAATGTTGAGGAAGCGAGTGAAGTATGCAGAAATAGAGTTCTCTGGCACTCTGTTCTCTCTGCCTACCCTGCAAGGGATATGGCGTGATGATATGTGTATGTATGTAGGTATGTATGTCATTAAGACGTTTTAAGAGAAATTTAACAAAATACAAATGTTTGCGTCTCTAGACTCCCGACAAAAGTGATAACTTAAACTAATCTAAGTTGATCTATTTAATATTTTAATTGTTTAACTTGAGAAAAGCTTAGGCTATTACTTAAATTTTATGTATATGAATAAGATAATGTAAGGAAATATTATTTATTAATAAAATCTTATAATATCACATCTTAATACGGCTAGCGCTGTGGGTTAGAGCGAGAGAGGGAAGGGCCTATCGCTGCCTTATGCGTGAGAGAAATGGAAGCCAGGCAGACTGGCGTCATTACGCGTTACGTAACGAAGTGGTTTACCCTCCCATAAGGAGTTATCACTTCAAAAAGTGTCATTTTTAATATTAGTATCACTATCTTAACTAATGTACTTCTACTGCTGGGCTCGAGTGTCCTCTACAGTAGAAGGAAAATTGAGTTTAGCTTGACTCTACTACATGAAACTCGTAAAATATGTAGGTAAAAGATGATATTTAATTATTAATTAAGTTTTCTATCTCTTGAGTTTTTGCCATTTCCTCTTTTTCTTTTTTGTATTGATAATCAGCTACTTATACTGCCATTGTTGCCAGTGTCAAAATATAATTTTCTTCATGTCTTTAATCTCTTCATATTAGTCAATGTCCGCCAGTAAGTCAAATGGTTACCATTAACAATGTTATGGCCGCACTAATAAATGGCATATTCTGGAAATTTTGTGGAAAAATGTTATAAAACTCTTTTATATCATATTTACCAGCAATTTCATCACATACATCAAAATTATCTAATTTAATACGTTACAACACTAAAAGATTGAATATAATGCATGACCATTACATGACACTTTCGTATTACCGCCAAAATCCTATTTGCCATTGACGAAAATATTATATTCTGTACTAATACCAAATTTACGTCTTTTTTATTGAATAAGATAGAAAGATAATGTAAAAGCTCGTGGTTCTATCACGTTGGCTAAGAAATTTTGATAGACTTAACGCGCTATTGATAAATCTGCTTAGACATCTGATGTCTTCACCGTGTTTTCTTCATCAACAAAGCAAATAATAATTAACATGTTGATACCCAAGTAAATTTAAAAGTAATACATTTTCGTAATGGAGTCGTACTTAGGAGACAGCCGGAAGTGCAACTGGGTGGGTTTGGGGATTGTAATGGTAGGCAGCGGCCTAGCTATGTGCTTGGTATTGCAAATGTCAATGGGCGGCAGTGACACTTACCATCAGGTGTGCCGCTTGCTCATTTGCCACCATAAGCATTAATAAAAAAATGTATACTTAAGTCTTGCTTCCCCAGTAAGGTGAAACATTGTACATATCTTTACGAGAATGTTATTTTGATATTTGCTTTTCTTTTTTTTTTTTGGAGTTTATGGCTTGGTTACTTGGACCTTTAAGCCAAGTCTTCATAGTTTAGACACTTCGTGCCTTGTCTTCCGTATTATTGTTTACCTCTTCTTCAAATTGTAATTAGTCACTGTCCGTCAGTAAGTCAAGTCGTTACTATCAATTTGGCGCTGATAACCAAATTCATAGTTTCGTTGAGAATTTTGGGTGAACACGAAAATACACGAAAACCACTATTATACCATATTCACTACACTTCAGCACTTTAACTGTATCATATTCCATAAAATACCAGCAAAATTATTCAACATAACACTACAAAACACTAAAGAAATGAATATAATACAAGAGCGTGACATGACATTTCCATATTCGCGCCAAAAAACTTTTGATATTTGCAATCAGTTAACTAATAGGAAATTATTGCCAGTATCGAGTAGGTATGTATTTGAAAGCAATAAACAAATCAATATTTTAAATTAATTTTGTTCTTACGTTTCAAATTATTGTCAGTTAGTGAGTTAATTCGTTAATGTTAACAGTTCAATTTACTCACCTAAAGATTTTCCTTGGAAATTTTGGCAGAAATAAGAAACACTCGTGAGGCACTGTTATTTCATATTTTCTACAATTTAATACTTTCTCTATATCATATTAGATAAAATATCACCAAAATTACTCAAATACTGAAATATTAAAGAACACACATGACATTTTCAAAATGCCGCCAAAATAAAATGTACTTTACCATTTTGTTGTCACATTCATAGAAAGTCATACGAAAAAATAATAAACATTATTTAATAGGAATCACATAGTAAATAAAAAGACGAAATTAAATAAAGAACAATGAAAATTTTCTATTTAGAATTAACATAAATCATTAACATAAATTATTCTTCTTTTTCTGTATGTTTTAATAATATTTAGAAGGTCAACTCAACAACTAAATCGTACTGCCATCCATAAATTTGAAATTCGAAAACCGAATAAGTCGCTGATTCCACCAAATAAGTCCTGTTGAGCCGATAACTAGAGCCGAGCAGACGTTTCTAACAACGGTTGCCTTTGATAAATCTATCTGACGGAATTCTTTCAGCGTCGAACACTAAACGCTTTATTTCAACATACTTTGTTAGAGAGAGACACTAACGATCATCGACACGACGAGAGCTATAACGTACACTTAGAATCAACTTTCTACTTAACATTATTTATTGAGCTTAATTCTATTTGTGCAAAGAGAAATATTTAGATTTAAAGTTTATTCTTTGCTTAAGTTATTCAAGAAAGAAATTATTAGCATTTTTCATGGCATAATAAGTCATATGATTGAATATTATTCTACTTGTATTAGCTGACATGACAGTTATATAAGTACCAACATATATATTTGTTTCTTGTCTCTTACGTCGTCATCATTCTCCTGCTCTTATCCCAATTACTTGGGGTCGACGCAATATGTAAACATATGTACATATTACAAAAGTTATTGGTTACCGGCTATGTCAGGTAGGCGCCTGACGTGAATCCTCCTTGGAAATGTAATCGTTGACCAAACTGCATGAGGTAGAATTGACCCAGGTCGTTATAAGGCTCTAAGTCGTCTTTTACGACATTCACGAGCAAAATAAGAGTTGGTAGTATTCTTAGCCGCTGCCACAGAGTATAAAGCATTTCTTTCTCTTACATCATCATCATCATTCTCCTACTCTTATTCCAATTACTTGGGGTCGATACAATATGTACTCCTCTTTCATAGTACATATTGTAAAAGTTACTGACAATAGGGATCATCATCAAACGGCATCAGATGGAGTTGGTCCAGGTCGTTATAAGGCTCTTAGTCGTCTTATACGACATCCACGAACAAAGTAAGGGTTGGTAGTATTCGTCGCCGCTATCACACAGCTTTCGTCGCCGCAATTTTTTTCTGTTACAGTCATCATCATCATCATTCTCCTACTCTTATCCCAAATACTTGGGGTCGATTCAATATGTATTCCTTTTCCATAGTACATATTGTAAAAGTCATTGGCAATAATTTTATGACCGGCCGCCTGACAGACGTCAACCCTCCTTGGGAATGCAATTGTTAACCAAACGACCAACGGAGTTGGCCTAGATCGTTATAAGGCTCTTAGTCGTCTTTTACGACATCCACGAGCAAAGTGAGGGTTGGTAGTATTCGTAGCCGCTACCATACAACTCATTCATTCATTCTCTTTCAGTCATATAATATAAAATAAACTTTCAACAGTATATAACATAAATATATATGGTTTATTGAAACTATATGTAGCCTATTATAATATTCTTACATTTAGTAATGGTACAGCCACATTGATGTTCGGTGAGTGAGACGTTATTCAGCACATACGTCTAGACGTATCAGCACATACGTCAATGGTAGCTAGCTACCATTGACTATTACTAACTTGTGTCAATTGTATCAGCACACCTGACATAATCTTGTAGTAAACTCAGCTCATAAACGCACAGTTGCGCTCGAACATTCTCCACAACTTTATTTCGAATCTTATTTCTCTTGCACTTATCTCTCTTGCACATATGCCTTAGTAATATTTTACGAAATACACGAACAAGAAATGGGGTGGTATTGTATTTTGTCTCCGTCAGCATACGGCAAATAGTATTAGTACATATTTAATTTAAATAAATATGCAGTGAAAAATGCTTTGCAATATGAATAACAGACGGTAAAAGACGAATCACAAGTGGGTTGTCTCAAGCTTCACAAACATTTAGTTGTAAATCTAGATAGGTACTAAATTGTTCGTGTGGTGACGGAGTAAGAATACAATTCACCACCCCTATGGTGACCCCTTACCCTTGGGTGATCTTAAAAGACGACTAAGGGATATAAAATGCATATAATATCAATGGCAGAGAATGAAAACTCGAAACAAAACCATATACCAACACGTCTGACCAGCCTGGTATTGTAGGTCAATTTCACTCCCCTTACGGAGAAGACTCGGGCACAGCAGTGTAACATATTTATATATATTTCAGCTTATGCTGAAATGATGATGACTAGATTTGTAATTTAAATTATTTAAATTTAAAACCCAGTTTCTTAACTTTTTCGCATTGCAATCTTTTTTATTATTTATAAATATGACTTTAAATTTTAATATACTTTATGTAATTAATTCGATATTCATTGTATAATAAAGCAGGCATAAATTCCGTTAACCATAATTTTGTGAGTATTAGTGACCATGGTATTTTCAAATACTATACATAAACCAAATTAAACACGCCCATGGACCGTTGCAATACCAAGAGTATAGATAGGCCGCTGCCTACCAATGAATACCCCAAACCCACCCAGAGAATCGAGCATCCGGCTCTCTCGCTCACCGAACGAAGCACTGCAGCACATTACCACTGGCAGGCGACAATTTTCTGTAAGACTGTGGTGCTAACCTGACCGCATCGGCCTTCGACTATGGACAGAAAACTGCCAACAATATGCCCTATTAATATTAATTTTGGCTAGTTTCAGATACCCATTTTATATTTAACTAATCAACTTGACGATTTTATTTTATATGCAAAATATTATTATTATATTATATTAAATACCAGCAAAATTACTCAGTACAGCACTTAAAAAACCACTAAACTATTGAATATAATTTAAAAGCACATTTACACGCTCCTGCCAAAACTCTATCATAAAAAAAATTAACGGTGTTTCCTTGAATATTAATTTTCAAATATTCATTCACGTGTGTAAAGGGATAAGAGAACAAGTGTGTCGACGGAACTCGGCAGGCAATTTTCCGTTCTCTCTATAAGTATACCTTTCAAGGGACAATGCTGAAGCAATGACAACCTTTTGTATTTCACACCTTTTAAATAATAGTAATTTATTTTTAGTCATCTATTTCAAATTTAAATTATGAGCGACTAAAATTACAATATGTCACTCATACTAGTCAAACATCAGTGTTGAGATATTTTTTTTTTTTTTTTATTTTTGTTTAAAGACAAAGGAAATATTTTTTGTATCGCCGGAAACTTTTACAAACATACAAATAACGGACATAAATTATACGTAAATTCAGAAAACAATATATGGATTTCACAAAGCATCGATAAGTCATCCGGACGGAATCTTAGCCATCTGTGCAGTCGAGAACTGGCGAGAATTTCAAATAAATTTTACCCGACTGAAAACCAAGTTAACATTTTACTCACTAGCTTATTGTACCAATATTAACTATAAGAGAGTATAATACAAAGTTTTTAGTTCAATAGAAGAAAAATTTACTGCTATACAACGCTTATTAGACCATATTGGTCACGTACTGAAGGAAGGTGGAGTCAAGAGTCTCCGAAACCGGCGAGCGTGTATGAAGAGAAATATGAATGTACTCAACATTGCGAAAGCGAGTGAAGTATGCAAGGATAGAGTTCTCTGGTACTCTGTTCTCTCTGCCTACCCCGCAAGGCATATGGCGTGATGATATGTATGTATGTGTACAACGCTTATCAGACGCATTAGTCTTCATTAATCTGCTTTTCTCCCAATTACTTGTAGTCGACGGAATAAGTACTCTTCTTCTAACGTACATCTTGCAAAAGTTTAGTTATGGCCGGCTGTATAACGTTAATAATCCTTGGATATGTAATTGTTGACCACACGTCATGAGATGCAGTTTGCTAGGTCGTGTTAAGAGTGTTAAGCTCTTAGTCGTCTTTTACGACACCCACAAATAATATAAGGGCATTCTTAGCTACCACCACTCGCCATTTATATAGGTTTGTCTTCTGAAAATTCCTTTTATTGCAATGTTTTCTACTTTTTTTTTATTGCTCATGGTGGCAAACGAGCAGACAGCATACCTGATGGTAAGTGTCACTGCCGCTCATGGACCTTTGCAATACCAAGAGTATAGCTAGGCCGCTGCCTACCAATACAAACGCCAAACCCACCCAGTTGGGCTTCCGGCTCTCTCGCTCACCGAACGAAGAGTAATAGCACATTACCATTACTCAGACGTCGATCTTCTGCAAGAGTGTGGTACTACCTCGGATGGACCGGCCCACGGCTGTAGACAGAGAGCAGTCCACATCGTGGTCCTACTGCTTGTGATCTTCTGTCTATATGATATCCCACAGGAAAGCAAACTGTGATGACAATTGTATTCTTATTCCATCACCACACACATGTTTCATTTATCATCATTATCATCGTATATGTCCCACTGTTGGGCTCGAGCCTCTTCCGCTATAGCAAAGAATTAATCCAATACACGCTGATCAGACATATTAGTATAGAGATTTTAATTCAAACTTTCCTTCTCTTGCTACCTCCCTATACCTATTTTTTTTCTTCTTTTTTATTTTTTTTTTAAAGACGCCACCCTGCACTAAGGAAATAAACCTTGTATTGCGGGGGACTTCACAAACATGCAATTAACGCAGACAAATTACATCCAGACTCAGAACAACACTTTGTGGATCACACAAAGTAATATCCTGCGTGGGAATCGAACCCATGGCACTGGCACGGAATGTCGGTATCTTAACCACTACGCCATCTGTGCAGTCGTATTATATCCCTTAGTCAACTTATATAATACCGATTACGATGTCACAATTTTTGTAAATGCAGTTGACCTAGATGGCCTCGAACAACGCTTAAATATGGCTGCGTTTGAATTATCAAACTGGTTTAATGTTAATGACCTTTTTTTACGGTGGGCTATGGACGTGGTCGAGCCCCGCCAAATCGGTCCGGGGCGACGGAAGAGGCGGCGTGCAACCCCATAGACCCACCCTTTTTTTTTTTTTTTTTTTTTTTTTTTTTTTTTTTTTTTTTTTTTTGCCGTGGGCCATGGACGTCGCACCCCGCCAAGTCGGTCCGGGGTGACGGAAGAGGCGGCGCGCAACCCCATTGACCCACCCTGCAAGCACCTCTTCTTCGCCGTGCAAGCGGGCCACCGGTACCCGATTTTTGTCTTCGGTGGCCCGCTCAGCGGTATGCCCTCTCGGGCTCCTCTCCTGTCGACGCCCCGACAGCTTTCGCCGTCGAGGCGTCGTCCTCACGCGGTGGCCTCACGTCGGGTGACCGGACAATTCCCCGGTCCGATCACCCGAAGCCTCGGTTAGGGCGGCATCAGGCGCAGGTATTCGCGCCTGCGCCGCCCCGGCCGCTGACGGCGGCCCGGGTCACGGGAATCCTCCCGGACTCGTTCCGCCGTCTCCTTCTGCGAGATAACAGCCTCGCAGAAGGCGGCGACCGCGTCCCAGTTCCTGACGCTGTCGACCATCGCCCTCGCGACAGCCGGCAGCGTCAGGTCGGCACCGATTACAGCGACGAGGTCACGGCGCTGCCCGTCCCAACTCGGACACACCTCCAGTGTGTGTCTCGCCGTGTCCTCGTCACTGCTGCAATGGTGGCAGGCCGGAGTCCACTCCCTATACGCGACCGTGTGCAGGTACAGACCGAAACACCCGTGCCCTGACAATACCTGCACCAGCCGAAAGGAGAGGACTCCGTGCCGCCGCTCCATCCATTCCATCAGTACGGGCCGGAGGGCCTCGACGGTAACGACACCGTGTCTTGGCCTCTCCAGCCGCGTAACCCAACGGGCGATGACGTCTCGGCGGGCGTCCTCGCGCCAGGTGGCTATCTCGCTCAACGATGGGGAGCCACCTTCGTCGCGCACTGAGGTAACCCGCCGGTAGAGGTCGGAGAGCATCTCCGCCTCTAGGTCCCACGGGGGTGTCCCGGCCAATAGGCATGCCGCCTCGGTAGACACCGTGCGGTACCCGCGAATGGCTCTGACCGCCATGGCTCGCTGTGACCTCCACAGCACCGCCCTGAGCTGGGCGTTCAGAGCCCTCGCCCACACGGGTGCGGGTAGCTATAACCTTGGTATTGTAAAGGTCCATGGGCGGTAGTAACACATACCATTTTTTTTTCGGCGGACTATGGATGTGGTCACGCCCCACCAAATCGGTCCGGGGCGATGGAAGAGGTGACGACCCCATAGACCCACCCTGCAAACTCCTCTCTTCGCCGTGCGAGCGGGCCACCGGTACACGATCTTTGTCTTCGGTGTAATGTTAATGACCTAGCGCTAAATATCAAAAAAAGCCCATTTTATACATTTTTCTTTATCAGGATTCTAAATCGGAAACTTGCGCGTAATGATAAACGGATCGAAAATATAGCAAGTTGAATGTACTAGATTTCTTGGGTTTAAGATAGACAAGGGTCTGAACCTGAATTTTGTATATCAGTTGCGCTCCAGACTTGGCAACGCTTGCTACGCGCTTTGCCGTCTGTCGCGTGTAGTATCTGCTGATGTCGTGTGGTCGTGTGGTTTCACGACTATGCACTCGGTCCTACAGTATGGAGCCGAGTTGTGGAGTCAAGCTGCTGACAGACTTCGCGTTTTCAGAATGAAAAAACGGACTGTTCGAGCCATTGTAAAAGTCACACAAAAAACTTCAGTTAAACAGTTCTTTGTTTCACTGAAAATATTAACTTGCATATGTATGGTGATATTTCAGATATGTGTGTACATGTGGGACAACTTAAGTAATTATGAAAGGCGAGGAGGCAGACATGACTATACCACTCGTCAGGCTAACACGTGTCACTGCCACATCGTCTGTTAAAGTCTAGCAAATTAACACATATTATGGGCCCTCAAATATATAACAGATTGCCAGCGACTGTCCCTTCGGCTGTTACGCGAACAGCTTTTAAAACTAAACTCAGGCCCGCCTCCGCCGAGGCCGGCTCCCCCTCGCCCTCTCAGCCGGGCGACACGTCATCCCCCTCCTCCCCCGCCCCGGATTCTCAACCGGCAAGCGACGCGGAGATGGAGGAGCTCGAATCGGACGATGAGACCGCAACCTCTGCGGATCCGTCCACCTCGGAGTCCGAGTCCACCTCGGCGGACTCCGAGTACATCATCGTTGGCCCACGAAAAAGGGCTCACCTTGACGCGAATGACGCGCCAAACAAGGCCCCCCGGGTCGACAAGGAGAGCGTGTCCGCCTCCTCCTCTCGCCCGGCCTCACCTAGGCCGAAAGGCCCCCACCCCCCGCGCGAACCCGCCCCGCAACCCGCACCTCAGGCTTATAAGCCCCCCATCCCGCCACCCCTTGTCATCCGCAACAAGGACAAGTGGCTCCCAGTATCAACGTGGTGTAACACCAACCGCGTCGCATACCGCTCTGCCCGCTCGACCGCCGAGGGCATCCGCGTCAACCTTGCAACTTCCGATGACCATCGTAAACTCACTGCGATGCTCCTCCGGGAAAAAATTCCCTACCACACGTTCACTCTACCCGAGGAACGTAAATTACGCGTCGTCATACGCGGCGTACCCGTCGAGTTGTCGAGTGACTCCATTAAGGAGTCACTCCTAGACCAGGGCCTACCGGTGATCGAGGTTCACCGCATGGTTCGGGGTTACAACCGCGCCCCATTCGAAATGGTAATGGCCGTACTCGACCTTACCAAGTCAGGTAAGGACATATACCGCATCACTACCATCTGCGGACTTTCCGGCATTCATGTCGAACCCCCTCACCGTAAAGGCATGCTCTCGCAATGCCACTGGTGTCAGCTCTACGGTCATTCTTCGCGCAACTGCCACGCGAGGCCCAGGTGCGTCAAGTGCCTAGAGGACCACGCGATGGTGGATTGTGCCAGACCCAAGTCCAACGACCCAAACAAGATCGCGACCCCAGCGTCGTGCGTTTTTTGCGGTCAGGTGGGACACCCTGCCAACTACCGTGGCTGCCCACGCGCACCACGGCCGGTGGTCAGGAAACCGAACGAACTCGTGGGTGAAAACCTCGAGCAGTGTGGAGTTCCCACCACTGCCAACCACACAAGTAGCGCCGGCACCCGCGATCGCGACACCGCCGTCTACTAATAATAACATATATAAACCGCCACCCGCAAGGCATAACCAACCGCCCACCGTGGGCCTACCTAAGCCCCATCAGGGCAATAAAGCGCCTACCACACACGCGGTAGTCACTCCGGGCTTTGATGCGGATCTCGCCCTGGTGACCAGCTTCGCGCAAATAATAAATGCAGAACAAATCCGCGAAGTCGCAGCCGAGCTGCGCACAAATCAAGGCAATAGCCTCGCGATGCTAAACACCGCCATGAAGTTCTCGTCCGTCCTCGAGACTCTTGGAAATTTTAGAGCGTACTAATGGATAGGCACACACCAGGCAGAGTCAAAACACGACACCTAAAATTAGGGATTTTTAACGCGGACGGTCTCTCCCGACAGAGAGACGAAATAGATACACTACTACAAGACCAGCAGCTCGACCTTCTTCTGGTCCAGGAGACCTTCTTAAAGCCCTACCACAAAGACCCGAAAATCGCAAACTATAATATAGTGCGCGACGATCGGGTACACTCCCGCCTAGGCGGGACTCTCATTTATTACAAAAGGTCGCTGCACTGCACGCCAATCCCCACCCCACCCATGACGTACATTGAAGCCTCGGTCTGTCGGCTGGCCCTCACGGGCCACCAGCCACTGATTGTAGCATCAGTTTATCTCGCTCCATCGCGTGACAACGGGAGCAACCCTCTATTAGAAAGCGATTTACAAGCGCTATTAAACCTCGGCGACGCCGTGCTCATAGCAGGCGATCTAAACGCCAAGAGTAAGTCGTGGAATAGCCACACCAACAACACCAGAGACAGGGCCCTGGAGACTTACGCCACCCGGCTTGGTTTCGATATCATAGCGCCTATTGAACCAACGCATTACCCCTACAACGTCGAGCACAGGCCCGACGTGTTAGACATAGCCCTTCTTAAGAACATAAACCTACGTTTAAGTTCGATAGAAGTACTTCACGAGCTTAACTCGGACCACCGTCCGGTGGTAGTAGAACTCTCCCCGCGCTATGGCCCCTCAGGCCCAAACCCTCCCACCACAAAAGTGTGTACGGACTGGAATCAACTGAAGGTCAAACTTCAGTCCTCCTCGTCAGTACACCTAGATCAAATCCCCACCAATATAAACTCCCAAGAGGACGTCACGTCCGCGATCGATTCCCTAACAAATCACGTACAATCACTAGTTAGTGATTGTTCACGGACGGTGCCAGACACGAGCGATCGTTTATGGCGCCTATCCGCTGACGTACGTGATCTGTTAAGGCAAAAGAACGCAGCAATTCGAGCCTATGACCGCTTCCCCTGTGAAGACAACCGCCTTCGAATGCGGTCACTGCAGAGGGCGGTCAAACAGGCCGTCCAAGAAGTTCGGCAAAACAGATGGGATGCCACGCTAAGCGAGCTTGAGCCGTCTCACCTCGCCTACTGGCAACTAGCCCGTTCACTCAAAAAGGACACAGTGTCCACTATGCCTCCACTCACCCGCCCTAACCAACTGCCAGCGTTCGAGGACGAAGAAAAGTCCGAATGCTTGGCAGCTAGCCTTGAGCAGCAATGTACGTCGAGCACTCAAAACATAGACTCGCGACACACCGAACTAGTAAATAGCGAGGTGGAGCGTTGTACGTCGCGTACACCCACCATTACCGACACACCCGACGATCCCCCCCGCCAGTAACAACTGACGAGGTGGGAACGATTGTCAAGGCCCTCCTCCCTAGGAAATCCCCAGGACTTAAACTCTTCCCCCTCTCATTACTCATTATATTAACATCTATAATTAACGCCGCAATAACTAACCGTATCTTGCCATCTCAATGGAAACAAGCCGTGGTAATTGGTATACACAAACCCGGCAAGAAGCGTACCGAACCTTCCTCGTACCGCCCTATTAGCTTACTTAATAGTTTCGCAAAAATATATGAACGCGTAATTCTTAGCCGCCTAAGAACATACGCAGAGGCTAACGCCCTTATTCCGCCGATTCAATTCGGCTTTCGCACGCAACACTCTTGCGTACAGCAAGTACATCGAATAGTCGAGTATGTCAGTGTTAAGCTACAACATAGCTATTTCACTGGTATACTGCTATTCGATGTAGAAAAAGCGTTTGACAAAGTCTGGCATAATGGCCTTATATTCAAGTTAATCAAGTTAGGTATACCCCGTTACTTAGTTATAATAGTTAGGCACTTTCTAACCGACCGTAGCTTCCGCTACAGGGTAGAAGGTACTCTCTCCGCACCGCATTCATTAAAAGCCGGCGTCCCCCAGGGATCGGTGCTCTCACCAATCTTGTTCACGCTGTACACCAGCGATATCCCACAGCTTAAGAATGTGCAAACTGCACTATTCGCCGACGACACTGCCATCTTCTATGCAGGTCGTTCTATAGAGACAGTGATCAGTAATCTCCAACGAGTGGCTACCGCCTTAGATAAATGGTCTAGGAAGTGGAGAATTACTATCAACCCCACAAAAAGCCAAGCCATCATGTTCCACCGGTGGACGGATCGCCTACATCCAATGGCTTCCTTCCCTCCAATAACAATGTCCGACTAGTCCATCCCATGGACTAAACAGGTCAAATATCTCGGCGTCACCCTTGACAATCGTCTGTCCTTCGGTCCTCACATAAAGCGAGTCCGCGCGCGCGCAGCTTTAGTGTTAGGACGCCTTCACAGCTTGCTGCATGCCAAAGCCAAGCTATCACTTAGTAGTAAAGTTAGATTATACACCGCTTGCGTACGTCCCATCATGACGTACGCTAGCGTTGTGTTTACACAAGCGAAACCCTTCCGGTTACACCGTTTGCAAACATTACAGAATAGGTTCATGCGCCGTGCGACGGGAGCACCGTGGTATATGCGCAATGTGGATCTTCACATAGATCTCGGCCTGCCGACCATCCGGCAGTACATGAAGCAGTGCTCTCGCCACTACTTCGGCTCTTCCGCCACTCACCCTAATCCCATAGTGGTTAGGGCGTCTAGTTATACCCCATCTAAAATATCCGCGATCCGCCAACCGCGATTAATACTCGACGAACCCGACGACCTTATCACGCTCGCCCAATCGGAGGCATACACAGCCCGCGCGGCCCTGACAAAGAATTATCCACGATTCCGCCCTCGCCGTCGAGGTCGGAAGTCGTGTCGCGTTCAAATCATAAACGTGGGAGAACCCACTTTGCCAGCGACCCCCCGAGCCGAGGTCCGTACCCCACAGAGGGGGTGCCCTCGGGAACGGTCGCTTAACTTTTACGGGTTGAGAGCCCTCAGCGCTCACCCACAGTCCGGGTAAAGTTGTCATAGCCATCTGAGGCTAACAACTAAGACACACAAGAAAAAAAAAAAAAAAAAAAAAAAAAGCTGGGGTCACCCAAAATATCTTTTATACGATTGACGAATTAATGGATAGGTCAATTATCGATTGTGAATGACTTTTTTATTTATTTATTTTGCTTATTTTATTTATTTTTTGTTTTTATAAAATGCTAAATTATTGTAATAACATTAAGTTATAATTGATGTTGAAATATATGCAATTTAGTTTTATCCAATAAAATACGGCTTTAACGTTAGCAATTAAGTTGAACACAAGTGACGAGTGAGGGCTTAAGCCACAATACTTCGACCGAATGAGGCTCAATCGTCATTTTAATTGCCACTTAACACAACTTCTTACCTGACGTAAATTGTAATGGAATAAATATATTTTGATGAATGGTGGTCCGGAAATCATTACGTAATTAAATATGGTTATATTGAGTTTATATTTCCGTCTAATGAAGGAATAAGACTACAAATGCAATATCGATTGCACAGATGGTGTAATGTTTAAGATACAGACCTGCCGTGCCTGTTCTCCTTACAGCCTCTAGTTACGGAGGCTGGAGTCCAACAGTGGGACATATGGTATGTCAGCTGTGATGATGGTGATGATGCAGTGTTGCATAAAAATTGATAGTTTGACTATCGATAGTTAACCTCAAAAAGTATTCATACTATCGATAGTACTATCGATAGTATCGTCACATATCAATACTATCGATAGTATCGATAGCTCTCCACGAGCAATACTATTAATAACGGCGATACTATCGATAGTGATTCATTCGATAGTATCAATACTATCGATAGTATTGTTAATATCATTAGTTTTAACCTAAAACTATCGATACTATCGATAGTATCGATTATTTCGGGCTATTCATTGCCAGAAAATTTTCAATAGTATTGCTTAAATATATAAATACCGTAGTTGTGTCCCTGTTGCTTGTTTTCAGTGAATTTTGTGGTGACTTTTCTAGCAGTAACGTGCATTTGCGTTCTTAATTTGAAGCCCAAGTTAGCTAATAATGGTTAAGATCAATAGCCATTGAAAGTTGAGTAAAATTATAATGCGCCGAGACTTCTGGCCAATTGGGTCAGAATGTGAGTGTGAATGAATGTAAGTGGTACCTTGTACTTGTACCACACTGTTGACAGTTCTCTGTCTACAGCCGCGGGTCGTTGCGTCCGGGGTAGTACCACACTCTCGCAGAAGATCGACGTCTGAGTAATAGCAATGTGCTATTACGCTTCGTTCGGTGAGCGAGAAAGCCGGCAGCCCAACTGGGTGGGTTTGGGGATTTTATTAGTAGGCAGCGGCCTAAGCTATACCCTTGGTATTGCCAAGCTCTATGGGCGGCAGTAACACTTACCATCAGGTGTGCTGCTGCTTGCTCGTTCGCCACTATAAACAATAAAATAAAAAAAATGGTTTGTTCCAGTATACTAATGAAACTCAGAATGTCTATTATTGTAAAATTTTATTGTAGTTATTAGTTTTGAAAGTTTCGGTTAAACAAAATTAAGAAAAACATAATCAGGAATTTTGAATTACAATTCTACATGGAATTATGCATTAGTCATTAGATTTGTTGTATTTTTAGCAATATTAACCTAGTGGAATAAATTTAACAGGGTCCGAAAAACATAAGTTCTCTGTACGCTCGATTGCAATGTAATCCATCTAGAAGGCTCTATTAAAAATATGCTTACATATATGTAACTTCATATTATAGAGATATAGAAATATGTATCTAACTGAATCCAGAATCAATTTTCAATTGTATATTATATACAATTGAAAATGAAATGAGCGAGATACAACGTTGACATCAAAATTCCCGAATTGAAAACATTTAAACCAACTTTGTGTTACTCTCTCTGACTCCACATTAGGTCCATAAACGTCACAATTTTTTCACAGCTTGCGTTGCATGTATCTTTTTTGTAATAAAGTTTTAAAATATGTCGAATTTCTTCATAGTATTGACTCATTTTAACAAAAAGAAAATATAATGAAAGACTACGGAAAATAACATTTTACTAAATTGTTTCTTTATTTAAATGATACTTTTAATTTGTTATCAATACCAGCCAGATATAACTAGTAAAGCCAAAGAAATTGTATTAAAAGTTTATACAGGCTATTTACGAAATGACTTTTTCTCTGTCTTAGTATATACCAATGAATGTAATATAACACTGTGTGATAGTGATAAACACACTAGAAAAATTAAATAATCTAAGAATATGACATAATACTTCCACATTCCCACCGAAACTCAAGAAATATTGACAGCAGCAAGTATTGCTATTATAATTGTTTCACTTTGTTAGTATCACACACCTGACTAAAATTTGTTCTACTCTATGATGACGCAAATTTAAATAGATTTCTTTAATAATAATGTCAGTACTTGGCTTACTACATAACATAACTTTAGACAACAATACTATCGAATATCTATCGCTTGCTATCGATAGTATCGATAGTTTTAATCTAAAACTAATGGTATTAGCGATACTATCGATAGTATTGATACTATCGAATGAATCACTATCGATAGTATCGATAGTATGGTTGTTATTAATAGTATTGCTCGTGGAGAGCTATCGATACTATCGATAGTATCGATAGTATTTACGTATTACAATAAAATCGATATACTATTGATACTATTGCTTATACGTAAACTATCGATAGACAATTGATTGTCTATCGATAGTAGACTATCGATATGCAACACTATGATGATGTATCTGATATACATAAGATATTAATTATCATTAGATATAGGTTAAAGATTTTTTTAATTTTTAATGAAAAATATTTTCCAAAGTCGTTAAGTATTTTTTTTAATTGAATCGTTCTTTTGTATTATTTGGTTTAAAAAAAAAACAAATAGAATATAAGACTTTCAGAATGGCAATAATATTACATTATAAAATTGACAATTCTATTTGAACATTGTGATATTAATGGTAGAGTCTCTATTATTGCTTTATTATGCGCAGCGCTTTTATCTCATCCATATCCGTCGTATATTTTATTTTTTTATTTTGTTGATTCTACTCGTCCGTTTGATCAGGCAAAGGATTTACTCCCTTTGCTTAACGCATACAGACAAGTCTTGTACAATTTTATTCACTAATTATTTATAAAAAATTGATTACCAGCAAAATATGGATGTCACACATGGGATTCGAACCCACACCTAATGGAAATCCTTTCCAATCATGCTACCACTTACACAAGCGTGAGCTATTGTATGACATTCAATTCTCGGCTCGTATTATATTTTCGTCTTTAAAAGAGACGTGTGCACGTTAATGTTTACACATTATACAGACTGAGTACTCTAACTTTGCAGTTAGAATTGTACGACCCTGTTATTCAAATTATTGAAATTTAACATTTAAAATGCGTGATTATTTAAAAATATAGTTTTTCGCTCGTAATCAATAGTAATTATATTTTTTCGCTCGTAATCAAATTTTTATAAACAATCACGCGTGTTAAATTCTAATTTCAGCAATTTCATTCATTATTTAACATGTCTGCATATTAAATAATTTATTCAAGTCAAATCGTTACCATTAATTGCTTCATTAATCGCTTCGTAATCGAGTATTTATAAATACCTACACCTAATTTAATTGTAAGTCCAATGTAATTAAAAAATCTATGGAGCATAAGGTCATCGAAAATCAAAAATAACATAATTTTATTTAAAGAAGTTGTTAAATTCCCTTGTAATTTGTATGATATAAAAACACGGGTTTTTTGTTTCAATTATTTTCTCTGTGTCTGACCATTTGAAGGTAAATCATATGAAAGAGTTATTTAATCAGAAAGATTGAGCTTAATAAATCTAACGAAAAGATTTTTTTTCAAATACATATGTTTAAGCCCGATATTGAACAAAAATTTCCAAATACTGTTTCAACAAATAATGTGAGAATGAGAACAGCCTGACACCTGGACAAACACACGAAAATATATTTACCTAAGCCAAAATGAAGACGCCTCGCTCGCTCGATCAATAAAATCGTTAATTTCATTACCAAATCCACAGCAGCGTATTAGATTAATAACAATCTGTATAAATAAACTGAAAATTTGATTAAAATTGAGATCGGAGCACGAAATCTAATTAATTTTGCTTTTTGTAGATTGAATATTCTCATCTAAAATTTTATTATAAATATACTGACAGTCATTGTCCTCACAGTAGAAGAAAAGTAACTAACAGAGTCCAAAACAATATTTTTATACTACAGAATCATTTTATTTTTCTACTGGCAATAAAATTGTAAAATGTAGGTTAGAATGTAATAACTAATAGAACTTTTGGGGGGAATTTGAAAACGTTATATGGTGGTCTTGTATTAGATTCAATATCTTAGTGTTTTAACGCGTTATACATGCAAACTAAAAAAAAGAATACGAAGAACTAATACATCAAAAATGTCATATTTATACTTTTTTTGTTTTTCTCTTGGTGGCAAACGAGCGAGCAGCACACCTAATGGTATGGTATGAGTGTTACTGCCGCCCATGGGCCTTTGCAATACTAGGCGTACAGCTTGGCCGCTGCCTACCTATAAAATAATAAGAACTTTATTTCCAAAATATAATTTACTAATTTTAACAGAAATTGAGTTTCCATTTCAGTTCTAAGGTCTTCTTGTGTAAAGAAATCCCAAAACAATCCCAAATCCACCCAGTAAGTTGGGCTCTTTCGGTCACCAAACAAAGCACAACAGCACATTGACTCTGCTCAGGCGTCAGTTTTCTGCGAGAGTGTGGTACTACCCCGGACGGACCAACCCGCGACTGTAGACAGAAAACCGTCAACAATGATGTCCTACCACTGTAAAACTTTATATAAATGCTATTTTTGTAATACAGTAGAATAAGATCAAGAAATATTGTTTTACTTAATTTCAACTCACGATTTTGTATGCGCTTTATATGCTTTAGTCATCGTTTACGACATCCAAATGCAAGATAAGGGGTCGTGAATTGTATTATTGCTCCATCACCGAAGGAAACATTAAATATTTATTTAAATTTGCTTAAATTCTTCTCTTTAGGTTTTTTTTTTATTTATTCTTTAGTCTTTTTTTTTTTTTTTTTTTTTTTTGTTTTTCTTTTTTTTTTTTTTTTTTGCGGTGGGTTATGGACGTCGCACCCCGCCAAATCGGTCCGGGGTGACGGAAGAGGCGGCGCACAACCCCATTGCCCCACCCTGCAAGCACCTCTTCTTCGCCGTGCGAGCGGGCCACCGGTACCCGATCTTTGTCTTCGGTGGCCCGCTCGGCGGTATGCCCTCTCGGGCTCCTCTCTTGTCGACGCCCCGACAGCTTTCGCCGTCGAGGCGTCGTCCTCACGCGGTGGCCTCACGTCGGGTGATCGGACAATTCCCCGGTCCGATCACCCGAAGCCTCGGTTAGGGCGGCATCAGGCGCAGGTACTCGCGCCTGCGCCGCCCCGGCCGCGGGCGGCGGCCCGGGTCACGGGAATCCTCCCGGGCCCGTTCCGCCGCCTCCTTCTGCGAGATGACAGCCTCGCAGAAGGCGGCGACCGCGTCCCAATTCCTGACGCTGTCGACCATTGCTCGCGCAACAGTCGGCAGCGTCAGGTCGGCACCGATGACAGCGACGAGGTCACGGCGCTGCCCGTCCCAGCCCGAACACACCTCGAGCGTATGTTGCGCCGTGTCCTCGTCGCTACTGCAATGGTGGCAGGACGGAGTCCACTCCCTCCGCACGACCGTGTGCAGGTACTTGCCGAAGCAACCATGCCCCGACAAGACCTGCACCAACCGGAAAGAGAGGACTCCGTGCCGCCGCTCCATCCACTCCATCAGTACGGGCCGGAGGGCCTCAACGGTAAAAACACCGTGTCTAGGCCTCTCCAGCCGCGTAGCCCAACGGGCGATGACTTCTCGGCGGGCGTCCTCGCGCCAGGTGGCTATCTCGTTGAACGATGGGGAGCCACCCTCTTCGCGCATTGAGGTAACCCGCCGGTAGAGGTCGGAGAGCATCTCCGCCTCTAGGTCCCACGGGGGTGTCCCGGCCAATAGGCATGCCGCCTCGGTAGACACCGTGCGGTACCCGCGAATGGCTCTGACCGCCATGGCTCGCTGTGGCCTCCACAGCACCGCCCTGAGCTGGGCGTTCAGAGCCCTCGCCCACACGGGTGCGCCGTACATGGCCATTGAGCGGATCACCCCCGCATACAGCCGTCGGTCCGAGCAATTTGACGGAAATGCTCCCGGAACCACCATCGCCCGTCGAGCACCAGGCCCAAGTACCTCATATGGGCCTGGATACTGATGTGGATGGAGTTGACGACTAACGAGGCGCCGATGGGCAGCCTCACACGGGGCCCATGGAATAGTAGGGCCTCCGTCTTGTTTAGGGCCACCCTGAGCCCCAGCGCCTCAATTCGCCTGACCATCTCCTCGGTGCCGAGAGTGGCCAGGCTCGCCGCCTCTTCGAGTGTCCTGCCCCGGGCTGTGACGAGCGTGTCGTCAGCATAGCAAATAACGCTCAGCCCGGGGGGGAGACTCCCTCTTAACGCCCAGTCGTAACCGATGTCCCACAGAGTCGGCCCCAGAACTGACCCCTGCGGAACACCGCACGACATGGGCGTCCGCACAATGTCCCCTGCGGGGCTCGCGTAGAGGACACTGCGCCCCTCCAAATAGTCTGCCACCAGCCGCCTGAGGTACAGGGGCACTCCATGGAACCGGAGTGCCTCCCTGATGCAGCTGAATGGCAGACTATTGAAGGCGTTGGCGATGTCCAACGACACCGCCAACAGCACTCCTTTGCCGGCGACAGCCTCCGCGGCCGTCTGCCTCAGGCGTAGCAGGGCCCCGATGGTCGAACGCCCCCTCCGAAACCCAAACTGACAGAGCGTCCGACAGATCGGGTCCCACCTCCTCCAGGTGCTGGACGATGCGGGCAGCGAGGACACGCTCCAGCAGCTTACCCACATCGTCCAGAAGCACAATGGGCCTGTAGGCCGACGGCGAATCCGGGGGCCGTCCCGGCTTTGGCAGGAGAACCAACCTCCCTTCCTTCCAGCACTCAGGGAACCGTCCAGACGTCAGACAGGCGTTGAACAGTCGCCTGAGGCGAGGTTCGAGATGCTCGAGGAGCAATGTCAACACCCGGACTGGGACTCCGTCCGGGCCGGGGGCCGTGGTGGCGGAACGAATCTTTGCCACGGCTGACCCCACTTCCGACTCCGTCACGGGCGGAACACTCTCGATGGCCTCCCGGTCGTGATCTGGCGAAGCCATGACCGGGGGCGTGTGCTCCGACTGCTGCGGGAACAGCTCCTCGACCACTCTACGAAGGAGGTCGGGCTGGAGGGTCTCGGTGAGGGGGGGGGCCTGCGCGCGAAGCTTATTCAGCGACGCGCGATACGGGCGACCCCAGGGGTCACGGTCGAGACCGTCCAGCATCTCCTGCTAACTCGCGTCCTTGGCGGACCGGATGGCCAGCCGAAAGGCGGTACGCGCACTGCGGTACGCCTCGTACAGCTGGCCCTCCCGCTCAACATCGCGGCGACGCCGCCGACTGCGGGTGTAGGACCTTCGGGCACTAATGCACGCCGCACGAAGGTCCGCCAGTCTTGGGGACCACCAGTAGACCCCCTGCCTCGGAGGTAGACGCCGCACCCTGGGCATGGCCGCATCGCAGACCTGCGTTAAAGCACTGCGGATGCGGACAGCCTCGACGTCCACTCCGTCCGCTGGGGGGGGTGAGGACAGCCACGTGTTCACGATGGCCGCCTCTGCCAGTAGGTCCCTATCCAGCCGCCCCACAGCCCACCGCGGAAATGCGGGAGCTCGGTCCGCCCTGTGACCCCTGCTGGGGTCCCGGAGAGGGGAGACCTCCATCCGGATGTAACGGTGATCCGACAGGGTCTCCGCCTCCTCCAGGACACGCCAGTTCCTCACTCGTGGTGCGACAGCGGGGCTAGCGAACGACAAGTCCACTATCGACCCACCCTGCTGTCGCACACACGTGTTCACTGAGCCTCTGTTTAGGACACAGAGGCCCAGTGACGCCGCCCACTCCACAATCGCCCGCCCGCGATCGTCCGTCATCGGGGACCCCCACGCCGTGGATTTGGCGTTGAAGTCCCCCAGGACCAGGACGAGGCCTGGTGCCAGTCGCCGTATCGAAGCCTCCAAGGTGGTGAGGGAGGCCCCGAAATCGTCCATTCTCCTGTTAGGGGAGAGGTAAACGCTGTACAGTGTGACCCCTCCCCAATCCGCCGCGACAAATTCCTCGCCCCTATCCAAGAGGGATAAGGACGGGAAGTGCCGCTGCGTGGAGGTGACGATTGCCGCGGTACCGTTCCGGCTGACCACCCAATTGGGGCGATCAGGCACGACGTACGGTTCCGCGACTACGGCTGCACCGATCGACCACTCCGCCATGGATTGCAGGAGGAGATCCTGCGCACCGGCGGAGTGGTTGGTGTTGGCCTGCAGGAGGTGAGTGGACTGGGCAGCCATTAATGGGCCGTGTCCATTATCACCTCCTGGCTTGCGGCGGGCGATCGGGCCGCGCTAGGAGCTGAAGCGGCCGGAGTCGAAGGGCCGCTCCGCCCCTTTGGAGCCGAAGCCGGAGGTCTGCACGCCCCAGAGCCCATGCGGTGCTTGGCAGGCTTATTGCCCGCCGCACACGCGGGGCAGTGGGGCGGGGCGGCGCAAGATGCCGCCATGTGCCCAGTCTGACCGCAGCGGAAACAGAGTCCGCCGCAGTCAAAGCAATTAGTGCATGTTGGCCGGGTATGCCCGACCGCCATGCACTTGAAACACCTCGCAGGCCGGTGCTCCAGCACGGTGACTCGCGCTGAGCTCCAGCCCACAAGGAGCCTGCCTGAGCCGGCCAGTTGCCTGACCGACTCCACTGGGCACTGCACCCAGGCGGCACCTACGCCGCCCGGACCGGGTCGGATGGCACCAACTCGGACGGTGTCCAGGGGACACCCGGTTTTCGAGGCAATGGCCTCCCGGATGTCTTCCACCGTCACGGAGTCGTCCAGACCCGCGATGCGCATTTCGGCGCACTTCACGGGTCTGGCGATTTTCACGCCACCCTCCTCGGCGAACAAACCTCGCAGCTTCGACGCCACGCTATCGGCCGTCCTGGTGCCCTCGGCCCCAGGGAACTCCAGAATGCGAGCCCCTGTCCGGGCCTTGCGGGTCCTGGTTTCGACGCCTCCTATGTCGGAGACGTCAAGCTCCCGCCGGGCTTTCCGCAGGACGGCCTCATAGCTGAGGCCCCTTTCTGCCGCCTCAGGCAGCACAGTGATCACCACTGCGGCTGTCTTCGGCGGCCGGAGCCCCTTGCGCGGCCTCTTCCTCTTCCTCCCGCCTCCTTCGGCTCCTGCCTGGGGAGCGGAGACCTCAGCGGCGCGCTTGGCCACCGCTCTCCTCCTCTGGCCGCGACTCTTCTTGCCGCGCTCGGCCACCTGCCAACCCTGTTCGTGCGCAGCGGGCATGCCAGGCGCGGGAGGCGCGGTCGTGGGTGCGCTAGTCGTCGTCGGCGGTGTTGATGCGGGCGACGACTGCGGCACGGCAGGAGCCGGTGCCGACTTCTTTTTAGGGCTGGGCCCCTTTTGTTTGGGTCCAGCCGCGGCCGCGGCGTAGCTGCCCCCCACGCGGCCACCCTGACAAGGCAGCGGGGCGGGGGCTGGTGCCGCATATGGCCGCTTGTCCGCGGCGAGAGGCGGTCGAACACGTGGTTCTGGAGGCAGCCTTGCCTCCAGAACGGCCAAGCGCGCATTGACCATATTACCGATCGTGTCGATAATGGCGCGCAAGGCCTCGTCCGACACGCCCCCCACCGCGGGCAACGGGATTAGCGTTACCGGCTGGACCTCTGCCGGGGCCTGCTCTACGACGGCGACATTTGGCGGGCTTGTGCTGGTCGGCGGCGTCTTCGGCGCGGCGGCAACCGATGGACGGCCAGCACCTCGAGGTGGCTTCGGGGCGGCGACGACGGCGACGGTTCCTTGGCGGCCAGCATTGACCGACGGCGCAGATGGCGCAGGCGGCACGAGCCGCGCCATTTGGGCCTTTAGGTCGGCCACGTCCTTAGTAAGGAGGCGGTTGGTCCTCCGTACCGCGGCCAACTCTGACTCCAAACGGCGGTTCTGGGCCCGCAGGCCTGACACCTCGCCACCAAAGCGGGCGTTTTCGGCCTGCAGGGCCTCCACGTTCGCGGCTGGGGCACTCGTGCGGGCACCAGCGGCCGCCACTTCGGTGGGAGGGATGCCGGACAACACCCCCAGCACCCTCGCGGCAGCCGCCTCGTTGTCGGCCCGCCTACCAGCCTCCGCCACTCTATGCATTCCGCCGGCCGGGGAATGAGTCATCCTGCCCGTCGTCGCGGCTCCTCGCCCTCTGCGAGACGCCGGCACTTTAGGGGGAAGCATGATCACCACGCTCCCCTCAGAATCGGCGCCCGAGCTGCCCTCCTTGCTCAGGGGGCGCTTCCGCATTTTCGAAGGGAGGGCCTCCACCCTGACAGTCAGGACCGCCGCTGCAAGATGCGGTGATGACCTGGCAGGGGCGGTTTCCTCAACCGACCCGCTGACTTTCTTGGACGGCTCTGCGGAATCGCCCTCGTCCATTTTTTCGGCAGATCCACTGCCCTCATCTTTGGACGGCTCTGCGACACTACTGTCGCCCTCGTCCATTGACGGCCCTGCAGTAGATCTGCCGCCATCATCTTGGGGTCCAGCGGTGGTAGCCTCCCTGAGAGCCAGCCGCTCCTCCCGCTCCGCCTGTCGCTTTTTGGCGCCGGAAGCCTTCCCCCTATTCGGGGGCCTCCCACGCCTCTTCGTCTTTGGGGCCTCCTTGGTCTGTGCCGGGCCCTCGGCGGACGCCTCAAGTCCTGAGGACGAGGCGTCGTTGTCAGTTTTACGTTGGCTTGACAAGGCCGTGATGTGGGAATCCGCTGGATTCCCGTCTGGTAAAGAGTTTTTAGGCAAATCCATTTGATTCCCACGAGTATGGGAGAACTAACAGTCGACCCGGGCAGAGATCCCTGTACCCGGGCAAGCCTACATTTACCAACCAGGGGGTCGGCCGGTACCCTGGCTGGAGCGTGCTAGGAACAGAATACCCCATCTGCCATGCATCCTCTCGCCGCACGCCAGAACTTAGGATTCTGGGTAATTTCCGAATTCGAATGTCGAATTCTTTATAGAGGTTGTCTTCCTCGCGGTCCGGGCGGTTAAGCCAAGACCCTCGCTCCTGAAACTACGCCTCACGACAATATGTCTTGAAGCAAGATATCAGGTTTATGATATGTCGGCGGTGGCATAAGCCTGCCCAGCCCTCAAATTAATGAATGACCGGGCCCGTCCGAGATTTCGCGTCCTGTACCCTCTACAATTAGAGGGTCAGGAGCGAATTGGGGCTCAACCCATTGCTGGGGAACCCCCCCTCGCGCCAGAGATTCGCTACGGGCGACAATTCAACAGAGGGATCTGGGGGACTGTCGCCCGCACCCAGGGTACACCACGCGGAGGTTTCTGGCATCGTACCCCATTTATTCTTTAGTCTATAAAATCGACAAACACATCATAGTTATCGTATAAACTTGCTTCCACTTTTACATTTATATCTTTGATGGTATAACTTTTATATAATTAAACATTAATCTAACAATATCTTCGTAGTGAATCTTTCTATCTTTATCTACAAATAAAGAGAAACTAAAGTAAAACCATTCAGTAAATGTACACCGACTAATTGATATTTTCATCAGACAAATATTTACGAAGCCAAATTGGTAGAAACCATTATCGAGTTGCCAGCCTTCTGCTCCAAATGGCCTCCATTATTCCATAATACATTGAGTTATAACCGAAATTAAACAAGTTTATGGATTTATAAAAGACTATTTACGTGTATTCTTATAATACAGACTCACGCATTCAACCTTAAAATGGGTATAGAAAGATGTATTATTTATCAGAGATTATATGTCATTCATAATTCGATATATTAGTCTCAAGTTGTTTAATACGTTCTTTGTATTATTGTAAAATACCACAACAAACTTTCACCAAGACAATAACAAGCCACTAACGAATCACCAAGAAAATAGGCGACAATTCTGGCCAAATTGTTAAAATAACGCTTGGAACATTTTACTGATTAGCTGATGTGAAGCACCGCCGTCACACTAAGTCTACAGTCTGTGAGCACAATCAGGACCACACCCACCATTATATCAGGTTTTATAAACCACAAATCCTTGCAAAATAACACCGATACCTGCCTAGAATGGTTCGCGTGGCTATTGAAATTTAAAACAACATACAAACATCCATAGAGAAGATGGCTGGATATTATCACCATACGCCTGTCATTCACTTAATTAAAAATAAAGGCAAACCACCACACCACTGCAAGACACTGTGAGCACTTATTATATAGATTTGACTCACAATAATAGCTAAATATAAATTAAACAATTTTAGTAACTTAAAGTAAGCCTCTAAAAATCAATAATAAAATTAGTATTTCATTAGTAGCCTTCAAAGTTTTCTTGACGGATCTTATTCAGAGTAGACGCATTCCGATCCGGTGGTAGTTTTATAGTTTTTGTTAGATTTATACTATTAAATAGTCACAATATAATAGTTATCATAAATTAAATGTTTAATAATAACTGATCATAAACATTATATTTTTTTTACATATAGAACCATTTTCTTTTTGTACTGGCAATGAATTTTGTATTAAAATGTGGGTAAAACTGTAATAACGATGACTTTTTGGATGTTAGACACCTTAGTCCTACCGTGAACATAATCACTGTAAAGTGTTCGAAACGTCGGGAAATTAAAAATCAAATACCAACGCAATAGAATCCATAAAAGTAGTTTTATTTCAAATATGTAATACTCGCGTAAACATTGGAAATAATTAAATCATAGACATTAAAAAATAAAAAAAATTCAGCAATCCCCGAAATAAAAAATAATATCTAATGAAGAGAACAAATTAAGGTGGGAAGAGAAGCACACAAACTTGATGGGTTTACTACTACGCAATCCAGTATACTAGGATCAGGATACCATCGAGCCCCATCATCAGAGTAGCTCAGTGGTACTATAATATATATGTCGCAGAGCGTGATATTTAAAGGATGATAATAATGGAATGTCAAGTAATCACTTTGTCATTATTTTAGTTATCCGTTTAGTTCATTAATTTTGATTATTGCTCGATTGTGTTCAGTTGTGACACACTTAAACATGATAGAGGGTAGTTAGAAAATAAACAACCGTTAGATAGTTTACATATGAAGTGAGACGAGGATGAACTGCAAAGTAAAGATCTGCCGCTCCCGCTGACATTTAAGTTTTTCAAATGTTAGCTCGCATATATTTATAAATGTACAGTAAATATCAATAATTTAATTAATTTTTATAATAGATAAAAATAAAAAAAGGAGGGAGTAGTAAAGTACCGAGGGAGACCGAGACTAACCTACCTAGACCAGATCGGTCATATACTGAAGGAAGGTGGAGTCAAGAGTCTCCGAAACCGGCGAGCGTGTATGAAGAGAATTATGAATGTTGAGGAAGCCAGTGAAGTATGCAGAGATAGAGTTCTCTGGCACTCTGTTCTCTCTGCCTATCCTGCAAGGGATATGGCGTGATGATATGTATGTATGTAAAAATAAAAGTAGCTAAAAAAATGGCTGACGATCTTGAAATGCCTGAATATTCATAAATTGTAGCTAAGAATCATGTCAAACACGTCGACTTTAAAAAAACTGCATCATATACGAGCCGTTCGTTTAGGAGGTACGATACCAAATACAGACACACAAATACGTCAAACTTATAACACCCCTCTTTTTGCGTGGAGGTCAAAGATAGAAAAAAGCTCCTAACTAAATAAGTTTATGTAACTAAATTAACTAACAGTTAAATAATATAAAAATATAATATATTTGTTTTGTCCTTTTTTAATAAAAAACTCGCTGCTTTATTTAAGCTATGTAATTCCTAATCATGTCAGGATCTTCGCGGGTCGAGTCATATTAAATAAATTTAATAGAAATTTCCATAACGAACATATATTATATGAGTGTAACATAGAAAGTGCTAAATTATAGTGAATATGATATAACAGTGTTTTACGTATATTTTTGTGTTGCATAAACACTTCCAGAAGAAACCATTAAAACTGTGGCCATAATATTATTGATATATAATTTGAATTATTAACCGACAATTGTTTTAAATTAAGTGATCAGTCGTACGAGACGACTAAGGGATATAAAACCCATATAACATCTATGCGAGAGAAGGAAAACTCGAAACAAAACCCTATACCAACAGGTCTGAACAGCGTGGTATAGTAGATCAATTGCCTTCCCACTATGGAAGAGGCTCGAACCCAATAGTGGGACGTGTGTGAGCTGAGATGATGATGATGAAGTAACCAGTGTTAAAATTTGGCGTAAAGAACTTTGTTACTATACCATACATTTTCTTTAAAAAAATATGATAACTAAAATGTTTACAACCCAAACGATGATTAATTTTGAAATAATGTTTCACATACATAAACTACAATTATATACATAAACTACAACTTATAAATATATCCTATTAATTTTGTCTTTGTAAAACATTTTCTACATTTTTATAATGACAACATTTTTCTGCACCAACACAGTAATAATGGCTGTTTGAATTTCTCAAGCTTCAATTTTAATAAACGCTAAATTAATATTTGGCTCTACAAACAAGATTTTATGAAGGGATTACTTAAAAAATATATTTATTCTTCTTAAACGCTATTTGTATTAAGTATTAGTTGCAGCCACAGTTTTGTTTTGTTTTGATCACTTAAAAATTTATTATTTTGATATCCGTTGTTATTTTTGATTACTTAATGTTTTAATGAAATTATTATTATGGATATTAAATATTAGTTTATATATGTAATACTCGCGTAAACATTAGATATATTTTAAATTAGGATTTTAACAATATAGCGAGCAATACTGTATTTAATGGACTTTTGGCGGGAACATGAAAGCAGCATGTGGATGGATGTTTTGTATTATATTCAAAATTTTAGTGCTTTAAAATATTTTATTAATTTTTTTTATTTTATGTAATGTGATGTAATGTGATTATTTTAATATTTTATGCAATGTGATGCGAAAGAATTGCTAAGGACTGTATAAGATATATAAATGCTTTACAAATAATTTCCTTTACCACCAAAATGCCCAAAAGATACTTTTAACATTTTAGCTATAGCACTCGTAAACGCGACAATTTGACATATAGTCTGTCTAATCTAAGAAGTGCACTTTGACATCTGTCTAAGTTGTCTAGATATGTGAACCAAATAAACGCTATCGAAAATATCCGATTTTACTGAGGCATCGATATTGACTCTTTATAATTAATAATCGGTTTATTTTTTATTTTTCAAAAAGGTGATGAATAAATTAAGTGCTAGATTAGTACTAAACAAATTTAATTATTTCAGCATACAATCTATTCAACATATTTAATAGGATTAAGTTAATTAAAAACAAAAACTGGATTTGAAAATAGCTATTTATTAAGAATTACTACCATTACTCGAATTATCAGCGTCGCGAACATTAATAATTATTTCCTCATCAATCAAAGTGTCGAAATGTACATCTCTGCCAAAATCTCTATTCGATTAATTGTATTATTCTAATATTTTTACCCATTATTTGGATATTCTTGAATTGGAAGTTGTCAAGCACTACTGTATAGAACGTAATGACGTGACATTGTTAGGTCTTCTTCTTCTTCTTCTTTTTATGTATTGGCAATCAGCTACTTATACGAGCCATTTTTGCCAGTGTCGAGTTATAATTATCTTCACGTTCTTAATCTCTTCAGGTTAGTCATTGTCTGTCAGTCAGTCGAATTGTCGCCATCAACAGTGCTATGGTGACACTGTTAATGGTATGTTGTAGGAATTTTGATGGAAAACGAAAACGTTGTAAAGCACTTTTATATGATATTCACTACATCCCAGCTGTTCTGTCACATCATATTACATAAAATACCATAAAAATTATCTAATATAACACGTTAAAACACTAAGATATCGAATATAATACAAGAGCACAACATGACGTTTTAGATTCCCGCCAAAAGTCCCATTGTTAGGTCGTTAATAACAATTACTATTTATCATGTTATTTTTGTTTTAAATGATTTTTACGAGTTTCAACATTAGATTATTGTACAAGAAAGTCACCCGCAATGTTAATTATGTAAATAACTTAATAGTTGTTTAAAATTTCAGATTTAGTGTTTACAATCATGTGTATACTTTTGACCGAGGTTATTGTGTATTAAAAAATGCAAAACGTCAAATTGCACTTCTTAGATTAGATGAACTATAGTGAGGGATTGTGGCTAATTTGAAAAAACTAAAAATGTGAAGAATATAATTTGTGAAAACAAGTGCAACTCGACACTGAGAACAATTGGCTCATATTAGTCGCTAATTGTCATTTAAAAAAGAAAAGTCTAAAAATCTGTTGTTTTATGCAGCTGTTTTTTTTCTTTCTTCTAATAAACATCTCCGATTTTTAGCTTTTTATATTTATAATATCAACGATTCAAAAAAAAATATTTTTACATTAATAATGTTCTTGAATTGTTTTTTATTTCTCTAAACGAGATAAGTCTTTAAGCTGAAGTATAAATCCTTACGTTGAATAATTCAATCAATACGAAACGAATATTTTATGGCACTTTTTTAAGTTCTTTTTGTTCATTTATAACGCTAATAACAAAGCTAACACAATGCGTCGATCCCAAGTAATTGTCAACAATAAAGACGCAAGTCCCAGTTCAGGTTATTTATTTATAAGACTTTTTTAACTAAGTTCTTATTGTTTCAGTTGTAGTTATGACTACTTAGAGATCGTGGAGGCTGGCGTTGAGAACAGTAGCGAACACGCCCAAGAGTGGATGCCGCAAGAACATCAAGACACGTACTCCGCCGATAATGAGGTATTTTTTTTAAAATTTAAACATGGTTTTTTTTTAATTTAAATGTTATTTTTAATTCTCTCAATTTCGAAGCTTTGTCTTGAGTTATGGTATCCTATATTTTTTTCACTTTTCTTCAGTATAAAATCATTTATTAGGTATAAAATATATATAGTCAGAATCATTTATTAGGTATAAAAGCCACAAGAGCACTTCCATATTGTCAATTATACATTTAATGTTAAATTACTCCACTCAATACTCGAAATAAAATCAAATCCAACGTATTATATTATGCCATTTTCCAAAAGCAGTGGGACGGATAGTCTTTAAAGAAAAATAAATTATTTATTGAAATGTTCATTTATCACTTTTAGATTAATTTTGGCTATAAATGGAATTTATATTTTATATAAAACAAGAAATCATATATAAAAAAGCGTCGACAATTTGTTTGCAAGCCTGTGAAATATCGAAATTCATTTCCGTAATGGTAACACCAACGGAAATAGATGTTTTGATTTTGTTTCATAATTTATTTCGCTATTTTTGCTTAATATCTATAATAATTCGTTAACTAAATTACAATGCATTAGTTTCCCTTTTTTAGAGTTGATGAATTTTCGTGTGGTGATGGAGTAAGAATCCAATTCTTCTTCTTTTACTTTTTTTGTATTGGCAATCAGCTACTTATACGAACCATTTTTGCCAGTGTCAAGTTCTAATTTTCTTCACGTCTTTAGTCTCTTCAGGTTAATCATAGTCCGTCAGTAAGTCAAATCGTTGCCATCAACAGTGCTATGGCCACACTGATAATGGTATCTTCTGGGAATTTTAGTGGAAAACAAAAACGATATAAAGCACTTTTATATCATATTCACCATTTTGGAATGTACCCAGCAATTCCTCCGCATCACATGACATACAATCCCATCAAAATTTTCTAATAAAAGTAAGATATCGAATATAATATTAGACCACCTACCAGTGGCCCACCCGCAATGCGTAGAGAGGTATATTGTAGGGCAGGTCTACGGGGTCGTGCGCCGCTTCTCCCGTCGCCCCGGACGGATTAGCGGGGCCTGACCGTTCCGTAGCCCGCCGCCAAAAAAAAAAAGACCACCACATGATATTTTCATGTGCCATTCAAAAATCAAGAATCCACATTTCATCACTCTATCTTACGTATTTGGGTGTCTAAAAAGACGACAAGAAAGAATATTTTATGCAAATAACATCTATGTTAAAGAAAGAAAATTCGATATAAATAAAAAAGTACCTATACTTACCCGCTTGACCGGCGTGGTATAAGTAGGTAATTTTTCCTCCTAATTTTGGAGGAGGCTCGACCTCAGCAGTGAACAGTGTATAAGCTGAAAAAATTACAATAATCATACTAAAGAATGAGCCTCTATGTAGCAGAGAACTTGATAAATATTCCATACATTAATCTTTTAATCTCGAAATATGAACAATATCGTAATCGGCATGATTCACAAGCGGGTTAGCTAAATATGACTGGATTAACCACTTTATAACCCAATTCCTCCCTCACAATAGAAATTTTGGAGGTTATTTTATTACTTTCACTATTTAATCAATACTCCACGCCTAATGGCGATCATGAACAAACAGCTCACCAAATCTTCTAACAGTACAATCTTGGATTTAAGGAATGCGATCTTATGTTATACAATTTGCAAATTATATCTAGAGTAGTATACTAATAGCTTGTAGCAACTCTAGAAAATTTTCATGTGTTCAGGCATTTCTGCAATATCTGCTATTGCCATCAATATTAAGGTTTACATATAGGCACTTTAACTGCTGCGATTATGGTAGTATATCTTCTTATTTATTAACTGATTCGTTCATTTTTCTTCACGTCTCCCGCTTTGCATATTAGGGAAGTGAAATTTTGCAAATCCTCCCTTTTTCTTTGCTATTTAAATTTATTGGAAGGCCCAAGATACAACACTTCTCCAAACTACTGGGTGTGAAACCACGCGAGGACGATGCTCTAACTGCGAAAGCTGCCGGGGCATCGACTTGAGAGGATATCCGTGGGGGTAAACCGCTGGGGCGGGCCACCGAAGCCAAAGACCGGGTTCTGGAGGCTCGCTCGCTAGGCGAAGAAAAAAAAGAAAAAGTTATGAGTCAAACCACTGTGTTATTTATAGGGACAATTTTGGATTCTATCTTAGAGGAGTGCCAGTGTGAAAATTGCAAACTTAAAGGCCTTCATGTGGTAGCTGTGTAGAGCGGATCTCTCCCTTCCTTCCAAGGTTATTGAGGGGAGTGATGGTTGCTCTAGTTATTAAGTCATGTTCGGGTGCTGCTTGTGGGATCTAGTCCAGTTATAATCTTTAACTTTGTATTTGAATTTGACATTATATTGGGGTTCGAAAGGCATCACATTGTAGCCCATTCTTACCAAAAATATTGTACTGTTTCTTATAAAAAGTATGTAAAGAAATAATAATAATAGGCAAACCCTCTGAGTTACCTTCCAAATCTTCTCAATAGTAACTACGTTCCGATCCAGTGGTAGTTTATTGTATTAATTTAAAATATTTGACAATATATAAGTACCCTCGCAGGGTTTATACATAATAAATGAATTTGAAGTTAATTTATATTAGAATTAGTCCCGATATTATAAATTGTTCAGAAGAATGACGCAGCTTCCCGTCGCTCAATCTTGATTCCGCTTGAAAGTACATTATAGCGACACTTTGTAGTCTTATCTCGATACCACAATATTTAAAGTTTTATATCTCATAAAATCACAATATACATAGTAAAAATTCTTAGTGAATATCCATCTCGTAAAATGTATCGATACTTTTATGTAACATCATCTTTATAATTCTAATCTTCGTGTCAAGACTTGTTGATAACAAGTCTTGACACGAAGACTTGTTGATACCTTTTTTTTCTTTTTTTTTGCGGCGATCTATGGTCTGGTCACACCCCACTAAATCCGTTCGGGGCGACAGATAAAGCGACACATGAACCCATAGACCCACCCCACAATATAACTCTCGAATTTGACATGTTAGGTTATTTATAAAATTCGCTTATAAATAAATTTATTACAAGTCCAGACAGACTTTAAAGTTTAGTTATTATTAATGGGAATTTTATCAGTAATCTTACCATTGATTTATATTATTTTTTTATTTACAAATACAGACTTTCTAACAATTCCTTAAATATTTCTTATCGTGATTTTTTATAAAAATATTGCCTACCTCGTGCAACTTTCTTATCGTCACATAGGAGAAAAAAAGAGAGAAGAATTGGAGGGAACGCATCGTAGGCAGTTATAACACGTAGCGCATGCTATGGAAACTCTCAAAATAATGAATTTTCCCGTTTTCGCAACGAGTTTCATTGATGCTCCGCTCTTAATGGTATTAGCGTAATTTTATATAGCCTATAGCCTCCCTAGATGAATAGGTTATCCAATATTAAAAGTTTTTTAAAATTCTAACCAGCGATTCGAACCAGACCCGAACCACCTATGGTAATATTTGTTGCTGTGGGATTTCGAGTATACAATAATAATAAATAATCTTCAATTAAATGCATTTATTTTCCTTCAGATTTGGGAGGAAACTGAAACCCAGCTACCTGAATCGGATGCCATCAGTGCGGGCTGGCTGCGAGACAATCACGCAACTCGGGCCCGTCGACTTTGTGGTGATTGGAGCGACAAGCTGAAGCTACTGCGTTATCAGTCAAAGGGCAACGTGCTTAGACTTCGCTTTAGAGCTGATCATTCCAGGCACTATGCGGGTTACAGGGCGAAAGTCACCGTCACTGACAGTAAGTATTATGTTTTTGAAGTGAAACTTTATAAGTGATTCGATGAGAATTCTACTGTCAGAGACTTCGTCGATGGCATAATGGTTAACCACCACCACTATGAACACAGGCCCACTACAGAGTCGGGATCTACAAATAAGGCTGGATTTACATTAGAAGAATTTGCGGCGAGTGTCCATGACGGTACATTTTAACCAGCGTGTGACTATATAATAACCCGCCAAAAAAAAGGGGCGGTAAATTTCGGCGAATTAAAAACAATGAAATTACTTTTTCAAATAATCTGTTTTCATTTGCAAAAAAAATATCATGAATAGTCTCTAAAATTGAATAAATGTAGCAATTATAATTATAACTTCTATTTTAAATAAAATAAAACTCGGCGGCGCATATTTTTAGAGGTGGTAAAATTTGGAGAATTAAAAAAAGAATTATTCAATGTCCATGTCATTTATTCAAAATGCGTTTTATTATGTCTAAAAAATCATAAGTCAAAAAAAAATGTAATTATTAATTATATTAAATAAATTATTAATAATTAAATTATAATTTATCTTTAAATTTAAGCTATTGCAATTATTTCTATATGAAATTTATAAAAAAGCTTTAGGCAAAATTTAAAAAATACATTTTAGGCAAAATTTGGATAATTAGGTTTTCTTATAATGCATTGTCTACAATAAGTGGCGTTTCTTTCAATATGGAGGGGCTGATTGAACGTTAAATCCGACTTAGTCTACATATATTTCTACACCAATTAATCAATTTAATATATGCTTCATTTTTTAATTTAAACTTGGCAACATTCTGTTCGGAAGCATCCGTGCAATGGAACGAACTGCAAAATAAACTTGCCAACTCCGTCTGTTGTGCTTATTTTTAAACTTTTAACACGTCAATACAAAGTTCAACATCGCTTAGCATGGTCAACAATGAAAACAAAGTTATATGTTCAGTTAATTCATTCTTCTCAAGAGGTCATAGAGCTTATAATTGAATGATCTAGGTGTATTGAAAGTTGATTTGTTGGTATATAGTCTAGTTTTAATTAACCTCTTACTGTGAAGCCGCTTCGATTCACTCCTATTCAGCTCGTTTTGCGCTCGAAAATTCTCTACATTTACAATTTATTTTTCTCTTTTTACATTTTCACGTTTAAAACAGAAATATAAAAATAACTTTGACTACACCTAGAGTGATCCAAGCATCGACCTGTCCTACCAAATATCGTAGATTCATTTCCCATGCAATACAGTTTATAAAATTGCAAATAATTGCTCAAAGGATGGGTGTAATTTGCGTAAATTGTGTCTTGAATGAGATACAAGTATTTATTGATTAATTCATCGTGGTTGTTTTTCAACATCATCATCATATAGCTTTTTAGGTGAACATTAGAGGTCCTTATAGGCCCTCGTCATATATAATTCTAATGAACGGTCCCAACGACTCCCTGCAACTTTTCAATCAGACATTGGTGCAACTGTTGAGAGGTTGTCTCACACTACGCTGTCCGATAAACGGTCACCACTCAAGAACCTTTCTTTCCCAACAGTTATCGGTTCGCCAAGCAATATGACCTACCTGCCCATGGTCACTCCAACGTGTTAATTCTTTATATTGTTTATACTCATCCTTCTACGGATTTGCGTATTTCGGATCCTATTTTGCAGCTAAATCTTCTGCATAGCCCACAACATAACACACTGAGCGATTATATAACTAGTGCCCTTACTGCAAGTTCTTCTATTGCTGCCTCCTTTTTTCCGATTTTTTTTTATTGCTTATGGTGACAGACGAGCAAGCAGCACATCTGATGGTAAGTGTCACTGCTGCCCATGGACCTTTGCTATACCAAGGGTATATCTAGGCCGCTGTCTACTATTACAATTCCCAAACCCACCCAATTGGGTTTCCGGCTCTCTCGCTCACCGAACAAAGTGCAATAGCACATTGCCATTACTCAGACGTCGATCTTCTGCGAGAGTGTGGTACTACCCCGGATGGACCGGCCCGCGGCTGTAGACTGAAAACTGTCAACAGCGTGGTCCTACCACAATAATTGTTTTTCCTGACTATAATCTTCATAATGTGGTAATTTTTACATTGCTCTAGGATCTGTGCTCTCTGTCCCTGGCTATAGCGACCATACTAATCACAGGTCTGGCTGCCTGTACTTGTAAAATGGTAGGTTCTCGGTACATAAGTGCATTGCAACATTAGATGCAATCAACAAGTGTGCATCAAAAATTTAACAGACGTCGAAGAGACAGAGACAGCCTAATTGGCAATGTTTGACCTATGAGAGCGCAATATAACATCATTTTAATGTACTCTGATTGGCTGTTAATGTCGTGATTATTTAGTAAACTCAAACAAGAGATGGGAATTTGAGTTGCTCAAATACAATACAAGCCTAAGAAGACGTCTTGGTCTTGGTCTTGCAGTAAGTTTCTCTAATCTTGCAACTCTCTTAGTTAAAATAACGTAACGAAATTTGTTTTGAGCATATGTCATGGAAAAAAAAATCCTAACCAAATTAATGAAATACCATCTATCCATAAAGTCCTTTTAATGTTGTTGCATTTAAAAAAGGAAAATAAAAGATTTGTGAGACAGGACGCCACGAGTTCAAAGATTATTTGTCTGTTCTGTACGACGATCGAAGTTAAAAAGAACGCGACGCATCTTTGACTTTTTCAGGTTGACACCACTGACAGCTTCTAGAAACATTATGTCATATTGTCGCTTCGGGATAAAAAATAAAAAGGGAACTACATTTTTACAACCTTTTGTTATAATGATCTCCACTTTATTTAATACTAACTATAGACTTTGAAAATTAATACTAGCGTATTCTGAATATTATTACCAACGATATTGACGTGTAATAAATACTAGCCATATTGTAATTATTACATATAAAAAAATATTTAAAATAAATAATGGTGCTAGTATCAGGTGTAGAAGTAATGTATTATTACAGGCGCGAGGCTATACATAATAAAGAACGACCATCAATTCTTAACAACGGAAATTATATTAGATTTATATAAGGCAGAAAATATTATATTAAAAGACTTCTATTTTCCTACAAAATGAAAATGCATTTTATATTCAATGGACAATAAGTCAAAAGAACGGTATATCCGATACTAATAAATAAAATTTAATTACGATAACTTAAATAATGCGTAATACATCGCTTCTTATTGATAAACTTTTTTTCAGAATACATATTAAAATAGGCAATGTAAAATGAACGTATATATACTTTCTCAATTCGTGTGAGTTAATTAGGTAGCGTTTTAAACCCGCGTAATAATCCCGGTTGCCGCCAAAATTCTAAGCGGTAATGGAGTCAGCTGAAAGCCAGTACAATATGTGTCGAGATAATACAGGCTTTATAGTCAAGGCCTTTGCGGAACATTGGAAAATATAATGAACTGACGAAATTCATGAAAATTTATTATCTATAGAATTATAAACTGTGTTGTTGCGACATCAAATTTTTAATAAAACTTTTTAAATGAAATATATTTAGAGGAAACTTCACTTTATTAAACATGCACAAAATAGGCAACGTTATTTCGAATAAATGACTACTTTCATACAATAATAGATACTCATGATGTTTATATAACCTTCTGTATACTTACATCGTGAGATGACATGAGTTTTCGATTAAGATAATAATATTAAATTAGATAAATAATCTACGCAAGCAAAGCTACTGGCACAGATAACTAGTTCAATTGAATTCGGTAATATGAGCGTCTGAAAACAGAACTAAAAGGATTTCATTTGAATTAAAGTTGATATTTTTTCGGGTAGTGATAGAGATAAAAATACAATACAGTATCCCTTGCCTTGCACGTGACTATTATAAAAAACGACTAACGGACACAATATGCATACAAGAAGTGAAAAGTTAATGTGGTTTCCATTGTTTATGTTTGTTCAATTTATAAAAGTATACAATTTTACATCATTGTTTTCTTATGACGTTATCATGTAAAATCATCGTCCATAAACCGACTTTACAGAAAACCATCTTTATTTTTTATTTTATTTTTTTCACATTTTTTATTTTGTGAGTTTTTCTCCTTTTTTTTGGACAAATCCCTGCATTATATATTTTAAAATCCTTGTATTGCGGGGGACTTTGCAAAAACATGCAATTAACGCATACAAATTACACCCAGACTCAGAACAACACATTGTGGATCGCACAAAGTATTGTCCTGCATGGAAATCGAACACACGTCACTTGGCACAGTAGGTTGGTATCTTAACCATTACGCCATCTCTGTAGTCAGGGTTACGAACTTCGTGCCTTATAGCGTCGATATTTAGTCTTAATTAATCACTTCTCTTGGCAGTTAGTGCTGCCTGCTATTCACTTTTACATTTAAGACCTGAGATCTATCATCATCATCATCATCTCAGCTCATAATATCTCCCACTGTTGGGCTCAAGTCTCCTCCGTAATGGGAGGGAAATTGACCTACTATACCACGCTGGTCAGACGTGTTGATATAGGGTTTTGTTTAGAGTGTACTTTCTCTTGCATATTATATGCCTTTTGTATCCCTTAGTCGTCTCTCACCCACAGGTAAGATAGGGGGTGGTGATTTGTATTCTTACTCCGTCACAACAAGGAATGAATGAGATCTATCATATCACCTTAATTACCTTCCAATCACATGAAAATGTTAAGATAGTATAAAATCGATAATCTTGGTTCATGATTAAGTTATATTAATGTGCGGTTTTGTTTAGAAGTAACAAATAAACTCTATTATAATCAATCAATGTCAATTTCAAACTTACCGCCTTCATTATATTGTTACTAGTTAACTAATCGATTAATACTGTTACTGAAATTAGTTATAAAACTTATTTAAGAACGAAAAATGATTACATCACGTGGGATTTGTTGATATTTAGAAAAATTATTTATTCCCTAATTATTTTCTGCTATCAATTAAGTTTTAACAAACAGCCTTTCTCTGACTGGTAATTTTCTGGATATTCTGTTCGTTCCGCCGGTTGACAGGGAGACGTATGGCCCTAAAACTAACCATATTCCCTCCCCATCGCTATAGACGAGTATTAGTACTAATTCCTTAACCTCCGTAACAATTTTATAAATACCCTTTATTTTTGAGCAGGCTCTGGTCTGGACACAATCCATTCATTCCATCCAGGTCGACGGCAGGGCGGCGTGTGGCCCCATAACGCACTGTGTCCATTGCCATCCGGCCGACCATTAGTATAGATTCCTTAACGTGTTCGTGGCCAGCGCCTTACGTCAATACTTACTGATGGACGATGACTTTAAATTAAGTTAATTTATAAACAAATATTTGGCTTAAAGGTCTTAGTAACCAAGCCATAATCTCCAAAAAAAAAAACATAGTTCAGTATATTTCATTCGTTCTGTGAAATTAACCGTTTTGCAATGCAATAAAATAGTCGCTTCAACTTTTTTTTATTAAACAATAATATATTTAAAAACAATAGGATGTAATATAAAACTTTTTTTTCAATTTATTTTTAAATGTCGAGCATTCGAGCATCAATTGTTCATTCGCAATGGAATCAGTAGAATTGAACAAAAACGGCGGTAAGTTTTCCTTGACAGTTATAGGTATCTATGGCGAGTCTTTTCATTAGATTTAAATTTCATTAATATTCCAAAACGTCTTGCGACGAACAAGTACTCTCTATCTGAAATGAAGATAATTGAAATTGTACTCTCTGTTATATTTTGAAGATAGAAATTGCACATTGAAATATCATAATTCTACGTTTGTTTAATTAAATATCAAACGCGTCCCATTTTTGGGCACGAATCCTCTCTACAACTGAATTTAATCAACTTTATCACTCTAAGCAGATGGATTCATATAAAGCAATTAATATTAAATAATGTCATACATGAAGTAGTGGTAGGAACACGCTGTTGTCAGTTCTCAGTCTACAGCCGCGGGCCGGTTCGTTTGCGGTAGTACCACACTCTGGCATAAAATTAACATCTGAGCAGCTACAATTTAGCGCTTCTTTCTGTGAGCGAAAGGGACGTAAGCCCAATTTGGGTGGGTTTTGACTATTAGACAGCGGCCCAGCTATATTCCTGGTATTGAAAAGGTCACTTACCATTAGTGTGCTGCTTACTCGTTTGGAACCATAAGCAATAAAAAATATGACGTTGCGTAACAAGCATATACACAGGAATACATGCGTAAGGATCTTTGGAGGCAAAGTTAAATCTTGCTCTCCAAGACCTCTCCTGCTACTCGGATATGGCACTGAAAAGTAGTCTCTAAATGTCGGTCCTATAAAAAGGCTCAAAGTCACTCAGTGTGCTATGGAGAGGGTTATGCTCGGAGTTTTTCTACATGATAAAATACGGAAATCTGAAAAAGTACTGGTATAACCAACATAACTTGAAGAATTAACAAGTGGAAATGGCAATGGACAGGCCACATCGTTCATGGGACCACGAATCGAACGACGCAGCGTAGAACGATTTCCCCACTAGGTGGATAACGATATCTCAAAAATCGTAGGGAACTGTTGGATACAAGTAGCGTAGGACAGTTCTTAGTGGTATTTTCATGGGAGGACTGTTAAACAAACAGTAAATACCTACAGCCTGATAGATGGAATGATTCAGTAAACAAAATGTCATTGAGACTAAATCACCCATTACAGACCGCATTATACATTTTCCATACGTAAGTCATCTATCAAGCTAAATTCATAATATTTCCTACAGCTGTGAATGTCTGAAATTTCTTTTCATACGCGAACGAACGAGTGGATAGATGAATGAAACTAGTTAACGAGGAGGCACGTTTTTGCTTCAGATTTCTTTTTTTTTTACCTGCAGAGACATAATTTGATATAACGAGCCTTTGATATATCTGGCTTCGTGAAAATATGTCGGAGCTGGCATTAATATAACTTGTGTGGCATAAAAGTGATCGCACTGTGAATTTTAATGTAGAGGGAAAGTGAAATGCGATTTAAAACATTACTAATCGATTGCTCAGACTCGGGCCAAAGTGGTTTAAATATCTATCTTCCCCATCGTGCCTGTTTTTTGGGTTCGCTTCTTTTCATAGTATTCCTTTTTCGCAATACCTAAATGATTGTTCTGTTTTTTTTATTGCTTATGGTGGCAAACGTGCAAGCAGCACAGCTGACGGTAAGTGTTACTGCCGCCCATGGACCTTAGCAATAATAAGCCGCTGCCTACCAATACAAAACCCAAAACCCACCCAATTAGGCTTCCGACTTTCTCACTTACCCAACGAAGCGTACTAGCACATTGCCATTACTCAGACGTCGATCTTCTGCGCGAGTGTGGTACTAGCCTGGACGGACTGGCCCACGGCTGTAGACAGAGAACTGTCAACAGCGTGGTCCTACTACTAATAAATGTTTGGATGTAATTTCTGTATTTAAAGTCCAAGACACAAAAAAATGTGAAAAAATATGAAATTTCAAATAAATGTGAAACTAAAATTGTTGTTTTATAGATAACATCCAAATGATTTCTGATATTTATGCAAGTATTGCGAAATAAAACACTCCGACGTAAAAATAAGGAGTGTTATCAGTTTTACGCCAATGTCTGTGTGTCTATCTGTGGCATCATAGCTCCCGAATGGATGAACTGAAACCGATGCGATTTTTTTTACATTAAATATTGATAAAGTTTATAAGTACATAAATATACGTTTAAGTACGCCCCTCATGTATACATTGTCAGGCTTCGCACGTGGCTCTAGGGTTCACGCCTTACAATAGCAGCTCAATTTTAAAACAGTGCAGTAACTTAGTAGACTTTGTAGAATTGGCGATGAGGAGGGCAAACGCTGGATTATGGGGTCACGCGCTGACTTTCCTGTCACCCCAAACGCAACGGGCGGAATGTATCCAGACCATAACCTACCAAAAATAAAACAGTCAGGCTTTGTAGGATAGGTGTGTGTAAATTTATACGTAAAATTTGAAACCAGTAGATAATTATTATTTATTCGTCATACCGTTTAGATAAAACTAATTATATTCCTTCAGTTAAATGTTGCCAGACGCGGCAATGGTCATCTTAAAAATATTAGTAAGTTTCTTTAATAAAGTTAAAGTCGAGACAAAAAAATTATCACATTACTTTCTAAAGCTGTTTTCGTCATTAATATGTATAATTTTAAATTTTGCTTTTACAGATTTTATCGTGTCATGATTTTATTCACTAATTTCAGTATTTAATTTTAATTTTTGTAAGTATTCAAAATATTAAGAAACGTTTATATAAACGCAATAAAAACCATAAAAACATTTTTATTTCATGTACGTAAATATATATTGATAATAACAATTACTCAGACGTTTCTAGATCGTTCTAAGTTAACTTAGTGAGTGTATCTAATATTCCCAACGTGATAATGAATTACATTTAGGTGTATAGAATGATGAATTAAGGCAGTGATCCGAGCCCAATTTCATATTCAAACAGGAACTTTAACGTTACAAAGACTAGTTTAGATGAGGGCCTTACTTATTACCAACATTTAATATTTAAAGGGATCTATCCTTATGAATATTAATTACAATTTAACTCAAAATGTGTACTGTTTTACTCGGTAAATAATTACCCCATTTATTAGTCAGGTTTCTCATATTTAAGGTATATAAATAATTAAACTAATTTTTTGTTTAAAATTCCGTTTTGTATGTTGACGGAGTAAGAATACAATTTACAACCCTCTATCTTACCCGTGGATGATAGTATGAGACAACTAATGAATATAAAACGCATTTAACATTTATGCAAGAGAAGGTAAACTTGAAACAAAACCCTTTACTAATACGTATCAGTGCGGTATATTTTTTTTTTGGTGGCCAGCTACGGTACCGCTAATATTCTCGCGGGTATCCTCTCGAGTCGACGCCCAGTGCGCTATAGTAGAATAATTTCCCTCCCATTATGAAGGAGGTCCCAGCCTAGCAGTGGGCCATATATGAGCTCAGATGATTGGTTACTTTAATTTAATAATAATAATAATTGCGAGATGGTGCCTCTCTCTGGATCCCTAACTATCGGTAACTTAGTCCCGCTACCGCTGCCGGTATTATTTTTACTTTTTTAAATAGATTGTGTCTTCGTAGATTTTTTTTGCTTGATGAAGAATGTATGTGCTTGTTTGTATAATCCTCTTTTTTAATAATCTATGTAATAATATCCCATATCCTCTATTTAATAATAATATGAAAGAAATAAATAAACATAATAATTGATTACAATTTACCAGCTACACCACATATTACTCGTGGGTGATCATAAGAGACGACTAAGGGATATAAAACGCATATAACGTCTATGCAAGAGAAGGAAAACTCGAAATAAAACCCTACACCAACACGTCTGACCAGCGTGGTGTAGTAGATCAATTTCCCTCCTAGCCCCAGCATTGAGATATATATGACCTGATATGACATGATGATGATGACAGTAATTGATTTAATTCCAAAACAGTTGCATATAATATTTTCATCTTAGTTAAGATGGAGTTAATGACAGTGTTTGAAAGAGTATAAAACTGTGCATCAGAAACTGAATAGATCTGTTAAAATGGCTGCAGTAGCATTGGCGCTACGGCTTCATTAAATTACTGCACAGATAATGGTTAAGTTTCTTCTGTGCGAGTGCCGAGAGTTCGATTTCTACGCGGGACAATACTTTGTGCGAGCAACAAAGTGTTGTCCTGGGTCTGGATGGAATTTGTCTGCGTTAATTGCATGTTTATAAAGTCCCCCGCAATAAAAGGATTATTTCCTTAGTGCAGGGTGGTGTCTTAAAAAAAAAACAAAACGAAATAAAAAAATCATCATCATCTTAGCCCACATATGTATTAGTGTCATTACTGAACTCATGCCTCCTCCACAGTGTAAAGAAAGTTGACCTATTCACTCTAGTCAAACGGGTTGCTAGATTAAATCATAAATAAAGCATTTATTAATAGAATATTTTCATATTAATCGGTATTGCATAGAATATATTAAAAATTAATAATTTCGTTTCTATTTTTTTAATAATTTTTATTCATAAACATTGATACAAAGTCCTTCAGGCGAATACTAAGTTAACATTTAATTATAACTAAATGCTATATAAAATTTTCTTGCTTGGTTATTTATAAAAATTATAGAACAGTGTTTCAGTATTTTTATATATTATTTTTAGATATTTTGAACAAGCTGCTCGCTTGTTCAAAATATATGTCCGTTAATATGCCAAGTTGTTAACTTTAATTGAATGCTAACTATCCAATTTAAGATTATTCTGGTAACTTTGGCGGACCGTGAAAAAAAAACGTAAACCACGCGCATTGTATACATTATATTAACTACACTTAAGCATTTTCTCTTTCATTATACTACATTTTTTTTATATTACAATAAAATACTAAAGTATTGCATATAACATAAGAGTGTCATATATTTTCACGTTCCCGCCAAACGATCGTTGAATTTTCTACAAAAATATATGTCCCTACTACACATATGGTTGAATACCGCTATTGGTATATGAGCTACTAGCGACCCGCCCTCGCTTCGCTTCGGTTACATGAGTTCCGTTTGCAGTTTACTTTCGCGACATAAAATTCCTTTCGGAGAAGCAATTTCTTAAAAGCCTAATTTATCTAACTTTTACAGGGCAGAACGAAAGTTCACACCAAAATTCCAAGTCTGTAGGGGCAGTATTAGAAAATGTGGATTTTTTAGGTTAACACATACGCAATCCCCTTCAAGTGTGGAATTTTTAAAAAGCCGTTCTTAGCTGACCTTTACTCGGTGAAAGGAATATTCCCACCAAATTTAAAGTGAAAGGCCTTATGGTTCCAGAGATGTCGTGATGATTCGATACATAGTTGGAAATCTCTTATATATACATATAATATATATATACAAAGTGGAGACGTCAATACGACAATGAATAAAAACACCGTCAATACCAGTGTATAGGAGTATTTTAAAACTATCAAAAAAGCCGTCGCATGCAAATTTAAAAAACAATTTTTTCAAACAAACTTTTTGTCATAAATATTGAAACATAATAGAACACTCTTTGTAAATATTAGTTCACTAACCCGTGGTCGGCGCGCAAGCAGCGAGCGACGTTGCGTGTCATATTTTACAACAACGTAGGTAAACCTACACCTAAGTTTTTGGGCGCTATTAATTCTCACTTGATTATTTTATTAAATTTATAATCACGATAACATTAATGATTCACTTGGTCGTTAAACTTTTAAATTTTCGATATGTGAGCCATGGACCCGAACGCACAAATTATATCGTCTTAAAATATTATTTCGAACTCTTGTTAACAGGTCGCCATTGACGGCGATGTATTTTAACTTGTCGAAAGACATATATATATATACAGGGTGTCCCAAAATTCAACGATAAGCTGGCACCAGCAGGTGGACCTACATATGACTACTCGAGAACAGAAAAGAAAAAAATTCTACCTTGATTTTTCTTTTCATTACGACAAAAAAACCAAAATCTTTAAAAATGGACATCCTTTATTATATCATTAAGTGCTATTGCTACAGTTTTACAAGTAATTCTGTGATTTTTTTTGTATTGGCAAGGTAAGTAGCACTACTATCGATCACAACCATTAAAAATTCCAGAATATCTATAGTTTTTACAAAAAAATCAATCAAAACTATGTTTTTTTCATAAATTATGTAAGATTTTGACTTTCAGCTCACTTTCACTCATCATAGTGAAAAAAAAAAGTATGGACACTACTGTGGCAAATAGTATTAAAAATTGGCGCATCTAACTACAATTCTAAAATGGTATAACATTCTAGACAAACTAGCCACAAAAATATACTTAGGTGTACTATTTCAAAATAACAACCATATTTCGAAAATTGTTAGTGTTGATAGTAATCACTTTTACTATGTAGCCAAAATGTTTTTGTAGCAAGTTCTCAGAATTTTAATGAGACATGTGCGTAGTCCATAAGATAAAATAAGTTAGACAGAGACAGAGAGATTATACGTTAGAGGGAGATAGATAGATGCTAATTGTTTAGTAACATTAATGCAGGTGGAGAAGTAATTAATGTCCTCAGCAGCACAGCAAGTCAGTATGCTCTACTTCTTTGTTTACTGCACACCGTTCTGTTTTAATTAAAGTGGCTCTGGTACTGACGACTTTTGGATTGAATTAAGTGACCTGGAAATTGACCTGACTTGGCATTATTTTAGACTGTGATTTTGTGTTTTTTTTTAAAGAAGTTTTGCCTTATTTTCAAGTGTTTAGCATTCATCATGCCGCTACCATACACAGCGTTAGAATACGCTAATATGCACCTAATTTAAGGAGAATGCCGATGCAATGCCAACGCTGCTAGCAGATTATATCGAGCAAGGTACCCTAATCTTCAAAGGTATCCGGATTATCGCGTATTTATTAACGTGTATCAAGCTTTTTCGGAGGATCGTATACCATCTGACAGGCGAAACGCTGGAAAACCTAGATCGGAACACGATGAAGAAGTTCTCACTGAAATAGAAAACGATTCAACTACCTCTGTACGTGCTGTACAAGCAGCAACGGGAATCCCAAAAAGTACTGCACATAGAATTTTAAAACGTCACGTCGTCGTGATGAAACAACCTGCAAGAAAGATGGATATTTAAATCTTCACAATCTTCATAGCTGGAACAATGAAAATCTGCACCTGGTGAGAGAAGACAATCCCAATACCAATTTAAGGTTAACCTATGGACTGGCATAATAAATGGCAAAGTGATAGGGCCCTTTGAGTTACAAGGAAACATAGATGGCAATAGTTATTTAAACTTCTTACAAAATGAGTTGCCAGGATTATTAGAAGATGTGCCCTTAAGTGATTTGCAAACCATGTGGTTTCAAAACGATGGTTGCCCAGCTCACTATGCCCGTCCTGTGCGAGAGTACTTAGACCAAGAGTACCCAAGGCGTTGGATCGGTCGACTTGGTCCTATCTTGTGGCCACCCCGTTCACCCGATCTAAATCCCCTGGACTTTTTCTATTGGGGTTGTCTAAAGGACAGAGTCTACACAAAACCGATTGCAAACTTGGACGAGCTTCGCCATAAAATAATTCAGACTGTGGATCTACGGACTACGCACATGTCTCATTCAAATTCTGGGAACTTGCTACAAAAACATTTTGGCTACTTACTAAAAGTGATTACTATCAACACTAACAATTTTCGAAATATGGTTGTTATTTTGAAATAGTACACCTAAGTATATTTTTGTAGCTAGTTTGCCTTGAATGTTATACCATTTTAGAATTGTAGTTAGTTGCGCCAATTTTTAATACTATTTGCCACAGTAGTGTCCATACTTTTTTTTTTCACTATGATGAGTGAAAGTGAGCTGAAAGTCAAAATCTTACATAATTTATGAAAAAAACATAGTTTTGATTGATTTTTGTGTAAAAACTATAGATATTCTGGAATTTTTAATGGCTGTGATCGATAGTAGTGCTACTTACCTTGCCAATACAAAAAAAATCACAGAATTACTTGTAAAACTGTAGCAATAGCACTTAATAATATAATAAAAGATGTCCATTTTTAAAGATTTTGGTTTTTTTGTCGTAATGAAAAAAAAAATCAAGGTAGAATTTTTTTCTTTTCTGTTCTCGAGTAGTCATATGTAGGTCCACCTGCTGGTGCCAGCTTATCGTTGAATTTTGGGACACCCTGTATATATATATATATATATATATATATATATATATATATATACATATATATATATATATATATATATATATATATATATATATATATATATATATATATATATATATATGTATATATATATATATATATATATATATATATATATATATATATATATATATATTGTAGGATATTTAATTTCAAACAACTTTCGTAATGACAACTTTTCTTGTAAAATTAATAATAAACGAGTTATTCGACAAACAAAAATTCCACCCCCTTCTTTCGGATGTTAATCGAAAAATATCGATCTTACGAAAAAATTGATAAGGACAGAAATTGTAATAAATTTAATTTCAAACAACTTTGGTAATAACCATTTTTCGCGTGAAATAGCAAAAAATCGTGATAATGCAATAATAAAATTTCACCCCCACCTCTTCTCTGGCGTATATCGAAAAATATCGATTCTACAGAAAAATTGATAAGAACAAAAATTTTTGTAAATTTACTTTCGAACAACTTTGGTGATGACCAATAAATTTTCGTGTAAAATTGAAAAAAAAAGTTATTCAATAAACAAAAAATCACCCTTTCTTTTCTGGTGTGAATCGAAAAATATCGATCCTACAGAAAAAATGATAAGAACAAAAATTGTAGGAAATTTAATTTTGAACAACTTTGGTAATAACCATTTTTCGTGTAAAATTGAAAATAAACGAGTTATTTAAAAAACAAAAAACCACCACTAAAATCAAGATGGCTAAAAATCCAAGACCACTGGGAATTCGAAAACCGAAATGTAGACTCCTAGTGACCCTCCCTAACGAATTCTGAAGGAAAAATTCTACTTATAATTTTTCTTGGGTTTGGTCCGTTTTTCGTCTAATTCTATTGGCCTAATATTAAATTTAAGTGCCTTAATTATCACATGTGTTTTTGTTCACCCAAAAATTAAGGTAGAAATTTAAGAAAAACAACACTTTTTAAACCAGGCTGGCACCAATCAATCATAATAAATATAAAGCAGAAAAAACTTTCCGTTATTTTTTAGCTTCTATATTTTCCACTGTGTACAGTAGGTATATTTAAACCTTAGTAATTTAGTTACTAAGCTTTAGCATTAAACATGTTTGGTTATTTATAAAAACTTTTTTGCGAACGATTAATAATTGCGACATTTGAGATTTGAACCCACGTCTACTGGAAATCCTTACCATTCCCTTCCAATTAAACGAGCGTATGCCTATATATAACAAAATCTCATATCGTGAGTTCTAGTCCCATGTGAAGCAATAATATTTTTATTTCAAATGTGTAATACTCGCGCAAACATGAAAGCTATTAAAATCAATAAATTAATACATAATTTTTGTTTCCAGCTCATTCTTGTATAGACTCCAAACAAGTTTTATTCAATGGCCATTGCTATCTATTCTCCGGTTATCCGAAAGCTTCCTGGATGACAGCTAAACAAGTAAGTGCGTAATTTAGAATATAATAGTGTTCTATCCATCCATCCACCCTACGAAGGGATAGTGTCGAAATTACTACCAATGGCAGGCGTAAAAGGTTCCCAAAAAAAAAGTACAACTCTTGATTCTATTAGTGATCCTTCAATCGATAAGATTGCCATAGGAAAGAATGATATCACATTATATTTTACGTCACACCAAATAATTAAAGATGTTGCGGATTTAAAATTTCGAATCTGGATACGGATATTAGAATAACATTATACCGCTTTTGGATACGGTAAAGGATATGAAATTATTTCGGATTATCCGACAGTTTCGGACTTAAGACTTAATATTATTAAATTTTGTGATAAAATGTGAAGTTTAAAATAGACACAGTGTCGTAAACTAATTAGGCAGTTACTGAGGGTTTTAACTAAGCCATTATTATCAAAATTGTTTCTATAACTTTATATTTTAGCAGGATAAAAAATTGTTAAAATCTTAAATCCAATTTAAATTCTAGGTCAAAAGATAACTTGACAAGGTGAAAAATAGACGTCGAATCTTAAGCCCAATTTATATAATTCTATACTAAAACTGTAACTAGTTATACGTAATAAATTAAATTTCACAATAACTCACAACAAGTGAACAAAGAAGTTCACAAAACTTTTGTTCGACTTCGGTTTGCTCGTTAAATTATAATTTTCTTAGAAATAATGGCCAGCTTTCGGCGTAATCCTTTTGGAGCGTTGTAGGCGGCCAAGCTTTTACATCGCCATTACATTGTCTGTTTTGTTTTAAGGTCGACAGCTCTCCTACTTATTTTATTCTTTCCTTACACCATCACTATTTTGTTTTACTTTTCATTATATTTATACGCAAAGGAATCCCAAGCGGAATTTATAAAAATGATAATGACTCAAGGTTTCTTTCTATGTGCTATTGGGATATGAATACTCTCATCAATGGAATCGAAATAAAGATTCATTACCATCACATCGCTTCGTATACAGGTTGTAAGGGGACCGCTCCCGAAAACAAAGACAGGTGACACTACTAGTCCTACTTGTAATGATAGGCTAGAAAAAAATCGATACAAACAAAGATATATATATAAAAAATACGTCACTTTGCTCAGATGAGAAAAGACGCAGTCTATTCCAAACTCATGATCATATGTTCAAGAGTTCAACGACCTCACGTGATGAAAAAAAATTTTTTTTTTCATCCGAATCGAAATTTTTTACTAGCTTATCATTACAAATAGGACTAGGAGGGTCCCCTGTCTTTGTTTTCGGGAGCGGTCCACTTCCATCCTGTATATGTTCCACGCTAGAGCCTCCTTCACAGTAGAAGAGGAAATTGACTAAATATACCGTAGAATCATATGGTATATGGATATGGTTATATTTCGAGTTATCCATCTCTTATCCGTCGTCTTTAGCTACACCCATGGACATGGTAAGGAGTGATAAGTTATATTCTACTCCATCACAAGAAAATAAAGGTTATAACGAATTAATGGATCTCGCCTAACTTGAAATGAAATCATCTCAGCAAATATATCTCCCACTGTTAGGATCGAGCCTTCTCCATAATGGGAGGGAAATTGACTTACTATACCACGCTGGTCAGACCTGTTGGTATAGGGTTTTATTTCGAGTTTTCCTTGTCTTGTACAGATGTTATATGCATTTTATATCTTTTAGTCATCTCGTAGGATCACCCACGGGTAAGATAGGGGTTAGTGAATTGTATTCTTACTCCTTGAAATATCCATTCAAAAGTCTGTCAATAAAACAATTATTTCCTAACTTATTCAACAACTGTCCATGTGAGGATGGAACGAATACAATTCACCACCCCCTATCTTACTCGTGGGTGTTCGTAAGAGACGACTAAGGGATATAAATTGCATATAACATCTATGCATGAGAAGGAAAACTCGATACAAGGCCCTATACCAACACATCTGACCAGCGCGGTATAGTAGGTTAATTTCCCTCCCATTACAGACGAGGCCCGAGCCCAACAGTGGGACATATATGGGCTGTCTTGATGATGATGAAATTATTCAACCGCATGAACAATAATTTAAGGCGCTTTTTTTTTCAGTAATTTGTTGTTGTAAAATTAGATAAAAATGGGGACCAAATTTACGGATGACAACATTTAAGTTTAACCATCTGAACGGGCAAAGAAAACAAGTTTTCTATATAATCAAAGCTGTACAAAAGATCTGAAAATATTTTTACCTTTTTTTTCTAATTCAATTAGTTGTGGGAAATAGAAACGAAATTATTGGCTCGTATTTTTAGATGTATTTGCAATGAAGTAGCGTATTTTTAGGACTCCTACGGAAAGGGGTGACATATTATATTCTTATCTCAACACCACATGGAACACATCACTTAAAAAATGCCACGCAAAAGTCTCGGGTGCAAATTTACGGAGAATTTTAAATGGCTTTAGTTATGATTGAAACCAGTAAGTAGATCACATCCAAAATTTAACCTCAATTTTTTTTTTTTGGGATTTATATTTAAACATTTATTATTTCATCCATAAATTATTATAAATGCATATAGCAGTGTGTGTAAATGAATTTTGTAGCTGAACCTAAATTGAACTAATATAGAGAGCCATTTTTAATTACGATAAAATACATTCTTTTGTTAAAAAAATGCCTTAAAATTGTTTTTGTTGATGTTATATGCGTTTTATATCCCTTGGTCGTCTCGTACGATCACCCACAGGTAAGATAAGGGGTGGTGATTTGTATTCTTACTCCGTCACCACACAGAAATTAAAATGACTACAGAACATGAATTTTATTTAAATAACTCCCAAAAAACTTAGAATGTATATAACAAAATGTTTGTGTACAATTTTTCTATTAAGTAACTAGGCCAATAATAATTTTAGCAAACTATAAAAAAGGCAGCACAGTCCCAAACTAATTTGGCATTCCCTAAGTGACCACAGTGAACTTTTTAAAATTCGATAGGTAAAAATAACATACGCATTTATTGTCTTTAGTGGCAGAAACAGAAGTAGTCCACCTGCTGGTAAGTAGTCACTGCCGCTCAAGGACTTCAGAAATACAGCAGCACGTCCAAGTCACTGCCTACCTGGCTACTGCATAGGTAAAGGTCCAAGATTGGAAAAAGAAATGTGACAAGAGTAGAGTCGCTTTGGGCCTCCAATACTCTTGCTTGCTGAGCTAAACTTATGTGTGGCGATTTTCTGTGTAAATTTAGTACTGTCCCGGCTAAGCTGACCCGTTTATGGCAGGCAAAAAGCTGACGTCATCATGGCCTACCACTAGAAGATACACCTATACAAAAATAAATCTTCTCAATATCTTTCAGGTTTGCGAAGGCCTTAATATGCACCTATCTTCGGTACATTCAGCTGATGAAGAACGTTTTATAGTTTCTGGTATACGGCAGAGTAGCGATTACAGTGCTGGATCAGTGTATTGGTTAGGAGCTCGTATGGATGAAGATAACAGGAATAATTTAGCATGGATTGATGGAACTGCTATAGGATATCAAGGCTGGCCTCCTTATAATGACACAGAGGAATTAGATAATGGATGCTTAGGTGTTCAGGTAAATTTAGCATATATATGATGCTTAATTTAAAATTCCACCATCATCTCATCCCACTGCTGAGTTCGAGCCTCCTGCCAGTGAATTTGAACCAACATACCACGCTGAACGTCGGATGAGCGCGGTATATGGGGTTTGGTGACTGGATTGGTGAGTACACCAAACAGTAATTTTAAACGGTAGTTTTATTTCGAGTTTACCTTCGCTTGTAATAAAGTTATCTACTTGATTCCCTTAGTCATCTTTTAGGATCACCTATGAGAAAGGAAGACCATGGTATTTTTACCCGTTAGGATACGCAATAGTCTAAGATTTTTAAGTTTGAAAGAAAACGGATACTTCAATGACATACATACATACATATCATCACGCCATATCCCTTGCAGGGTAGGCAGAGAGAACAGAGTGCCAGAGAACTCTATCCTTGCATACTTCACACGCTTTCTCAACATTCATAATTCTCTTCATACACGCTCGCCGGTTTCGGAGACTCTTGAATCCACCTTCCTTAAGTACGTGACCCCATCTGGTCTACTTCAATGACCATTCAATAATATTCTGTTTATATTTATTTCCAGTGGAAATCTTCATCTATACAATCATTACCTAGTGGTTTGTATTGGACCCTCCACAAGTGCACTATGACGGGGGGATACGTGTGCAAACGAGGCCTCAACCCTGAACATATTTTGAGCAATACCACCGTTGAGGGTACATCAGGTAATTATTCATAATATTACTGTTAATTTTTAAGAGTTTGTTTCAGTGCACTAATCTCAAGAACCACTAATTCGATCTTAAAAATATATTTTGATTTTCATACTCTCTTTGATAAGAAAGACTAAAAAGTATTAAGCTAAAATTTTGTAATATACTGCTAGCATAGGACATAAACTATAGAGCAAAAGCTATTCTGTCCACGGATTTGCACGCTTAAAAAGTAACCAGCCCAAAAATGTACTATTATCCCAAGAGAATCCATTACCAGGATAAAAAGTGCCCTACGTATTAATCCAGGAAACAGTCTATTATTGTACCAAATTTCATACACATATCTGAGTAACAAATATCCAAATATTCAAATTTTTAATATTAGTAGGATAATATTGACTAAAGGGACGTTCCATTCTATGTAATACATTTCAACCACTTTTTGTCTAAAATTTGTCTTTATTAATAAAACTCTTGCCGTGTGACGCCATAAAAAAAGAATGTGTCCAATCTATAATAATATTGCTGTGAGGTCATCATCATTCTCCTGCTCTTATCCCAATTTTTTGGGGTCGTCGCGATATACAGTCTTCTCTATTGCAAAAGCTATTGGCCGCCTGGCTGACGTCAACCCTCCTTGAGAATGTAATTGTTGACCAAACGATATCAGGTGGTGTTGGCCCAGGTCGTTATAAAGCTCTTAATCATCTCTTACGACATTCACGACCAAAGTAAGCGTTGGTAGTATTCATAGCCGCTACCACACAGCATATAATATTGCCGCTGGATAAACATCTATTTTATATTTAAATTATTTCTTCGCGCCATCGAAATCCGTATACTTAAAACCTGAATTGTACAATACATTATTAAATTCTGTTGATAAAATACAAAATTTTTAATTAAGTCTTAAGTAAACTATGTAATGTTTAAGAACAAAATTATGTTTATTACGTTATTATAGTACACCCACTTTCTAAAAATATGAAAATATGAACAAAAACATGTTTACCTTATCTCTTTTCTTAATCTATTTAATTATAATAAATTCTACTAAAAAAATTTAAGACATTTCTGTTTACATCGAGGAAGATTTTAACACGTAAACAATAATGAATTATACATACATACATATCATCACTCCATATCCCTTGCAGGGTAGGCAGAGAGAACAGAGTGCCAGAGAACTTTATCTCTGCATACTTCACTCGCTGCCTCAACATTCATAATTCTCTTCATACACGCTCGCCGGTTTCGGAGACTCTTGACTCCACCTTCCTTCAGTACCTGAACGATCTGGTCTAGGTAGGTTAGTCTCGGTCTCCCTCGGTACCTACATCCTTCCACTTTCGCATTGTATATCTTCTTAACCAGACGTTCGTTCAGCATAATGAATTATTAGTATATTTAATAGTTCTTATTATTGATTTTGTAGAGGAAGAATCATATAACCTCATATAAGAGGCAGTTTGAAAGTTACGACAGTAAATGAAAAGTTAAGGAGTGAACGGTTAACATGGTATAGATATGTGATGAGACGGTATGAAAGTAATGTTGTGAGAAAAGTTTTAAATATGAATGTTGAAGGCTTTAAGGGTAAAGGAAGACCAAAGAAAAGATGGATAGAGGGCGTGAGGCATGACATGGATAGACAGGCAGTGACTGCAGAGATGACGTCTAATAGGACTGTATGGAGGAAGATGACATATTGCGTCGCACCCAAGTAATTAGGATAAGAGCAAGATGATGATGATTTATTTTGTAATCTAATTAATCAAATATATAAACACCATTCGATTATATATATTATATAATAAAAAGAATATTATGCTTCAAATCAACATAATAAAAGCGATTATTATATTATCTTTTAAATAATTAACTATTTATATTAAGTAAGCACATGTCCGATGGTTCGGACATGTGGAAAGAATGCCGAACGAACGTCTGGTTAAGAAGATATACAATGCGAAAGTGGAAGAATGTAGGTACCGGGGGAGACCGAGACTCACCTACCTAGACCAGATCGGTCATGTACTGAAGGAAGGTGGAGTCAAGAGTCTCCGAAACCGGGGAGCGTGTATGAAGAGAATTATGAATGTTGAGGAAGCCAGTGAAGTATGCAAGGATAGAGTTCTCTGGCACTCTGTTCTCTCTGCCTACCCTGCAAGGGGCATGGCGTGATGGTATGTATGTATGCATGTATGTATGTATATTAAGTAATGCCATAACTGCAATACTTGGCAGGCGGATTGACGAACGTAGTAAGTGTGATAAAGTTTTCCAGGTGACAGTTACTGCCCATTCTCGTGATGAGACCCTTAGATTTTTACGACTCCCACGGGCAAGTAAAGAGTAATGACAATTGTTATCCCATAGCCACAGTCCTATGTGTGACATATTCCCATAAGTCCAACAGCGGATGTCTACGGGTTAATTTTTTTAAGATAGCTACCAAACTAAAGAACTAGTGGAAAAAGAAAGAAGAAGAAAATATAGATAAGGAAAGAAAAATAAACAAAGAAAATACACTAAAGAAAAATAAAAAAAACACGACAAAAAAGGAAAAAAAAACAACGAAAAGGAAAAAGTAACCAAAAAAAAGCAAAAGATAGAAACAAAGGAAAAAAAAACACTAAAGAACTAACCCTTGTATTACGGTGGACTTTACAATCATACAATTAACAAACATAAATTACACTCAGACTCAGATTTATAATCTGTGGATCGCACAGAGTGTGTATGTCGGTATGAATTACTACGTCACCTGTGCAGTCTTTGATACTCATATCTCATCATCTCAACCTAAAAACATCTTATTACTAGAGTCTCAATATAGAAATAAAATGGACCTAATTCCCACCCATGTTCTATTACTAGGGTCCAGACTAAATAAAACTGACCTATTTTACTAGCCTGGTCAGACGAGCTAGTATAATGGGTCTATTTCATGTTTACCTCCTAGATTTTAAATGTATATTTTATCGTTTTAGTCACCTTGTACGAAACCTACGGACAGGATAGCCGGTAAATTAAATGTTTACCACACTGAAAATTATATTTATTTTTTATTCTAAATGCTATAATAAACCCAATACTACTCATCTGGCATACTCTCAAATTCTTCATTCCAAAAAAAAAGTATATATTATATAATAATGTATAACTACTTTTTCTAGGTATATTGACAAGTCCGAATCATCCAAGCGTATACAATAACGACTTAGATTATTGGGTCCACATTGTGGGACCACCTGACACGAGATTGGTTTTCGTCTTCCAAACTATTGATTTGGAGTACCAGAAGGACTGTCTCTATGACTTCGTTGAGGTGAGTCTTCAAATAACATACATGCATTCTAACTATAACAAGAGAGTTCTTAGATATATACCATATGCTTTGACTTATAACGTGATAACGTCAATGAACGCCGGCTCCACGCATGAAAAAACTGTCACGTGCCGCTTGGGCCTAGCGTGCAAGCGAGAACGTAGTACAAGCGATAGAGAAGCACAAGCGGCCTCAGCGTTCTTGTATTTTAAAAAAATGACGTGAATTTCTTCGTTAACAGTTTATAAAGTGAAGTGAAAAGTTAATGTGGTTTCCATTGTTTATGATTGTTGAATGCATAAAAGTATGCAATTTTTCATCAATGTTTTCTTATGACTTTGTCACGGAAAATTATCGTCCGTAAATCACCTTATCAGCAACCATCTGTTTTTAATATCTCAAACTTTCAAAGGACTACTAAAGTAAATATTAAAATATCAGCTGTCCCCCGCCCGCTTCTCCTTTCTGGCTAAGTAATCACCAACATATCATATACTATGATATAAGTATTATTCGTCTGAAGATATAAATATTATTTCGATCGGTTCATTAGTTTTCACAATATAACCGAACAATAAAAATAGCTATCCATTTATTAGTATAGATTTTTTTAAATTAAATACGATTTCAAATTATTTATTTAATATTTTTATAGATTTTATTACATTTTGAATACATAAAGAACTGAATGCAAATATTTGTACGTTTTAAATTCACAAATTCATCGTTCTATATAAAAACAAAATGTCAAATGAAACAAAAACGATTCGTAAATACGATTGACATTATTACTGGCATACATCCATAGATTTGAATATAAAAAGAATCATATTACATGCCGAAATTACGAAATCCAATTACATAAATAAGTAATTTCAAATTTCAAAATCGCTCGTAAAATTTCCATTGTTATTTTCTTAAAACATTTCCGGTGTATTTCAACGTTCAAGAAATGAATAATTTCACGTAACATCGTTATAATTTAACTTTCATGTCGACGATTCTAAATACGGCAAGCCTTAAAAGAAATACAGAAACGTATTTTAATTAATGCTACTCATTATTTAGTGTCAAAGAAATGAATGTATATTTAAAATTAGGTAATGTTTTGGCACGGAAACATGAAATGTATTTGAGTAAAATATAGATTAGATATAGTACATTACTGCAGCGGCCATCAAAGGAGGCATTGATGGACGAACGTGTCAAGTCCATCAATTCCTAGTTGTGGTCAAGGCTTGTATAGTACTTTTTTGAAATAATGCGCGGAAATTAAAACTAAGTAGTCCTAACTAGAACTGTAGACATGACGAACAATGAACAACATTTTTCACGTGCTAAAGGGTTAATTTGTTTTTTTTTTTGCATTATCAAACAGGATTCTTTTTCAAGGCAGTTCGAAATTTAAATAAAACTCTGATAAGTTGCCTATTTGGTTATCATGTTCTAGAGTAACAAAAAGTTCCATTTTTAAAATACACGATGGATATGAATTTACATATATATATTTATTTGGCCGCTAAAACACAACAGATATGAATTTTCATACATTTTTTGCCAGCCGCTGCTCGCATACCAGCCGGTGGTCAGTACAATTTCGATTTATCTCGAAGAAGGTTGTCAAAATAATACTCAAATTTCCAAGATTTTTTTTTCTCAATCATGCTTGGAAATTTTTAATATTTTTATTGTCTACTAGCTGTACCCGCGACTTCGTCCGCGTGGAATTTAACAAAAAAGTTAATTAGTTTATTTAGTGTTTTGTTTTTGCATTTTAATTATCATTTATTTTTTTTACTTTAATTATTATTTATTTTTAGTTATTTGTATTAGTTTTATTGAAAAATTTCTTTATATACAATATTTGGTGTACGATTTTCTTCGGTTAAAACAACAACACTACTGGCACTCCTCGCACGTGAACATGCCACGTATAGTTGCCCATGGGTAAAGCAACCTTTAGTTTAATCTATACCAGCTTTGCTTAACGTTTGTCCTTGGGACTTGTTGATTGTCATAGCAAATCTAACATTGATCGGGTATTGCAATCTTTTGAATTCAAATGGAAAATTTGATGGCATTATAGGAATCCGTGGTATAAATACTATTTCACCTTTTCCGCATCCAGATATTATACGAACCTCTATAATGTTTCTTTGCAACAACACTACTCGCAACCTAGTACCATTGCAAACCAACCTTAAGTTCTAGTTTATGGGAGGGGGGTAGACCAGGCACAATTATACTGTTTAAACATTCTGTTGGATAATTAACCACTTCATCCGGATTACAAACTGTATTGATGGAAAGATATGTTAGTGATTCACCGGATAGCTTATCTAAAATGCGCTGATCAAGCGCAGTAACCTGGTCGTTCGTAGGTGCTAAAATTGATCTGTCACACAACCACGAATCTTCCTTGATATTGAGGTTGTGAATATCATCATAAATACTATATATTATAGTTTCAGTGTCCGCCACAGCCTGACAAAGACTGGTAGGTAGTTCTATATCATGATTACTATTCATTTCTTGACATTTTCCCTCTCCAACATCAAGAAGAATTTTACTAAATTCTGAATCAGCTGAATGTGCTCTCATGTTTTGTTTTAAATGAAGTTTTTTACAATGTCGCCAAAGTACTGAACGTTTTAAACAGGCGTTAATTTCATCGGCTCGCGTACCCTTGGTTACAACCGATAATATTTGTCTAAAATCTCCAGCGAATAAGAATACGATTTGGAGGACAAATAATAGATTATTACTTCTAATATCCTGCATTGTCCTATTCCAACTTCTATAGAAATTTTATTTGCCATAGTACATTCGTCCCATACTACAAATACACAATCTTGTAGTACTTTGACTTTGAGACTATTTTTGGGTATATTGCAGACTGGATTTTCCGTACGGTCTAAATCTAGTGGAATTTTAAACAAAGAGTGTGCCGTTTTTCCCCCAGGAAGTAAAGTTGCCGCTATGCCGGACGATGCGACTGCTATGGCAATCTTCTTTTCTGCACGTATTTTGGTCAGCAAAAAATTAATCAAAAATGTTTTGCCGGTACCACCTGGAGCGTCTAAAAAATACACTTCACCAGCGTTAGCATTTATTTTATCAATGAGGAATCGGTAAATTTGATTTTGTTCATCGTTCAGTCGTGGTTCATTATGATTTATAGTATTTTGAAGTTCAACTGGGTCACAATTTGTATGTTCAATATATTCTCTGTTTAAATTTTTATCAATTCCATCAGTCGCTTGTGGAGATGGTAAACCATAATGAGGGAGAGAATTGCCGCCTATCGAAAGAAGAACGTCTTGTAATGCAAATAAACCTCTATTTATAAATATGTCTAAATGAGTATTTATGTCTGCATCCGGGTAATGCTGTTGGAAGTCTCTTACATAATCATCCGTAAAATGATCCTTGAACTTATTCCATAACTCTGTGGAATTAGAGAAAACTAAAATAATGGCAAATAGTTCTCATAATTTAGATGCGCTGCTGCTTCTGTTAAAGTGTCGCACCAGTGATTATCGCCTTCTAGTAAGCTAAGAGCAAGGCATGCCGCATGATATGTAGATGTAAAATTCTATTCATTCTATTGAGACTTTCGAAAGAAGTTGATCCCTTGATAAATGTTAATAACAACCTCAGATAATAACATGCCCGATTATTGGAGTGAATTGTATAGATTCTTCCAAGTGTATGCCATAAAATATGCCGGGATGACCTTCCACAGGAGTACCTCGACGTCGCCGTTGGAATGTTCTACTTTATGTATTAAACGTGTAATAACCTGGTATTTCTTCGTACAATAAAGAAGTTGCGAATTCGTCGTTATTACATAGATCGAAAAATGCCATCAATGTCGTGTTTCTCGGATTTCTACCACTCTACGGGCATTACTTGGATCAAAATAAACTCTCTGACCATGTTCTAAGTGGATATCCAGATGTATTACTACGGGAAAACGTTCGTGAATTGAAAATGATAACATGCGCCAGACTACCTCGGAAGTACTAATATGTCTTCCATTTTGAAATGACGTCACTTCATCGTTAACATTTTGTATACCAAATAACGCCAAGTCTGAACCTTTATTGACATATTTACAAATATACTTTATGGACTTAATACTGCTACAGAGTTCAACGTTGATATGTGCTTTAAAAGTGCGCGATAGAACCGGTGAAAATGGAACAATCCAGTGATTGTCGACATCGAAAGAGTTAGTTCGTGATTGGATTGTCATTCATCATTTTACAGACGTCGTTCACCTGAAAATGGTGCTTTATACCACCATTTGAACTTGGTGGTTTATTCAGGTGAACGACGTCTGTAAAATGGATAACCATCCTCACCTGTAATAGTATCTATGGTAAAAGATTTAGGGAATCTTTTGCTACAGATACCGTTCTTCGTACACGGAGATCAAGGATTGTAAGAGCCACATGGACCGTGCACCATGTGGGTTTTCACAACATCAAATAGCTTTAGATCAACTTCTTGATCTGGCAATTCTGCTCGAGTCACATCATCGATTTGCTCAGCTCTTATTTTCGTTTTTAACCATATCAAAATGTGGGAATGGGGACAACCACGCTTTTGCCACTCTACACTATATATAAAACAGCGAACGCAACCGAAAATTGTTCCTTACACCAGGAGATCCATCAGTTTTTTTTTATTTTTGTTTAAAAACTCTTGCTACGACATCATGCCGATCAGAAGCCAACTGCCCCGTAAAAAGTTCATTGGTAATTTTATCCCATTTAGGATTGGTCGTGAATGTTATAAAAAGGTCGGGACGACCATTTTTCCTGACATAACATAACGCATCCTGTGTGCGTTGGTGGATATGTCTAGGTCCTCCCGTAAACGATGAAGGTAGAACTGTAATCGTTCATTCCTGTCAGAACTACTCTCATTCAACTTAGACATGGACATCCGTAATATACAATTTGTAAGACGACTTTCCCTATCTTGTTTAGATTCATTTTCACGTCGTAATCTTTGACTTTTGGCCTTTCTTATGTTTTTAGAGAGATTTGACTTTCTTTTTGGCATAACTAACGTATGGTGTGAGGTGTGCATTTAAAAAACGAAAAATCCAACTTCAAAATATTTTTTTAGAAAAAAACAACGACGTTACTTATTTATATTTACTACTTGAAGGTAAAAAAGGAAAGCAGTGAAAATGTAGCAAAATATTTTGAATTAAGTTAAGATAAGAAGAATGGATCGGTGGAATTATAAAAGATACCTATCAATCAAAATGATATAAGCACTGGAAATCAATTTCTAAATGAAGTTGTTGAGACACAACCGTCAGCGATAGCCCGTCGCGTGTCCTGAGCCCGCGCGACAGGAAGCCTTTGTGATATTGGTCTGTTTGGTGGGAGAAGTGGTGGGAGGCGCCCGACGTGACGGCACAGTGATGGATGGCGCGTGAGCGTGATTGCAACATTACTTTATTTTTCGAAAATAAAAGATATTTTCTAAAATAAAAGTAGCCTAAGTTACTTCTTATTACATCAGCTACCTGCCAATAAAAGTCCCTTTAAAATCGGTCCAGCCATTTCAGAGATTAGCCGGAACAAACAGACAGACAGACAAAAATTTTAAAAATGTTATTTTGGTGTATGTACCGTATATATATTCATATGCATGTAATAAAAAGCGGTTATTTCAATATTAAAAAACAGACGCTCCAATTTTATTTATATGTATGTATGTATAGATGAATATCTCTAGTTGTGAGTGGATTCACTACTGACAGTTTTCTGCCTTTACAAATATATTGCTCGTCCGGAATAGTACCAAACTCTCGAAGAAAATCTACATCTCAGTAATTACAATATGCGTTTCGATCGGTGAATGAGAAAGTTGAAAATTCTAATCTCATTTTATAGTAGGTATGCGACCTGGTCGTAACCCTTTTTTGTGGCAGACTGTGATCTGGACATACCAACTAAAGAGTGGCGCGCGACCAATAACTCAACGTATTCCCTCCCCAACATGTCATGGGCATGTCCCACTTTCAACGAGTACTGCGTCCAGTTGATAATAATGCCTATTATTCTTTGACTCAATAACATTAAAACTATATAGCGTAACTTCGAAAGATTTATGCTTCTCGAAAATTGTTTAAAATTATTAACGAATCTTTTTAATATTTTTTTTTATTTCAGCTTCGTGATGTAAGAAATATGAAATCGTCTCGGTATTGTGGAACGGTAGGCGAAGCGCGTTGGGTCGCGTCGACCAATAGAGCTATTCTATACTTTCACTCTGACTACAAGTAAGTATTTATATGTGTAAGTGCTCTGTGGAAAATAAAAAAAAAATACTTATAAGGGTTTTGGCAATCTTAATCTTACGAAAGAATTTCATATGAAAAGCATAATTGAAACGCAATGACTGTATAAATGGCGTATTAGTTAAGATACCAACATACCATGCCAACGCGGGTTCGACCCCACGCAGAATAATTTCATATTGTTCTTCAGAGACCTGGTACAATTTTTGTTTATTCATATAGATACTTGTGTTTTTAAAGTTCCTTGCAATACAAGGATTAATCCGATAGCGCGGGATATTGGCTTTAAAAAAAATATTTACTACTAACTTTAAACTTTTTAAATGGTAAAGGAAACTGGCATAAAGACATTCTTTTACCGCTATTATTTAAAACAAAATCATCAATTCATAAGTCTCTTGACATTGTTTTAGTAATGGGTGTCCCATTAGTAAGTAAAGATAGCTTTGACTGCACAGATGATGTAGTGGTTAGGATGCCGACCTTCCGTGCCAGCGCCGTAGATTCGATTCATATGCAGGACAATACTTAATGCGATCCACAAAATGCTGATCTGAGTCTGGGTGTACTTTCTCTGCGTTAATTATATGTTTGTAAAGTCCCCCGCAATACAAGGATTATTTCCTTAATGCAGGGTGGGTGTTTAAAAAAAAAGAAAGAAATAAAGAAAGAAAAGCTAAGTAGTATGCTTTATCCGCCATTAAAAAGTACTACATAAACTAAATTACGATTTCAATGGCAATAATATGCAATACTTTCTGTATAAATACGAACAAATACAATAATAAAAAAAGCCTTCAATTTTCAATGTAATAAATAAATATTGTCCTCAGCACGCAAGGCTCGGGTTTCTCCGTGACGTGGCAGGCTGTTGAACTGACAGGCTGTCCTTCACAGACGTTTACGTCAAAGGAAGGAGTATTGCGGAGCCCCAACTACCCGCATTTTCTTTTGCCCAACCTGGACTGTACGATAGATATACTTGCACCTTCTGGTAAGTTTTTAATCAACAAATATAGGTTTTTTTTTGTGGCAATCTACCGATATAATAGCGATCATAGGCAGTTTTGGCGGGAATAATGGAAATGTCATGTCACACTCTTGCATTACCTATATTCATTTGCTTATAGTTTTGTAGTGGTATATTAAATAATTTTGCTGGTGATTTATGTTATATAATGTTTATTGTAATATAGTATTTTCATGTTTTATTTTACGTAACTTAGTATTTTCCTAATTGGGGCCTAAGTTTCCTCCCTCTCTCCCTCGCTCCTATTTTAAAGTTATTTTAATTCAACTATATTGAACGCCTCATAAACGAAGCGTTGAGGTCTTGCTCTACTCTCGATATCTGAAAATCAATAACTTTTCAAACCTAAAAATGGTTGTATTTTACTCACATTGCACTTATAGAATAATATTATCATACATATGTCAAGAAAAAAACATTCGTTTAAGCGTATTTTATATTTTTAAAAAGCAATTATTTTGTTTAAAGCAAGAAAATAGTTGATTAAAAAAAATATTCGAGGACGTCCGGGTATTAATTCTGGATCTGGCACGATCACGACCGTAAAAATTAAAATATCAAAATATTTCTTTTTTTAAAAGCTTCATAATCGCAACGCGCTGTTTCCTTTCGAAAATGGCTTGGTAATTCTTTGTCGTTTAATTGCAATTAATAAAAAACTAAACTACTTAATTATTAGTGAATGTATACCTTATAAAAATTGGGTTCGTTTACATTTTTTGTTCTTCCGTTCGGACAGAAAAAGAAAATAAATCCCATACAGCCTATTGTAAACGAACAGCTATGTTTAGCACTACCTCGAGAATGGCACGAAATTACAAAAGTATTTTATTTTCTTTCATTCTCATTTGTGGCATTGATTAATAGTAAATGAGAAATAATATGTATAAAAATGCAAAAGGCGGGCACTTTTGGATTTTCTGAATTATCTTTATACTAATTGTAGCAAATATCAATTATCGTGAAATAACTTTTTACATCTTATATAAAACGAAACTAGAGCCCACATTTTCAAACCCATATATTTTCCTATTTTTTATTGCTTATGGTGGCAAACGAGCAAGCAACACACTTGATAGTAAGTGTTACTGCCGCCCATGAAGCTTTGCAATGCCAAGGGCTGCTAGGCCGCTGTCTATACAAACCCCAAACCCACCCAGTTGAGCTTCCTTTTAAGAAATTTGGCTTTATTCCTCCTTGAACATTTTTTTAATAATCGACACACTTATGCATATAGCATGATGATTGGCATATTATATTAGCTATAAAAACCCGATTACGAGCGAAAAATGATTGTCACAAGTGGTACTTGTGACAATCCTCAAATCGCACTTGTGACAATCATTTTTTGTTCGTAACCGGGTTGGTATATTACAGCATCACAAGGGGTTGGACCTGATCACCGAAGTTAAAATCGAGTACCGGTGGTCCGCTCGCACGGCGAAGAGTTTACGGTGGGTCTATGGGGTCACGCGCCGCCTTTCCGTCACCCCGGACCGATTCAGCGGGGCGAGACGCACCCATAGCCCACCAATAAAAAAATAAAAAAAAATAAAAAAATAAAAAAAAAAAGGGGGTTGGACCTGATCGTTGTAAAATTCTTAGTCATATTTTACGACACCCACTAGCAATATAAGCATTGCTAGTATTCGTACCCACACACAGCAAGATTACAGCAATAATAAAAAAGACATTAAAAATATAATCTTATCTCTATAAGAATTTCAAAATTAAATATACTAATTAAAAATTAAATATTATACTAATATTTTTTATTTCGTTTTAGGAAAACGCGTGTTTCTAAACATCAGCCATTTTGATTTCGGTTATGGCGTATTTAGTAAAGGAGTTCCTATCAACGTTACCGACTCCATCCCCGAGGACTCGTTCATCGATGTTCAAATCGACCTACAGGAGCTGCCCATCAGACCATTTCTGAATCCAAATATATTAACGAACGGTCTATTCGTGTCGCAATCAGAACTTTTGAGACTAAGGATCAAAACTGGCGAGAATGTAACCGGACAAGGTTTTTTGGCACACTTTAAAACTGGTAAGTGACTTATTTCGTTATCCTCGTCATCATTATAAACATTAGTCTATCATCAAGCATGACATAGCTCTTATGTCAGACTGGCAGACAAATTGGAGGAAGCCGTTGACTTTATGTATTTCTTCGGAGAACGCTAATCATCAATTTCCTGATACTCCTCTTGCCATTTTACGATGCCAACAAGAAAATAAATAGTGGTGATATATTATATTCTTTACGAGTCACAACATAGTATTCAAAAGATAAAGAACTAGACAAAATGAGTGCATATGTAGATGGCGTAGTGATTTCTTAACCAATCTTCTATGCCAGTACATACTAATCTTAATAGATATAATAGGCTCATCCGTGTGGTGACGGAGTAAGAATACAATTCACTACCCCTATCTTACCTGTGGGTGATCGTACGAGACGACTAAGCGATATAAAAAGCATATAATGCATAGATTGCAAGAGAAAGAAAACTCGAATCAAAACCCTATACCAATATGTCTGACCAGCATAGTATAGTAGGTTAATTGCCCTCCCATTACGGAGGAGGCCCGAGCCCAACAGTGGGACATACTCGTATATGGGCTGTGATGATGATGATGAGTATAATAGGCTTAAGAGAAGGATGTTGATAATAATCAAATCGCCTTAAAAATATGGATAATATGTTCACAATTTGACTGTACAGATGGTGTAGTTAAGATGACCGACCTTCTATGACAGTGCTGGGTTCGATTTCTGCGCAGGACAATACTTTGTGCGATTCATAAACTGTTGTTGTGAGCCTGAGTGTGATTTGCCTTCGTTAATTATTTGTTTGTAAAATTCCCAGGGTGATGTATTTCATCATCATCATCACAGCCGATATATATCCCACTGTTGGGCCCGGGTCTCCTCCATAATGGGATGGAAATTAACCTACTATACCGCGCTGGTCAAACGTGTTGGTATAGGGCTTTGTTTCGAGTTTTCCTTCTCTTGCATAGATGTTATATTCGTTTTATATCCCTTAGTCGTCTCTCACAATTACCCACGGGTAAGATAGAGGGGGTGGTGAATTGTATTCTTACTCCGTCACCACACGCATAGGTGATGTATTTAAAAGACAAAAATAAAGGAAGTGTAATGTAAAAACATACGATAGAAATGAAATTTTAGTATTACAAGGAAACATTTTAAATTCTTCAACCATTTCAATAGCATAGATTGTGTTATCATTAATTAATTTTTAAATTATAAAAGCGAGGACATGTATGTTACATTGTTCTCTAATACGTGAAGTCAAGCGAGACACCGCTTTACTTAACACAATGTTTATCCTCACTACTTTCCTTCACCCATAAAAGTTGAAAGTCCTCCAACAAAAATTCAATAACTATCATTATACTTCTCTTAAAGCTAGAAGAACGTGTAACTCACTTAAGTTCGCGAGATAAAGAGCTTAAATTTAATATATCACGTAATTACGTATACCTCTTATCATAACATACTTTTCACTTCAATATATATGGAAACTACGTTTTACTTACACAATATATCAGTCAATTAAGCTCTTTTTACCCAACTGCGCGACGCAAAGTAGTGGTATTGTGTTTAACAGTCTATGTATGTATGTATGTTCCTTTGAAGCACTATATAGACCAAACGCCTGGATCGATTTTTATGATTCATACGTCAATCGATTCCTCTTAGTCTGGCGAGTGTCACTAAAGATATGACGTTAGTGAAAATTCAATATGGCGACCACTGGATGCCATATTGTGAAAATGAAAAAAAATTAAGTCAACAAACTATGCCAAGTGTGGTATCGTTGCATTGATATTTAAAAATAATTTTTAGTTTTCTCTCAACATTTTTCAATTCGACTGACCGTTTATTATCTATATCGATTTAAAGTTTCGTAACAACCTTTCTCAAATATAGGTTTTTAGACAGTAGAAATTTACGATGAAAAGACGAAAAATTCGTATGACTGTGCGTGAATGTGGATGGACATATACTAAAGTAGCTAGTATATATATTGTCCAATATACCATAGGTAGTCCTACCTAAAGTATATAATGTCTGACGCGGTCGCCCATCTCCAACTTCTAACGATTTAGTACTCAACTTCAGTAGAAAAACTATATATAGTTAGATACCAACTTATTAATAAATAAATTAACTATAGCCACCTAGGTATTCATAACTAAAAAGTATAAAATAAAAAAAAATAATTAAAAATATCAAAAAACCCGACTGCGTAAAAAGTGAACTAAACTACGTACAAAATAAAAAAACTGAAAAGAAAAAACAAGCACTTAGATGTCCGGTGGTCTAGAATTCTACGGTTACGGTTAAAGATTTTTATTTCTCTAAAAGAATACAATTCACTTACAAGAGAAATACAAAACAAACTTAATACTAGGAAGTGCACGGAATTAATAACAAACTAAACTTATTGTTGTAATAAATAAATTCAAAAGTGGGTAAATAACAAAATATACATGTGGGTAAATAACAAAATATGACTTAAAAATATAAAATGACTATAAAACCTTATTACATATTGCTTGCTATTCTTATGCAAGTTGCGGTTAATAGACAATTCAATTGCTATGAGGATTAAAATTGTGAAAAGTCGCCCAAAACATGTTGTTTTAATTTATTTTTAAATAACAGAAATTTTTTCATATTTTTGATGTCGTTTGGTAATTAATTATGCAACTGAGCTCCTTCGTACAATATTTTTTCTTGCCGTAGTTTGTTCGTGGAGATAATAACTGTATATCGCTACCACGCCTCATAGAACGTTTTCGAGAATGTGATTTTAGTGTAAATGTAATTTTCGTGTGAATATTTTTGTTAAGTATTTTACGCACAAGTATAGATGTATTATATTTGTATAATTCTGATAATGACATCAATTGGGTTTCTTTATAAACTGTTGCCGTTGGAGTTAAGTAATCAAAAGAAGAATTCTATAATATATTATTGAATGAATATTATTGCAGAAAATAAAATACATGTTAATAATGGAACATAACAACTGAACAGTCGGGATCCATTGAAAAAAAATAGATTTGCTGTCGAATAATGGATCCCGACTGTTCAGTTGTCATGTTCCATTATTAAAATTCTCTCTCTCTCTCTCTCGTCTCTCTCTCTCTCTCTCTCTCTTTTTCTCCAGTAGAAGGCACACGTCTGCCATAAAGAAAATAAAATAATACATACATACATACATATCATCACGCCATATCCCTTGCAGGGTAGGCAGAGAGAACAGAGTGCCAGAGAACTCTATCTCTGCATACTTCACTCGCTTCCTCAACATTCATAATTCTCTTCATACACGCTCGCCGGTTTCGGAGACTCTTGACTCCACCTTCCTTCAGTACATGACCGATCTGGTCTAGGTAGGTTAGTCTCGGTCTCCCTCGGTACCTACATCCTTCCACTTTCGCATTGTATATCTTCTTAACCAGGCGTTCGTTCGGCATTCTTTCCACATGTCCGAACCATCGGAGCATTCCCTTTCGCATCTTTACACCAATACTCTCTTTCATACCTACTCGCTCTCTTACGTCGTCGTTACGAATGCGGTCGGTCAGCCTAACTCCACAGATTTTCCGCAGAGATCGCATTTCGACCGCATTAATTTTACTATCATACTCTTTTCTGCATACCCAACTCTCGCTTCCATACAGTAATGTTGGGACAAGCACTGCGTTATGTATTGCTACACGTGCCTTCTGGCTGAGGTGGTGGCTGCCGAGAAGTTGCCCCAACGCTCCGTTCACTCTATTTCCCGCATTCACTCTTCGCTCTATATCAGTGGTGTACCTTCCATCTCGGCTAAATCCACATCCAAGATATACAAATTCATCCACTTGCTCTAGTACATCATTACCTATTGTTACTCTTACATCTGTTCTGGTTTTATCTCTTTCAAAGACCATTATTTTGGTTTTGCTCACATTCACGCGTAGACCCCTTTTCTTACAATCTTCTGTCATTGTGTCGACTAGGGTCTGCAGGTCAATCGCTGACTGTGCCAGCAGGACTGCATCATCTGCATAAAGCAGAGCAGTGACCACTGAGTCGCCCATCTGGACTCCCACATTCATATCGTTCAACCTTTGGAGACATTTATCCAGATATATGATAAACAGCCTGGCTGACAGAACGCACCCCTGCTTAACGCCGATATTGACGTCAAACCAAGGCGACATTCCATCATCCAGCCGCACACAGGCTCTACAGCCCATGTAACTGGACTGCACAGCCTGTAGCAGTTTACCGTTAATACCATACTCCGGTAAAATGTCCCAAAGTTCCTTTCGTACAACCGTGTCAAATGCTCTCTCCAGATCCACAAAACTGCAGAAAACCCTCTGACCTAGAGCCAGATGCTTCTCCACAATGTTGCGCAGAGAGAACACTTGATCCATGCATCCCCTTCCACTCCTGAAACCTCCTTGTGTCTCACACAGTAAACCATCGGACACCATCCTCATTCTCCTTTCAATAATTTTTCCATACACTTTTGCTGCCAAACTGGTCAAGCTTATGGCTCTGTAATTTGCGCAGTCATAACGTGAACCCTTGTTTTTAAACAAAGGCACGATGACTGCGCTATTCCAGTCCCTGGGAACCATTCCCGAGCTCCAACATAAATTGAGGAGCAACAGGAACGCCTCCCAGACACAAGAGCCACCAAGCTTGATCATCTCGGCAGACACCATATCAATGCCCGCTGCCTTACCATTTTTCAAACTTCTTATCGCCCATTCAACTTCATCCATACTGATGCCATCGGAGGACGCCGTTGTCGAATGTTGATCTACTAAACCACATCCAACACCGGCGCCAACCGTAGCATCCGCATACATATCGCCAAAATATTCACTCCATCGGCTTAACACGTCTTGTGTTTGTGTAAGAATGTCTCCACCTTTAGACCTTATTTTATTCATTCTGAAGGCTGACCAACCACCCCGAGACTTCTTCACCTCCCTCCAAAAGAGTTTGGTGTTACCCTCGAAGTTTTTAGTCAGCCTATCTTCTGCACTCATACTTGCTCTATCACGTTTCTCTTTCACTAAGGCCTTGGTGTCATTCTTACATTGCCGATATATTTCTTTCTTCTGTTCAGTCATACTGTCATTCAGATTCAAAGAAGAGACATAGTCCAGCCACGCTTTCTTCTTTTGCTCTACGGAAGCTGCCACTTCCGCATCCCACCATGCATCACCATTTGTTTTTCTATGCTTCTTTGAACTTCCACATACTTCTTTCGCTGTATCTACCATACTCTCTTTCAATACTCTCCAGCATTCTTCAATGTCCGATTGCGGCTGGCTTGCCATCGTCAGCCGTTCTCGGACACCCTCTGCATACTTTTCTCTTACACACTCTTCTTGCAACCTTTCAACCTTTATTCTTTCAAGCCCTCCGAAGTGGACACGCTCTCGCCAGTGCCTCCACTTTCTGAACAGACCACTAAATCTCGCAATAACGAGATAGTGGTCCGTGTCGACTGTGGGGCCCCTGTAGGCTCTTGCGTCCAATATTTTGCTTCGGAGGCGACTGTCTACCAAAATTAAATCTATTATGCTTTTCTGTTCATTCCTTCTCCATGTATACATATGGATGTCCTTATGTTGGAAAAATGTGTTTGACACAATAAGGTTTTTCTCCATGCATACATCCGCTATGAGCCTACCTGCGTCGTTCACTCTCTTATCACCAAATGGACCAAGTACGTCCTCATAGTCGGGACGCTTGGTCCCCACCCATCCGTTCAAATCTCCGCACACAATCACGCGTTCACTGGTTTCTGCCATATCCAGAACTTCCCTAACATTGTCCCAAAACTTCTCTAGGTCTGATGCCACCGAGGATCCTACGGGAGCATATGCTACAACCATGAATACCTTGGTGACACCTAGTTTTATACGGACCCAGAGAAGTCTGGGATCATACATTCCGTAATCCTTCACACCTGAGGCCAAGCGAGAGGACAACAGCACTCCTACCCCCATGCTGGCTCGATCGCTCTGTGGTACACCAGACCACAGAGCCATCCCGCCACCAGGAAGATCGCAGGCGTCGCTGCCCCTTCGCTTGGTCTCTGTTACACAGAGCACGTCTAGCTGTTTGTCCGCCATGACGGATATCAGCTCGTGCAACTTACCTTCCACACAACCTCTTACATTCCACGTGCCCACCCGGCACTCCGTTCTCCTCGACTCGCCTAACTGGGCAAGGCGTGATGGGTGGCGGCCCCCATCGCCGCAACTGCCGATGTTCGTACCGACGGGGGCGGGTCGGTACGCGTCGCCTCCGGGGGACGCCCTAACCCGCATTGCGGTACGCATTTCGAGCCGGATTAGCAGTCTAATTAGACTGGCAGGGGACGCGAACGAGCACGCTCCGGACTATGCCCCCCAAATAAAATAATACGAGCCACAATTTGATATTCATACGACAGATCACACACTTTTTTAAATTAAAAGGCGCTTTTTATCGCTATAGAAACTTGCTTTTGATGCGCTGAAGTGAACTGAAGTGGGCTATTGTGTCTTCAATGTAGAGACTGGATAAAAAAGTATAAGAAATATTATTTTCGCTACATGTCCCAAGTTTTTATTTGAAATACAACAAGGTAGTTTCTTTCCGTATTACTTTCTTGCTCTTTAAGTTTCATATTTTCTTTTCGATCATAACTTCCTCTGAATTAGGGAGAAAATTGATTCCAATATATCACGTTGTCTACCGTATTTTCCGTGTGGTGACGGAATTAGAATACAATTCGCCACCCCCTATCTTACCCGTGGGTGATCGTACGAGACGACTAAAGGATATAAGACGCATATAACATCTATGAGAGAAGGAAAACTCGAAACAAAACCCTATACCAATACGTCTGACCAGTGTGGTGTAGCAGGTCAATTACACTTCCTTTATGGAGGAGGCTCGAGCCCAACAGTGGGACATTTGGGGCTGTGATGATGATGCTAGATACAACGAAAGAAGTATGTGGAAGCTCAAAGAAGCATAGAAAAACAACCGGTGATGCATGGTGGGATGCGAAAAAAAAATATATGGGCTGAGATGAGATGATGATGATGATGACTACCATATTTTCTTCTTTGACTAGAACCTGGCGTACTTCTATCTCATAGGCTCCTTCAAAGACAAACAACCAGAAAAATCTTAGACCATTCCAGGGTCTTTGAGCACACAAAAATTTGGAGCCAAATAGTATATCATAGTTTGTGATACAATTATTTCCTTGTTTCCAGTAAGCTATCTGAACGCATCGCATGTAGTGGAGATATCAGGTGGAAGATCGGGTCGTCTCCGAGCACCCAACTGGCCCCAGCGCGCCCCAGCTAGGTCGGCACTAAGTACCCGCATTGTGGCTCCACATCATCATACCCTATCGCTTGCATTCCTCGCCACCACGCTATCAACGAACCAACTCGACTGGCCATGCGGGCCAAATATAGGTTGGATACAGGTATGTTTATTCTAAGGCTAAGAAAATACATGGTCTCATCTTTCATAATAATACAAATAACACGGCCCCACAAAAAACCATTGGTTATGCGACAATTTAGACTATACTTTTTTGATGTATTTTGAACTGCTGAATCGATATTCGAAGTCAGAATTAAGATCCTATGTAGCATTTTTTAGATAACTTCATAACTTTATTATTCTCTTTTAGCGTCAACTAGATCGTTTTGGGAGAGTCTTCTGGGTTTATTATACTTAGATATTATACATACATATTGACACAAAGTTAGAAGTATTAACACTGTATAAAAATAAGCAGAATATCGATTCAGCAGCTCAAACTACGCCGGAAAATTATATTTCGTCTGATTCGTTTTTTTTTTATTGCTTATGGTGTCAAACGTGCTAACAGAACACCTGATGGTAAGTGTCACTGCCGCTCATGGACCTTTGCAATACTAAGGGTATAGCTAGGCCGCTGCCTACCAATACAATCCCCAAACCTACCCAGTTGAGCTTCCAGCTCTCTCGCTCACCGGACGAAGCGCAATAGCACATTACCATTACTCAGACGTCGATCTTCTGCGAGAGTGTGGTACTACCACGGACGGACCCGCGACTGTAGACATAAAACTGTCAATAGCGTGGTCCTACCAACCACTATTACTCGTCTTACAAACAACATTTCCTTTTTGTTTTTTTTTTTGAGATGTGTGTAAAATTTCTTTTTTTTTTTAATTAAATAGGTGTGCTCTTTTTCACCAATAACTCAAATTTCGTCGTTGCGCCTGCCAAATTCCATATGTTCATTTTTTTATTTTTCGTTATTTTGCACTAAACAAATCTCCATTTTACTCTTTATGTGTTGTTAAAATCCATTTCGTAATATTTGAACTAGAAACAATTTTATCAAATTCCATATGTGTTTTGTCCACTAGCAAAAAATCGTATGTACAGAAATACACATAAAGGATTTGTGTTCCATTGTCATTCGCGCGCGAAACATGTAAGCGAGATGTATGATCTTATCTAAGACTTCTTTGGATTCGTATAAAACTAGGTGTCACCAAGGTATTCATGGTTGTAGCATATGCTCCTGTAGGATCCTCGGTGGCATCAGACTGTAGATGTTTTGAGATAATGTTAGGGAAGTTCTGGATATGGCAGAAACCAGTGAACGCGTGATTGTATGCAGAGATTTGAACGGATGGGTGGGGCCCAAGCGTCCCGACTGTGAGGACGTACTTGGTCCATTTGGTGATACGAGAGTGAACGACGCAGGTAGGCTCATTACAGATGTATGCATGGAGAGAAACCTCATTGTGTCAAACACATTTTTCCAACATAAGGACATTCATATGTATACATGGAGAAGGAATGAACAGAAAAGTATAATAGTTTTAATTTTGGTAGACAGCTGCCTCCGAGGCAAAATATCGGACGCAAGAGCCTACAGGGGCTCCACAGTCGATACGGACCACTATCTCGTTATTGCGAGATTTAGTGGTCTGTTCAGAAAGTGGAGGCACTGGCGTGAGCGTGTCCACTTCGGAGGGCTTGAAAGAATAAAGATTGAAAGTTTGCAAGAAGAGTGTGTAAGAGAAAAGTATGCAGAGCGTGTCCGAGAACGGCTGACGATGGCAAGCCAGCCGCAATCGGACATAGAAGAATGCTAAGGAATATTGGAAGAGAGTATGGTAGATTTTCCGTGTGGTGACGGAGTAAGAATACTATTCACCACCCCATATCTTGCCCGTGGGTGATCGTACGAGACGATTAAGGGATATAAAACGCGTATGACGTCTGTGCGAGAGAAGGAAAACTCGAAACAAAACCCTATAACAACACGTCTGACCAGCGCGGTATAGTAAGTTAATTTCCCTTCCATTACGGAATAGGCCCAAGCCCAACAGTGGGACATTTATGGGCTGTGATGATGATGCTAGATACAACGAAAGAAGTATGTGGAAGCTCAAAGAAGCATAGAAAAACAACCGGTGATGCATGGTGGGATGCGAAAGTGGCAGTTTCTGTAGAGCAAAAGAAGAGAGCTTGGCTGGACTATGTCACTTCTTTGAATCTGAATGACAGTATGACTGAACAGAAGAGAGAAATTTATCGGCAATGTAAGGATGACACCAAGGCCTTAGTGAAAGAGAAACGTGATAGAGCAAATATGAGTGCAGAAGATAGGCTGACGAAAAACTTCGAGAGTAACACCAAACTCTTTTGGAGGGAGGTGAAAAAGTCTCGGAGTGGTTGGTCAGCCTTCAGAATGAATAAAATGAGGTCTAAAAGTGGAGACCTTCTTACCCAAACACAAGACGTGTTAAGCCGATGGAGTGAATATTTTGGCGATAAGTATGCGGATGCTACGGTTGACGCCAGTGTCGCATGTGGTTTAGTAGAACAACATTCAGTACCGGTATCCTCTGATGGCATCAGTATGGATGAAGTTGAATGGGCGATAAGAAGTTTGAAAAATGGTAAGGCAGCGGGCATTAATATGGTGTCTGTCGAGATGATCAAGCTTGGCGGCTCCTGTGTCTGGGAGGCGTTCCTGTTGCTCCTCAATTTATGTTGGAGCTCGGGAATGGTTCCCAGAGACTGGAATAGCGCAGTCATCGTGCCTTTATTTAAAAACAAGGGTTCACGTTATGGCTGCGCAAGTTACAGAGCTATAAGCTTGACCAGTTTGGCAGCAAAATTGTACGGTAAAATTATTGAAAGGAGAATAAGATGGGGTCCGATAGTTTACTATGTGAGGCACAAGGAAGTTTCAGGAGTGGAAGGGGATGCATGGATCAAGTGTTCTCTCTGGGCAACATTGTGGAGAAGCATCTGGCTCTAGGTCAGAGGGTTTTCTGCAGTTTTGTGGATCTGGAGAGAGCATTTGACAAGGTTGTGCGAAAGGAACTTTGGGATATTTTACCGGTATTAACGGCATACTCTGCAGTCCAGTTACATGGGCTATAGAGCTTGTGTACGGCTGGACGATGGAATGTCGCCTTGGTTTGACGTCAATATCGGCGTTAAGCAGGGGTGTGTTCTATCAGCCAGGCTGTTTATCATATATCTGGATAAATATCTCCAACGGTTGGGCGACTCAGTGGTCAGTGCTCTCTCTATGCAGATGATGCAGTCCCGCTGGCGCAGTCAGCGACTGACACTCAGACCCTAGTCGACACAATGACAGAAGATTGTAATAAAAGGGGTCTACGTGTGAATGTGAGCAAAACCAAAATGATGAAGCCAGAACAGATGTAAGAGTTACAATAGGTAATGGTCTACTAGAGCAAGTGGCTGAATTTGTATATCTTGGATGTGGATTTAGCCGAGATGGAAGGTACACCACTGATATAGAGCGAAGAGTGAATGCGGGCAATAGAGTAAAGGAGCGTTGGGACAACTTTCCGGTAGCCACCACCTCAGCCAGAAGGCACGTGTAGCAATACATAACGCAGTGCTTGTCCCAACATTACTATATGGAAGCGAGAGTTGGATATGCAGAATAGAGCATGAAAGTAAAATTAAGGCGGTTAAAATGCGATCTCTACGGACAATCTGTGGAGTTAGGCTGACCGATCACATTCGTAACGACGACATAAGAGCGTGAGTAGGTATGGAAGAGAGGATTGGTGTAAAGATGTGATAGGGAATGCTCCGATGGTTCGGACATGTGGAAAGAATGCCGAATGAACGTCTGGTTAAGAAGATATACAATACGAAAGTGGAAGGATGTAGGTACCGGGGGAGACCGAGACTAATCTATCTAGATCAGATTGGTCACGTACTAAAGGAAGGTGGAGTCAAGAGTCTCCGAAACCGGCGAGCGTGTATGAAGAGAATTATGAATGTTGAGGAAGCGAGTGAAGTATGCAAGAATAGAGTTCCCTGGCACTCTGTCCTTTCTGCCTTCCCTGCAAGGGATATGGCGTGATGATATGTGTGTATGTCTATTAGTTAAGGTTGATTAATGTTACTTTGTATGACAAACTCAGCTATACTACGTATCTATAAGTACAGATCAACAAATCATAGATCTTATTATCTTTTTATTTAATTAATTGTTAAGGGTGACTGATTATATACCTATGACATATTATTTTATTATATTTTGTAATTTAAGAAAACCTAAAGTTCACATAAAGTAGCCTTAAGATTTCAAAAGTGTAACTTTGCCAAATCCCTCATGTGTCATAATGCACTTACGTCATTATTTATAAAGGTCCCAAACCAGTTATGTGCATTTATTGGTCAAAAAAAAATCTAGCTCGTTAAATAAGTGATGTTTGCTAAACATTTTGTAATCCTAATGTCTTTAATAAATGTTAGTAATACTGCATTCAAAGTTTTCGAATATATCTGTCCCTTTATTTAATAACATGTTTTTTGTTGTTTCCCAAAACCTTGTGAAAATCACATAAGGGATCCGTCAGGCGCAACGACGATTTGTTAAAAAATTATACTAAATCAATATCTATCATAAAATACGGTTAAGTCTGTAAACATTGTTATATTCCTATAAACAGCAACAGGACTCCGTCAGCAGTAACGTAAAAGAGCAAACAAATTGACCGGACATTATCTTACTACCATCCGTCTTCGATTAGTCTCGTGTTTGGATACCAAACAATATTATCATTATCATCTCAGCTCGTCCCATTATTGGACTTGAGCCTCATTTACAATAGAAGGGTACAGGAGAGAGAGGTTGTAAGAGACCCTATAACACGCTACTCAGACAAGCTGTCAAAAGAATTTAATTCGAATTCTGCTTCTCTGTCATAGATATCGGATGCATATTATATCCTTTATTATATCACCGGTAAGAAACGGGGTGGTGAATTGTATTCTCATTCCACCATCACATGGAAATGATGCGAAATGGAACCAAATAACCACCCAAAAACCGCTAAAATTGAATTTTTCTGCGTTTTACATACCACTTAAAAGTAAGAGACAGAATATTTTTTATTACTTACGGTGGCAAACGGGCTGACAGTACATCTGATGGTTGTCACTGCCACTCATGGATCTTTGTAATACCAAAGGTACCACTGCCTACCAATACAAACCCCAAACCCACTCCAGTTGGGCTTCCGGCTCTCTCACTCACCGAACAAAGCGCAATAGCACATTGCCATTACTCAGACGTCGATCTTCTGCGAGAGTGTGGTACTAACCCGGACGGACCGGCCCGCGGCTGTATACAGAAAACTATCCACAGCGTAGCCTACCACTATTATGAAAATAATAAACTATTTTGGGATAAATCTGATCACTAAATTCTCGTTAGTTCTAAATCGACTTGTTATGCTTTTAATAATGTTTTTTTCGTGTTTAGGTGAAAGATAGCTACACAGATAACAACGGCACTGAATGGACATTATGTGGTGTGGAGCGGAGCCGTCGCAAAGTAGAACCTCGGACGCCTCTCATCATTAACTCATACTTACACTCTTTAATTGTTACCCAATATGCAGGGGAACAGGGCGTTAATATGGACATCTCTCTCATAGTCAATAAAGGTAACTAAATAATTATAATATAAAACCATATAAATTGCCTATCAAATCAAAAAGCTTTGGAAATAACTAGTTGTAAGTATTAATTTACTTGAATTTGATGGCCAAATAATCACAGGACGATTTTTAAAATCTCCACAATCTTTCACGATTATAAAATTAGCAAAATTTATTAATCCTACTGGATTAGCTTCAATATCACAACCCTCATACTGTAATATCAATAACACAGATAGCGAAATGGTTAAGCCAAAACATTCTGTGAACAAGTATTCAGTTAAAACATGATTTTTAATTATTTATAAATACCCGATTACGAAACGAAAAATGATGTCACAAGCAGGGTTCGAACCCGCACCTATTGGGAGTCCGGCCCAATCGTGCTGCCACTTACACCACCGTAAACTATTGTAGGACATGCAAATCTCGCTTCGTATCATATTAACGTTTTCAATTCGTATCATATTTACGTCATCTAAACATTGTCCGGCAGTTGCCACCGAAGACAAAGATCGGGTACCGGTGGCCCGCTCGCACGCCCAAGAGAGGTGCTTGCAGGGTGGGTCTATGGGGTTGCGCGCCGCCTCTTTCGTCGCCCCGGACCGATTTGGCGGGGCGCAACAACGTCCATAGCCTACCGCAAAATATAATATTTATAAATAATTAAGCATATTAAATGCTAAAAATTTCAGTAATTTGAATGATTTTTAATGTTAATACATTTCCAGATCCAGAGTATCAAAATAAAGTGTTAATGTTATCAGAAGAAACAAGCTTAGAGTCGTGTTATCCAAACCCCTGTTTACACAACGGTCAATGTAAAAACGATGACAGCAAAAACTTCTGTCAATGCGCTGGATATTATACTGGTATGTACAATAAGTCTCTCCCTATGGTAACCGGTTGAGAGTACAATACTACCTCCTTAATCTGCTGTGGGAGTCGTATAAACAAACTGAAGGATCTCCAGAAGGATGGACAGTATCCTTCTAGAAAACTTATAACACCACCTGTTGATTACCAAACTACTAGTCAAGCGTGGCAGTTATAGCCCTACTTCCACTTCCAGCTTAGATATACCTATGTCATATATACCTATGTCAACAGCAGGCGTTAAGGGGCTGATGGATCTAAAATAAAAGAACCTGAAGCCATCTTTTATATCATACATCTGTCAAGTGTCAGAGTTTGTTTCCTGTAATTTTCAAATAGCCATAAAAAAATATTTAAAGAAAACTCAATAAGTTTTATTTCCGACACAACATTTAAGTTTGGTACATCACATTATATTATTGGGCCACAAACAATGAAAAACATGGCAATAAATTATGCTACTTTTATTTTTTACCTGAGTAAAATTTTTCAGTGAATGGTTTTAAGCATTTGTTAGTCTCAAAAGATATTTTGGTTTCGAATATTTAATGTCCTAAGCATTTAAATTTAATGTCTTCTGCCAAATTTTAAACTAAATGAAAAAAGCTAATCGTAACCAAACCATGACGTAACAATTAAAAGCAAGAAATCCAATTCCAGGTATATTTTGTCTGGTAACCGCGTGCGAAAGATCTCCATGTATCAACGGCAACTGTTCCCTACTCTCCGCTGGCATGACCTCTGAGTCTGGAGAAGCTTACATGTGTATCTGTGCGAGAGGATACCGTGGCAAACGATGCGCTGAACGAATACGTGCATGTGCTTCAAAACCTTGCAACAGTAGAGGAGCATGCACTGAGAGAGATGGGGGCTTTTTGTGTCAGTGTAATCCATCATGGAAGGGCAAAAGGTAAGTAAGTTCAAATATAGGGATTCTCGAGAGACTGAAAGTTACTAAGGCAATATATTCTATCAGGTGCGAAGTACCAAATCCAACTCCAAACATCATCGGCCTTGGTCAACGAATGATACAAGAGCCGTTCTGGCTTGGATTGATAGCCGTTTTTGTAGTACTTGGCGCCATCGGACTCGTTTGGTGCGCCAAGCGCCACTTTCCAGAGAAGATCGAAAAGCTCCTCGCTGAAGAAGCGGACCGCTGCGCGAGACGTAAGTACCACAAACAATATAACGGAGGACAAATCTTTAGGCCCCCAAATATTCGATCCAAAAATGAATAATTTTGCTCTGTAAGCACACTTTCAATAATTTCAATTCAGCTTGTCACAATCACAGTTATTAACACGGGTTATTTACAAGTAGTGTGTACCATTTAAATGGGAGAGGATTAGTATACTTGTGATTCACAGTAAGATAATGCTTTATTTCAATATTTTGTCAGATTGTTTCCGCTGTACTCATGTATTTTCTCAATAAACGCACTGTCTCTGGGATGGTAAGGACACGTTTTGGGTAACTTTCTTCTTTGACTTATTTTCCTCTGTGTTTTACTGACAGCCCCAGAAATGTTGCTATAGACTGTAAATATTGCTGCGTCTGATGCATGTATTGATCTAGATGATTGTCTAAAAATAGATATTACTGAAATTTCTGGAGCGTGTCGTAACACGATCCTTTTAACTTGATTTAAAATCAAACAACCAGAAATAATCTTAAAGTATCATCCAGAAGAAAGTTTTTATCAGTTTGAAAGTCAAGTTAAAATAATTGTGTAAATAGTTATATCGAAAAGGATTGCCAGAAGCTACACCAGATTTGCAAAAACAACAATGATATCCCAAAGAGGCAATGTGCTCTATAACATTTTTATTGTCTCCATATCCATTACTCGGAGTTAGTTTGCTTGATATTCAGTGTTGCAATATGTGTCGTTTTAGACTCGGCTTTTTGATACTGTTTACTTAATGTCAACATTCGATGGTAATGGCGTTCTCTCTACGTATTTCTTTGTCTTTATATCAAGATGATTATGAAATCTTATGATCTCAATACTATTAAAAAGTTACTTAAACGGGAACATTAATAATATCGATTGTAATAGTTTGCTTCTATTTAGATCCGTAACTCTCGGCTGAGGTCCACATATAACTGTTAGTTTTAAACATTAATGCTTATTATGTGTTGAAAACACGTTCATGACTAATATTTGTTTCTATTTTATCGTGAACTATAAGTTCAAGAAAATCAAGAATGTCTTGCTGATTCAAATTGAGACACCATCCATTTTGCTTATTTAGTTGTGAGCATACAATTTCAATAACTATTATTATGTCTACTATTCTATCAATTCCATAACTACTAACTAGCTGATTGTCTTCACAATCATTTTCAATTGTTCTATTAAAGAATCTTATGATACCTTAATAATTTTTGAAAAATTTTGTATTGATTCGTACTGACTGACTGATATATTCGTGATTCATTTTAATATTTATTTAAATAAAGCAATAATGTTCATATCATTTTAAAAGTCAGCTACTTTCTTCGATTTAGATAAAGAATTTAATATATTTCAAATGCTTTGATAACGCCTATGAAGTCATGCAACCATACCCATCACTTAGTCTGTGATCGTAGAGAGTATGTCTTAATTAAATCTATGGAGTCCAATTATAAGGCTGATATGTATGTTTGTTCTATTTTGATTCCGAACTTCATTCGACTTCATTATAATTATCCATTTACTGCAATCCCAATATTTGCGGCTATACTTTTAATTGCAAAATCTCCATCATCGGTTCATTGAAAATTCTTTATAAACACATATTTTTCACTTTGTTGATATGGACTTTACTAAACATTATTGTTCTCATACAAAACTTCAATAAATTTGATATAATTAACGTAATGAACCGGTGTTAAAAGACTGTCTGGCAATCCTATATGTGTGGGGTTAGCTCCTCGAGTTGTGGGCGGGTCGCGGGGCTCGCGGCGCTACGCGGCGGTGCCGACGGAGGGCGCTTGACGTCAGCGCGGCCGTGACGTCAGCGCGGGACTGACGCTGCGCTTGTCCACAGCGCCGCACGCCGCGCCGCAGCGCACGCTACTCACGCGGCTGGGTATCCGCAAGCCGTCGGTGTCGGGGCTCGCGCATCCGCGAGCCGCGCGCACCTTTAGCTTGGACGATCTGTTAAAGCCGCCGCCCGGACGTAAGGACTGGAGCGAGCCGCGACTTTACCGCGCGCTCCGCACTACATTGTCAATCGCGTTCATACCATACTTGAACCCACAAATTAAACAAACATCTTCTCGTCACCATCTCGTAATTCAGTAATCAACATTGATACGATACTTTGATGAGGAGAAGTTGCAAGATTGTGGGGATAGAATCGAACATCTCTATAATTGTCATCTCAACATACATGTTACCGTTTAAATCAAAATGCGATAAGCATTTTGTGTTTAATAGATGTACATGCTGATTTTAGATTGTCTATTTACTTAATAGATATACGTCATGTCCTAAAACATTACAATATTCATGAACATTGGTGGCTAACCATTAATATATAACATTTAAAAGCCTTTTGTCTGTTATATCAGATCCATCTGTTATATGGAACTAGCAACAACTAAAATCTAGATTAAGATCATTATAATTGTAATCAGAGAACCTATCTATGGTATGATTTATAAGAACCTATTACCATGTAATTGAAATGAATAATGATCATATTATTTCGATTCTCTTTCCAAAGTCTAATTTTTTTTACATATTATCAAGTTTAAGTACGACACAGGGCTTTACAGGTACGTTTCATACGATTTGCTGGATCATACAATATCGCAAAACATTTTATCAAACATCTTGCGGAGCGCGCGGCGACCGGAGCTCGGTTAGCACTGGATGTGTCCCCGCTGTGAATGAAATTTTTTATGTGGAATGCTAAATTACCAACGTAATATGGTCCCGCTATCCTTATTATTACTTTTACTTCAAATGTCGATGTGTGCACCCCAGACAGCACAAACACTTTCTCTAATGTAGTCGCTCCTTCCTTCGTTAACACCTTTCTAGATCGTCCAACTAATTTAGCCTCTATTTTGTTAATAATATTTATTACTTTATTCACTACAACTGTCAATTTGTTCATCAATACTCTTAAATTTAATCAATATTATTGACAACCTAAAGGCAATTTTATCTGTGTGAATGACGCTAGCATGCTGTTACAGACACTGTTTTGTCTTGCTAACTATAATTATTGTATCTTTATTTATCTAACAACTCAAAACAAAACATTGTTTTACAAATTTTTAGATGTTTAAAATCTTTCGGTTTGCTAAGCCTCTGTAGCTTTCAACGTTGCTTTTTAATTCCTGTTAATATATACAACATGGCAGATCAACATCTCTATTATTTGTCATTCTGTAATCATGGACACAACACATAACACTTCGAGTTATTAAATAAATTGGCACTTTCAAAATTTATGAATTCAACGCACTTAACCTAAAGAGTTGGCTTCCTTAGTACGCACTACCAGGGATCCAAGGCATGATGATGATCTTTCAAAGAATAAGTATTATTATTCTTCAGTCCCCTTAAAAAGTTCTAAATATTGTGTTGCTTTTGTCATAATTATTCGATGTTGTTGCTTTATATCATTCTAGTCAACACAATGATTTGGTATATATGAGTATTTTTGTACAGGTACACCGTCACCACGAAAGAAGCGAAATAATTCTACGCCAACTAAGAAAAACGCTGCTGAAAAGAAACAAATTTTACAACAACTTATAAGCCCAGCAACAACAAATGATCATTCGAAAAAAATTACAATGGGAGAGCTGATTCAAATGTCTGAAAAAAGAACCTTAAGCACAGTTGAAAGTGCACCAGCGTTCGTTGATTATGGAAATGAAAACAAGGAAACTTCATTTGCTAGTGAAGCATCAACGCCATCAACTTCGCCGTCCATGAGACACATATCAGATCCTAAATTGGAGAAAAAAGTCACATTTGCCAGATTATTAAATAAAGTCTCTGCAGAAATGAGTTCTAGTTCTGAAGTGGATATGGTAAATACTATAGCTATTCCGATGGCAGTTATAGCTGATAGAGGAATGAGGGCAAAAGCTTCCAGCACTCCACCATCTCCAGGAGTAGAAGTTAGATCACCACACAGTACATCTAGCAATCAAGGAAGTGATTCTATGTCAAGTTTGGACCTAACTTTAGCTAATGCTGCTTTAAAAAAATATTCCAGGTTTGTTAAATCTATACTAAAAAATCATCTAAAAATCTATTTCGGTTATTTTACAGCAATTCTATCTTAATATAAACTTGCAGAACTCCCAAGATTTCCAGTGCAGATTCAATCCTTGCTATGTTCCGTAACTTTTCATCGTCATCAGCGGCGATGGTTTCAAGAGCTTCGTCAGGTGGAGTTTCCGTATCCAGTACCCCTTCAGCATCGTCGCCCCAAGATGATACCGTGGATGCGGATGATATATCCCTTGCATCATCTCATATACCATCATTAGCACCAGACTCACCTGTTACTAGACCACATAATACTATTGAAATTCAGGTAATCGAATTTATTATTCAAGCTGTTGTTTTAAATAATTAATTAATCAAATTAACTAATTAAATTGTATTCATAGGTTCTGGATCCATTAAGCGCACATAAATCATCTTCGTTAGGCAGCAACTTACTTCACCCACCATCCATCTTATTGGAAGTTCCAAGTGGTGCTAATAAGTGCTTATCTCCTATCAGAGAACTTCCAACACCATTACCGACTCCTCTACCTACACCTTTACCAACTCCATTGCCTTCCCCTCGTATGCCTAGAGCTGCTATGGATATAGATGGAAAAAGTGAGTCTCTTGCAACCTGTGTATCTCCCAGTGAGGATGAACTAGAGGAAATTAAATGCGAAACAAAGACCGAGAGACCTACATCTTCTTTGAGGCTAAAGGTATGGTGGTAATCTTAAGTAAATAAAAAATGTTAAGAATTATTTTACTATCTTAAGTTAAAGATTCAACCGATTTCAAAAGTACACAGTATATCTTACTTTATTTCCTTTTAAAATAATAAGCTACCTAAGACAATTGTCGCTTTTATTTATTTATAACTATGTAGTTAATTCATTTGAAACATTTGAATCATCAATAACACTTATCAGAAAGTTTAATCGTAAATTGGATGCGTTTTAATTTAAATTTAGTTTTAACTTAATTGAAACTTATCCAATTTAATAGAAAATTTTGGTATGTGAGTTGGAATTTAGGGTCACGTCAACATTAGATGCTATGTTGCGAATACACTTTCAATTGGTGGCGCTAGTCGTCCGTTAAACGCCTAGAATTTTCTTACTACCTGTGAGTTTGTGGAAGCTCTTCTCTTACAGTACTTTGAAACAGATTCATGTACAATATTTACCAACACAATCTACTTGTAGTGATTCTTTTCTAACTCACAATTTAATTTTAAATCAAGAGGTATTTTATAATTCATGCCAAAATGTTTTTTTTTTTTATTTTAAACAAATAACAATTTGAACTATCGCAAACTTTTCCGTTTATCTCAGAGTTTATTTTACAATTTTTTTTCATGTAAGACCTAGATATAATCTAATATTGGACATCCTTCCGTAATTACTAATATTGAAAATATTTGACTCTATGTATAGTCTTATTTTATAAAAATAACGACGTTAGTTAAAACAAAATTAAAATACTCCAAGATCCATAAGAATTTCATCAACTTCACATTAATCAAAATTCAGTGTTAGTTCTAATTGTTATTTTCATGACAAGAATGTAATGAGTTCTATATCATAAAACTCACAAGATCACAACATACAAATAAACATTATGTTTACTTTTACAGTTACGCCAACCGCACATGAGCACAGATACGCCGACATCCTCCACGCATGTCACAGACTCCCCTAGCCCTAGCTTCACCCACAGCCAGGACTCTGAACGAGAGCTGTCCTCTCCATCCGTAGCGCCATCAGCCATCTGTGTGCCGGTATTAACAATCGATCGACCATCCCCTGGATCCCCTCCGCCTCGACGCACCCCGCCGCACCTCGAGTTCCAGCCCCCGCCCCTGATCACCGTCACGTACAACGCCAGCGAAGAATCCGACGAACCATTGTCTCCCCGTCCACCACCGCCCTCCGCTAACATGTGCTACCTAAGCCCGTTTTCGATGTCAGCGCGGGGAGAACGCGCGCCGTCCGAATCGAACCTCTCATCATCAGGGTACAGCTCCATGGCCAGCCCGGGACCCTCGCGCTGCGGCTCGAGCAATCCTCTCTGCCCGTCGGAGATGGAAGACCCCGGATCTGGCGGCGGCCCCTCCTGCTTCCAATCCAGGAGGCGCCCGCTCATGAAGACCAACTCCAGCCCGGCAGCCTCCAACGACGACAGTAAGGAACGTAGGCGCGGCCGCTCTGACTCCGAGACGCTCTCCGACGATCCCTTGTTAGAGTCCAATGATGAGGGCATAGGGACGGATGAGAGAGTAGACGACGTACCCTCCAGTGCGAAAGAGATGGAACTGGTCGCGTTGAAAGAGACTTTGGAAGTGCCTCAGGCGACCCTGTGCTCCCCTAGCGGAGTGACAAAGTGCTCTATAGTTAAATGTATAAGTGTGGAGAGAGGACTGGATGAGAAGGCTAGTCTGAGGCCACCGACTTTATTATCGGAGGGTAGTAGACCCTTGAGCCCAGTCAGTTCGAGGAGTGAGAGTCCGCTGAGCGACAAGACAGGTCTGGGGAGATTCTCGCCGCAATTTTACGGTCGACAACTGCCGTTTACAGATTCCGATGGGTTGTACGACTTCCCGAGTTCGGAATGCGTGAAGGGCGCTAACAAGTTGGGCGGGAACTGTCAGAAGAAGAGTGGACGCAAGAGAGATCGGCGAACAACACGGACAGCGTCGCACGATGTGACTGGAGGTGCCGCGGGGCAAGTCAAGTCCACACTGCCTCATATGCCACACTCCATGCATAATTTATTGGAGGTGAGTTACCACATCCCATTGACAATAAATCGATTTGAATCCATATTCATCATCATCATCAGAGCTAGATCCTCCCTGGTGGTTGACCTACCGTATACCACGTTTTTCCGTGTGATGACGGAATAAGAATACAATTCACCATCCCCCTATCTTACCCGTGGGTGATCGTAAGAGACAACTAAGGGATATAAATCGCATGTAGCATGTCTATGCAAGAGAAAGAAGATTCGAAACAAAATCCTATACCAACATGTCTGATAAGCGTGATATAGTAAGTCAATTTCCCTGCCGCTATGGAGGGGGCTCGAGTCCAACAGTGGGACATATATGAGCTGAGATGAGATACCACACTTGTCAAACGTATGAGATTTTATTTCGAGTTTTTCTTCACTTGTATAGATGTAACTTGCATGTCCTATTCCGTAGTCTCCTTTTACAATACCCACAAGCTAATAAGGGGGTGGTTAATTGTATTTTCAATCCCTCACCACACGAATTTGAATCCACAATGGTTTTCTTTTTAATATTATTAACATTAGAAGGCAAACTTCATTTGGTAAACTACAGACTTATTAATGGACCATCTGGAGTGAAATGGTAACTAATTGTCCTGAATTTACCAATTCCTGAAGATTGCAGAACTATTGGTATGCTCTGAAAACTAGGATAGCGTTTTGATAGCGAATTGATGTTTAAAAGCTGTGAAAGTTGAAATTTCCCCCAGGTGCCAGGTAGTAGAGAAGGTGGCACCCGTGGCCGGAAGGGGGGTCGTCGACGTTCGCGATCACAAGCTCCTGCTCCTGCCTCATCATCATCATCTGAGGACTCTGTTTCAAACGCTAGTGTAGCCAGCATAGCATCCGCCAGAGAACTAAGGCTACCAGATATCGAATTGCAGGTACAAAAGTTAAAATGTTAAAGTTTGGTGTCTGTGTATTGTATAAATGTCCGGAAAGCTTTATAAAACAAATATTAAAAATCAACATTAATAAAAAAAAAAGATATCATTACTTTCATGTTTTTATTTAAAAGATTTTGCGAGAAGTAAACCTGAAATTAAAATACTGACAGTTATGTCCTAGCAAATTATAAGGCGCAACGACAATTAATCCTAAACTCTTCGACGCTTCTGTCAATAATTTTAATTGATAAACTTTTTCTTACCTTAATATATTAATAAATTACTCATATTAAAAATATTGTAACATTAATACCAGGCATTGTTCGTTCTGCTGTTTACAATTTGTTGTGACATAATGATACATATGCCTGTTATATTTACTAAACAAATCCTACAAAAATACACTTAAATATTTTGCACTAGCCCGGCCTATATTATTGTTATGTCTCCGCGCGCTTCGTCTAGGTACCACACTTGTAAAATGCGGCAACTAAAACTACACATTTTTTCACGCACACGTTCTTGTAAAATATCTTATACATAAATATACACACTAGAATATAAAGTTGCCACATTTAAGGAGCTATCGTCTTTAGGTATTCGGGTATCGGTTCCGAGCGCGCGAAAACCTATCAATAATTTAAAAGCCCGCCATAATAATTCCCACAAGATTATTTGCACCTTTCTCACTTATTATATTTTGTATTAATGTATTTTTTTCTAAAAATTACATAACCTAAAATGTAATAAGGTTAGCTATTTATATTTTTTTTAGATAGACTAGGTATTTGTTAATGTATTTTCAGCTATGTGAGCCGATGCGGTCGCGGAAACCGCTCCGGAGACAAAAGTGCCGTAGTTCTGAGGTGATTGCTACGTCACCACGATAAACTTCGTATAATATTTATGTATAAAAGGGATACAATCTTTTTGAAGTGAAACTTCATTAATCGTAAAAATCAATTTGTATAGATAACATAAATTAACGCTATAGTAATTATATTCAACAGCCAACGGCAAGATCATCAATAAAATATATTTTTATATTATTGAAGTTTCTCTTCAATCCTTCAATTGCACGAGTGATTTTCAAAACTTATTATAAGTGTTTATTATTTAGAATTGCTACTTTTGTGACTATATGTTATCAATTTCATTAATTATATTTCGTAAACATTTAATTGAATGTATTAAAATTAAATCATTAGATAATATAAAATTTAATCAACATTAGCATCAGCCAGTAAAGTTTCTTGGAATGAAAAATATATGTAGTAGACTAGATTGAACGATTTGAAAAACTATTGGATTTTTTTTTACTTAAATTACGACGTCATTATATTTCCATAAGATATTATGCATGATACATTAATCTGTATAATGTAGACTACTTCGACGTATTATTTATGCTTTTAGTCATATTAAATGTTGATAACAATTTTTTCAGGATACATCTTCGAAGATATCTTCAAGTTTAGACTTAACAGAGGACTCGAGGAAACCGGCAAAGGTCAACAAATTAAGAACAATTAGTAACCAGATTAGGTATGTGCCGTATGTATCCTGATTCTATTATTAAATTGTCTTTTACCCTTTTTTTTTAATAATCACAACTCTGTGCAATGATAAGTAGCAACATGCGTTGAAACTATCATCATCTCAGCTCATATTTATATATCCCACTATTGGGATCGAGCCTCCTCCATAATAGGAGTAACATTGGCCTACTATACCACGCTGGTTAAACGTGTTGGTATACGGCTTTGTTTCGAGTTTTCCTTCTCTTGCATAGATGTTATATGCATTTTATATACCTTAGTCGTCTCTTTCGATCACCCATGGGTGGTGGTGAGTTGTATTCTTACCTCTTTGATAATGTAATTGTTAACCAGACGGCGACATGCAGAGTTGGCCTAGGTCTTGGATAAAACTCTTAGTCGCCTCTTACGACATCCACGAGCAAAGTAAGGGTTGGTAGTATTCGTGCCGCTATCAAACCAACAGTATTATGAAAGGCCGTATTTTAAATGTTATCGCAAAGATTTTATTCTAAATCTCCATTTGTTAATGGGGATATTCCTTCATTAGTCTCTCTGCAATGTAGGAATATGTTTTGGAAAATTAAATCGTTCAAATCCTGGGCAGATTTTCTAGAAATATTCTATGGAACAAGAGAAAACTGTATATTTTTTTTTTGTAATGGTAGGCTATAGTGTGGACGGCCACCGAAGACAAAGATCAGCGTCGTACCGAGGTTTTACCACACTCTCGCAGAGAATTGTTGTCTGAGCAGTAGTAATGTGCTCTTGCGCTTCGTTCGGTGAACGAGAGAGCCGGAAGCCATACTTTCTGAGTGCGTTTTAGTAGCTGTACACCAGGTATTGCAAAGGGCCATGAGCGGCAGTAACACTTACCCATAATCGTGCTGCTTACTCGTTTGCCACCTTATGCAATAAAAAAATATTCTATTAACTTATTGCGATCATCATTCTAAAATTTATAAACAAACTTTCTTTTACCAGATTTCTCCGTCGATTAGAACGTAGTTTGAAAATGAAAGAAAGTTATCCAGCCCTCTCCGATGATGAAGGAGACGAGTCTTCAAGCGTCACATCCCCCCTACTCCAAGGGAGAAAAGACTTAAGTCGATTGCCGAGCCATGCGATATCAGCTCCTCTTCTTAGTACAGTTAGGCCCAAAATCACAAGGCAGAGACGTTACGATAGATCACTGATAAGTGAAGATACGAGAACTTTAAACACTGCAGCGGCCCAAGATAATTCTGATTGAACGAAATATTGAGATTGCAATCAAATAAATATATAGGTTTAAGATCGGGTATATTTCAAAAGTTCTATAAAATCGAATTAAATATCAGCTCCCAAATAGCCTATTAAATGTGGCAGTCGAAGTATCCTTTTTGGACATTGCGTGTAATTTCCATATTGTACCAGCTATCAAATTGATATAAGTATACAAGATTCTAATCTAATGTGATATATTAAACTAAGTAACACGAACAGTAGTGATGTTTTTGAGTAGATTATAATATTTAATATAACGTTTTGATTTTCTTCAGTTCACTTTTGATGTCTCGGATTAATATTAATGAATAGCTTCATATTGTAAATATTTTCTCGATAGCAATAACTTGTTTGTAGGATTTTTTGTAGAATGAAATATTTTTACTGTAAGTAAATACTAGAGTTATTATGTATAAAAAATACAATACGTCATCACATTTTTCAATTTTCGTAAGTTTAATTTCGTTTGACAGATAGGTGTATCGTTTATTAAAACTATAATTTAGCTGAATCCATTGTTTGTGTTATAAAAATCTATGTATAAAATGCTTTTTGTAAATATATTAAACGTATTGCTCAAATGCATATTTTGTGAAATCGTTTTGTGCGCACTTTTTGCTACTTTGTAAATAAAATAACTTATTTATTGTATGTAAATATTGGATTCGAGAGAACTTCTTATTTTTTCTTGACAAAAAAAATACATGAATGATAATTTAGATTGTAAGTATAAAACAAAATGAAAGGCCCAAAAAAATCTGTATACCAATTGCACAATTACTACTTATATACAAATATATGTATATCACTATAAGCACTCGTTCTATAAGATATATATATTGATATCTTAAACTAAATATATAGGTACTTACTGACGCACCAATAGACTATTTAATGGCGTTAATAACTAGATAGTTCAACACGAATCGTGAAAGCTTTATAGGTTATCCTCTTGATAGTTCCCTCTTTCGTTATAACTTAACGCAATTTTGACATAATTATAACCTATAGCAATCAATAGTTACCTAGTTTAGCGAGCCTTATAGCATAAACATTAAATATACCCTCACTTAACCTAATTCAATTCATTTCAAGCGTATTAGTGAATATTAAAAATCCAAGATATTTAAATTCCTTATTCCTATATATTAATCCTCTTCCTTTTAATATATTTATTGGTTCTGATAAAACTTAGTAATTAGTGAATTGACTAGATTAGATACAGTTGCAGCAATAATTTTATGTGATTCGACTGTACAAAGACTGACATTATTTGTGCACTAACAAAACTAAGACATCTATGTGTATGTTTTTGTGTCTATAATTACTATATGTACTAATGTTTAATATATATACTTTAATCTTTGATAAGTATGTGAGCTAATAATTCAATACATTCAATTTTTTTATTTTTAATCACGTTAATCTAGAAAGAACATATTATGTCATAATTTGTTTTAGCAACTGTAGCATCACAATACATGGCCATTTAGACGGTTATATAATTTTATTTTAAATCTAATGTAAACTAATTGCGAAATCCAAAAAAAAGTTATATTTGGGATTTTTAAAAAAAAATGTTTGTAAAACAAATGAATGATAATATTTAGTAATGAGGACGTCCTTAATGCAATATCTATACCAATGTAGTTATGTTCGGAAAATTCTATTATAGTCATTCCATCATACCTTGACCTTCCCAAGTTATACTAATTATAATTATATTCACTGCTTATACGCGTCTAAGTGTAAAATAGTGTAACTAAAAATTATGTAAAACAATGGCCTGCTCATTGAGACTGATTTTCTAAAACTTTAAATCTTAAATGTCGCTTATTAGTTTCTCTCACTTGACGGTGTGTGGAATTGTGGATGTGTTTAATTTGTCTATGGTTTGATGTAATATCTCTATGTTCAGAGATCTATGAACACTATCTACGTTTCCGTGCCTTCATCTCTCATAAAAAAAATGTTCGGTTGCATGTTATTTGACATTTCTATTATAAATTATACGAGTTCATACTATATATATATATATATATATATATATATATGTGTTTACTCAAATCATAAACTATTAAAACTATTTTCTTAGTTATCTTAGTTATTGGCGAAATCTTGTGAATGCCTTTACAAAAAAAACACTATTTTCTTTTTCGGTTTTTATCATATTTAATATAATTTTATTTTATTATTTTACAGATTTAATGGTCGTTAAAAGACTATTATGGTTTTATTTTTAAAATGCGTTAGACTATATCAGAAACGTATGTTGATGTTCACACTAAAATTAAATGATAGCATAACTTATGATTTATTAAATTTTTTTATTTTAAAAAATTACAGAGACAAAAAATGTTAGAATGTAAAATTGCACTACATTAAAGAAATATAAGAATTAAGAAGTAATCATTGATGACATAAGAAAATATATGGAAATAAAAATTGCACGCTACACAAAAAAATATAAATATTTCTCGTCAACCGAATATAATGTAACGATTTTAAATATTTACCCGAGTTATTGCACATATGAAATAAAACTATTTTTGTTAACGGATTTAGAGCGGTTTCGCACTACGTCCGATCCGAATCCGTGAAAATATGGTCCGTCGTAACCGTAGAACTATTTCAATGGTAATTTACGCACTATATCCGATCTCCGTCATCAGATTTCTTTCCGTCATTCTAGAATCTCTACAAGTGCGCAAGCAATATCCGAATTCGGTCCGAGTTTTCTAGATCTATATTTTCACAGTTTCGGATCGGATTCGGATCGAACGTAGTTAGTGCGTAACGGCTCTTAATCGCGTAAGGATTATTATCACGCCTTTTTTTTCCGCCGATGACTATGTTGAAAGGTTTTCGAAAAAAGTTTCATACCACACAAATATAATGTCGCAAATTTTAAATTAGGGATGTTATAGACCATCGTAACCGTAACCGAAACTATCGGATATACGAAAAGAAAATATATCCGAAACCGCTATATAAGTTTTGAATAATCTTAGATATAGTTAGTGTTTCCACGTTTCCTTTCAACCAGCCCGACTAATAGTCTAATCGTAAGCCTATTCAAAGTGGAATGAAACTATAATCAACCTCATGCTTTTATAATTCTCTAAAAATCTACTATTCGTAACCGAAACTGTCTGATAGTCCGAAATAATTTCATATACGTAATCGCATCTGAAAGCATTATATGTTATTCCAATCCAGATTTGAAATTTCATATTCGAAACATTTAAATAAAATAAAATTCTTTAGTGTGTAAAACTAGAGCCACTTGTTTATTCGCTGAAAGACAGCTATAGGCTATCCTTTCTTACTACTTTGAAGCCACCCATAAATAATTAAGTACACCTTATAAGAACATGATAAAGAATTATTGAAATAAAACTACTTTTACGGATTCTATCGCGTTTGTATTTGATTTATAATTTCCCGACGTTTCGAACACTTTACAGTGATCATGGTCACGGGAGGATGATCACTGTAAAGTGTTCGAAACGTCGGGAAATTATAAATCAAATACAAACGCGATAGAATCCGTAAAAGTAGTTTTATTTCAAATGTGTAATACTCGCGTAAACATTAGAAGTCAAAGAATTATTGTTTCTTCTTTTAGAATGTATAATACTGGCGTAGTGACGTGAACATCCCTTACAAAAATATTGTCGATTTACCGCTTTCCAGTTGATACTGAATCTGATAATGGTCTCATTTATATATAATATAATAGCTTGTCTGTATAAGGCCTTCTGAGTCTGTTTGAGTTATAGAAAAAATAGTAAAAAAGCTTGCAAGGTTTTTCCCTTGGAATAAGTTGATTTCCTTCTTATGTTAATACATCAATGATTACTTTTTATATAGAGGACTCAATAAGTATTTTTGTCTGTTACTGATAAAAAAGAAATGTATCTTTTTGAGAGCACTAGTCGTACCGTAAGCAATATAATGATAATAATAATGAAAATAAATATATTATTTATTTGAAAAAGTACTGCTCAGATGCAGTTTAGTGGATTAAACAGATCTATTCAGCTCGATCTAACTTTTGTTCATTAAGGAACAGGTGTATAAGCATACTTAAATGAACATTCGGCCTATGACCATTCATAGAATCATACCAATAAAGCATAGACAAAACTTAGATCCAGTTGAATAAATATATTAAGTCCAAAGATATCGATGAAATATGAATTTGAAATTCATTGAGAATAATTATACAAGTATACAAAACTTTGATGTTATTATAAAATATATTATTTTAAATAATATTATATATTCACAAATATTTGATTACTAGAGCAGTGATAGCAAGTCAAAGACGCAAAAGTTTTGAGTTTAAACCCACCACCTCTGATTTACCAAGTTCGTACTTTGTTAAACAAACTTCACTTAACAAGTCCCATAAAGCAAGAAATGTTTGCTTAGATTATAACAAGTGATAATTACTTGATTTAGTAGTAATAGATAACATTGGGATAAATTTTTGCACGCATAAACGGCACGTGTAAAAAGACATGTGAAAAATCTTATATTCAATAAAAGGATGAGAAATAACCATAATTTAGAAATGTCAGAGTATGTGACTAGGTTATCGAACATCATACTCCTTTTTCACTGTCCAGTTTTCCTTCTCTTGCAGTGTTATCTACATATTATATTCTTTTGTCGTCTTTTAAGACACTGATAGTCAAAATTAAGGGTGGTTAATTCAATTTTTATTCTGTCAACACAAGGATATTCCTTAGTCTTGAGGCGATTCGTTCGGTAATGGGTGGAGTAAAAGCCGTAGACTGTATATTATTATATTTAATATGGTTTTCCTGATTACAGCGAGTATTTAGTTTTGAGTAAATGATTGAACGTTTATTTCAGATGAAAAATGTAACGTCCGGGCTATCACTGCGTAAATAATCAAAAATTGTTTTGAAATCTTAAATTTTTATCACATTTATTACTTACTCGATATAATATTTCTCGTTTATTTTTTTGTTGTAATTTATTTTAAATATTTCAATATTGAATATATTCGCAGCTAGTGCTACAGACGCGAATATTGTATATATGTTTTACAAAATACACATAAAAATAAGATGTATATTCATTATATCAGAATCCTATTCACAATGTAAAATATAAAGGTAAATAAATTTTGCTTGTTATTTTGTATTTTTATTATTTAATTCATTGAGATAAAGAATTGTTGTGACAGTATGTACATGATGTATCCTTTAATTTAATAGCATATCGCTGCAACAATCATAATTGACATTAATACGAATAATCAGAGAACACAACTGCGGAGACTGTTTAAAATAACATTAAATTATTTCCCCGTATACTATACTACCGGCACGCTATGATGGCCGTTTTGACGTTTGAGAAAATTTCTGTACTTTATTGTCAATAGTGACGTGCAGTTAGTCATAAAATTTATCGAATCGCGTCGAAAGAAGAAGAAGGAATTAGACACGAGGAATATAAATGCGGATATAAAGTTGCAAACGACCGTACTGCAAGTAATCACGATTACCTTCACACCTATACACCAATCACAACTCACACCTTAAGTGAACTCACAGGACAGACCCAGGCAATCACCTTTGTACAAACAACTATATGGTACGGATGGATGACACAGTATAGGCTTGCCCGTGCGACCACGGGACAAGACCACAACCAGCGCCACTCATTTACCTGCCCGTGGATTCCTTCGCTAAATCACCCAAAGGTTTATTAAGAGAACGAGCAACAGCTCTTCTCCGGAGAAGGTACAGTATCCACCGCTACCGCCAGCCCACCTGCCAAGCGCAGCAGCCATGACACTACTCTCTCACAAGTGACAACATGAGAGAGATCCACAAAACTAAAGTAAGCGAGAATACGATATGCGACCAGTGCACCGTGCCACTCGGGCTCAGACCATTTTATTACGTATTCTGTGGCTCAGACTGCCGAACGGAGGTCGGTCGTTTAGTTTTATTCGTCTCTTAAACAAGTTTGCGCTAGGTGGCGCGATTAGTGAATACTTTGTTAACATGTTTCCGCTTAGCACGTACGATAAACGGAAGTATCGTCAAATATATTATTTTAGGAGACAAAATTTATTTATCACATTGATTTCTAAACTATATATATTAGGGTCCCTCGAACATTTCTTTTTAAAAGTTTATAATTATTGTTGTACTTATTTACCACACAACTCGGCATTAGTATAACGAAATTCAAAATTTTTAAAAATGAAAAATATTACGATCGTCACATAGGATCATTTATATTTTTGTTTTATTATATAGCATTTATATTTTTGTTTTATTAAACCTTTTTAATCCGGTACTACTTGCAATAAAAAAATATAGATTGCATTACCTATATTTCTTTTGAGAATAAATCGACATTTCACATCACTATTGTAATATGTCAAAACGGCCATGTAGTATTAAGAACACAAAATGGTGATATGATTGATTGGTCAAAGAAAACTTTGCCAAAGGAATCGTAACATGCTGTCTAAGTGTGCACTGCCAGACTCTTGCAGCGAGTCTTGTTCTTGCATTTGGGCAACACTAGTTGTGAGCCGAACGCCGCCTTTCCAGCGACCCGGATGGAACGAACGTAACGTGTCAAGAACATAGCCTAAAAAATGGGGGAAAATATATTGTTAGAGGGACTAACTTTCACAATATTAACTTTTTAATTAATCTCTAGGTCACAAAAGTTAGCTGTCCTGTTGCTATTAGTGCCGATTTTTTATTCTATAAGTGAAAGTATCAATGTAAAATTTAATTCGCTAGCTCTTACTCTAACACTCCGCTTATACTTTTGGATAAAAACGATAAATGGTAAAACGTGTTCAATTTGGGGTGGATATTGGTGAAATCCTTTAACGACTGTCTACGTCGTGAAAATACCATTGCCTAATTTTTTGTATCTAGATTCATTTATCAGCACGGCATTGATAAGTCAGGCAACCAGCTTTTATAGCCTATTTGCACACTTTATTAAAGGGTGAAAATTGACAAATGCTGAAATACGTGTTTATTTATTTTTACTGTGCATAATTCGAAAACAAACCTTAAAAATCTTATTCGCACCATATAAGACTTTGCTGACTGAACAGAAGAAAGAAACATATCGGCAATGTAAGGATGACACCAAGGCCTTAGTGAAAGAGAAACGTGATAGAGCAAATATGAGTGCAGAAGATGACGGCTGACTAAAAACTTCGAGGATAACACCAAACTCTTTTGGAGGGAGGTGAAGAAGTCTCGGGGTGGTTGGTCAGCCTTCAGAATGAATAAAATAAGGTCTAAAGGTGGAGACATTCTTACACAAACACAAGACGTGTTAAGCCGATGGAGTGAATATTTTGGCGATATGTATGCGGATACTTGGGTTGGCGCCGGTGTTGCATCAGTATGGATGAAGTTGAATGCGATAAGAAGTTTGAAAAATGGTAAGGCAGCGGGCATTGATATGGTGTCTGCCGAGATGATCAATCTTGGCGGCTCCTGTGTCTGGGAGGCGTTCCTGTTGCTCCTCAATTTATGTTGGAGCTCGGGAATGGTTCCCAGGGACTGGAATAGCGCAGTCATCGTGCCTTTGTTTAAAAACAAGGGTTCACGTTATGACTGCGCAAATTACAGAGCCATAAGCTTGACCAGTTTGGCAGCAAAAGTGTATGCTAAAATTATTGAAGGGAGAATGAGGATGGTGTCCGATGATTTACTGTGTGAGGCACAAGGCGGTTTCAGGAGTGGAAGGGGATGCATAGATCAAGTGTTCTCTCTGCGCAACATTGTGGAGAAGCATCTGGCTCTAGGTCACAGGGTTTTCTGCAGTTTTGTGGATCTGGAGAGAGCATTTGAGTACGTTGTTGTACGTAGTTGTACGAAAGGAACTTTGGAACATTTTACCAGAGTATGGTATTAACGGTGAACTGCTGCAAGCTGTGCAGTCCAGTTACTGGCTGTAGAGCTTGTGTGCGGCTGGATGATGGAATGTCGCCTTGGTTTAACGTCAATATTTCTATTTATTATATATATATTATTTCTATTTTAAATTGATGATCTGGACAGCTGTAAAGCGTTAACGGTTAACACACAAAAAAATTGTGTACACACACTTTAATTTGAAACAGGTATTTCTAATTTAAAATATCTCACATGTATTATTTTATCAAGTTAAATTTTATTTAGACCTAGGTTATTGAATTGAATTCATATTACATGTTAGTTATATGAATTTGTTAACGTACATATTTAAATTTTCATTCGATATACAATCAGTCGCAATAATAGAAAATCTGCACTGTGGTCGCTGCCATGATGGCATGGCGCGTATTCACTGCTGTGTCACGTGTCTTTGTGATCATGTAAGATACTTATATGTTTTACCTGTATATATGTATATTTTTGTTGTTGTATTTGAACATGGTATATTTTATGTTGTTGTTCTTATATTTTCTCTGCTTTAATTATATAAAAATTTTAGTGTAGTTAAGTACGTTGAAGTCCGTGACGTCATCAAAGCGTTTCCACGGAAGATCAGTGCAGGTATTTTTAACCTGCAACATGCTGAGATGGAGGCGTTTTGTGACGGGCAGCATCTCATTTACATTGTTACTTTTTTATATCCATTTTTGTATGTCCGTTACAATAAACAGATTTCTTTCTTTCTTCTTTCAATATCGGCGTTCAGCAGGGGTGCGTTCTATCAGCCAGGCTGTTTATCATATATCTGGATGGTCTCCAAAGGTTGAACGATATGAATGTGGGATGGGCGACTCAATGGTCAGTGCTCTGCTCTATGCAGATGATGCAGTTCTGCTGGCGCAGTCAGCGACTGGCCTGCAGACTCTAGTCGACACAATGACAGAAGATTGTAAGAAAAGGGGTCTACGCATGAATGTGAGCAAAACGAAAATAATGGTCTTTGAAAGAGATGAAGCCAGAACAGATGTAAGAGTAACAATAGGTAATGATGTACTAGAACAAGTGGATGAATTTGTATATCTTGGATGTGGATTTAGGCGAGATGGAAGGTACACCACTGATATAATGCGAACAGTAAATGCGGGAAATAGAGTAAACGGAGCCTTAGGACAACTTCTCGGGAGCCACCACCTCAGCCAGAAGGCACGTGTAGCACTGCATAACGCTGTGCTTGTCCCAACATTACTATATGGAAGCGAGAGTTGGGTATGCAAAAAAGAGCATGAAAGTAAAATTAATGCGGTCGAAATACGATCTCTACGGAAAATCTGTGGAGTTAGGCTGACCGATCGCATTCGCAACGACGACGTAAGAGAGCGAGTAGGTATGAAAGAGAGTATTGGTGTAAAGATACGACAGGGAATGCTCCGATGGTTCGGACATGTGGAAAGAATGTCGAACGAACTTCTGGTTAAGAAGATATACAATGCGAAAGTGGAAGGATGTAGGTACCGGGGAGACCGAGACTCACCTACCTAGACCAGATTGGTCCCGTACTGGAGGAAGGTGGAGTCAAGAGTCTCCGAAACCAGCGAGCGTGTATGAAGAGAATTATAAATGTTGAGGAAGCGAGTGAAGTATGCAAGGATAGAGTTCTCTGGCACTCTGTTCTCTCTGCCTACCCTGCAAGAGATATAGCGTGATGTTATGTATGTATCTATGTATAAGACTTTGCCACTGCGTTCCACCCTTCATCATCATTCTCTTGCTCTTATCCCAACTACTCGGGGTCGACGCAATACGTCCTCTTTTTCCATACATCCCTATCAGACGTCATCTGCGTTCCACCCTTAGGGTAGAAAATCCTTGCTTAGTATATCTCTACATCACAAAAAGAAACTACTGTCAAAATTCATGTTTCTAGCTTCAGTAGTTGCGGCTCGGCGTTGATGAGTCAATCAACCAGCTGCTTTATATACATAGATTTGTTTGGACGGAATTAAACTCCCTTTTATTTGTACAATTGAGTCGAATATCTTCTACTCATTTTTGGCTGAGTAGAGGTTAAGGGAATCAGGGCTTGGCCCTTTGTCCCTGACACTTCTCTAGCTTGTTATGACAGGCCGATCGCCGCGCCTTTTTGGCGACTTCTGGTGAATCAATATTGCGATTAGTTGTGTCCTCCACTATATGTTCGTGTCATTCCTTAATCGAGGTGCAACATATTACCGGGTAATAGTACCCGGATAGATATTATATCCCGAAGTAGTCTTTTACGACACCCACGGCCAAAGGCAAAGGTGAAATGTTTTGTCACTACATGGTAATGAAAAATTAAAATATTTCATTATTATCATTCTCCTACTCTTATCCCAATTACTTGGGGTCGATACAATATGTACTGTTCTTTTATAGTACATATTGTAAAAGTTATTAGCAATAGTTTTATGACCGGCCGCCTACCAGACGTCAACCCTCCTTGGGAATGTAATTGTTGACCAAACGGCATCAGGTGGAGTTGGCCCAGGTGGATATAAAGCTCTTAGTCGTCTTTTACGACATCCATGAGCAAAGTAAGGGTTGGTAGTATTAGTAGCCGCTACCACACAGTAAAAAGAAATATATATATTTAAATATGTTTTATTGTAATTATTTTTTATTTATACAGAATTGAATGTGTTGTAACTAAATTAACATTTAATAGTGGGGGAGACACGCTGTTAACAATTTTCTGTCTACAGCCGCGAGTCTAGCCAAAAAAAATATTTTTTTTTGTTTAATCATCATCATTTCCGCCCATACACGTCATACTTCTGCGCTCAAGCCTTCTCCACATTGGCAACGGAATTGATCTACTATATCAGGCTGATCAGACATGTTGGATAGGATTTTATTTCGAGTTTTCCTTCACTCGCATCTCTGTTGTTACCTGTTCGCATCTCTTAGTCGTCGTTTACAATCACCCACGGGTAAGAAAGTGAATATTGTATTGAGTTGTATTCTTACTCCGTCACCCTACAAAAGGTAAACTTAAAAAAAAACTAAATTGAAAAAAAAATACTTCCGCTAAATTTATTCACAACTTACAATAAATTAATTAAATCAATAAATAATACTATACTAATATTTACACAATAATCGCTTATTACAAGTGATACTCCATAATTACACGAAACGGATCACCATTTTTAATTACACAGCCAATATTAATTAAACAATCTCAAATACAAATACATATTTGTTGAAGTGATAACTTCTTATGGGACGGCTTCGTTACGTAACGCGTAACGGCGCCAGTCTGTCTAGGTTCCCTTTCTCTCACGCATACGGCAGCGGTAGGCAGGCTCCTCCTCTCTGGCTCTAACCCACAGCGCTAGCCGTATTAAGATGTGATGTTATAAGACTTTGTTTATAAATAACCTTTCCTTACATTATCATATCAATATACATAAAATTTAAGTAATAACCTAATCTTTTCTCAAGTTAAACAATTTCAATATTAAATAGTTCAACTTAGATTTAAGTTATCACTTCTGTAAGCCGTCCCAAGACGCATAGGTTTTCGTTTTTTTTTTTACTTGATGAATTATGTGTACGTCTTTATTTTGGGGGGAAGGCCTTGGTCCGGTCACCCGATAACCTTCTGTATACGTAACTCTGTATCGGCATTTAGGCGGACCATTGGTGCGCCTTGTTTTAAATGCCAGATAAATTATACAACTAAATATTTCTCACTTAAAAAACCGGATGTCCAAATTAATTATTTTAGTGATTTTTAATGCGATGGACATTTATGCCATATAATATACATAAAGTTTAAGTAACTTCTTAGAGAATATAAACAAGACTTACTGTGTCTTTTTCATGACCTTGAGTGCTAGATAAAATTTTAACTATTTAACATCAAAAACTTTACTTAACATCAATGTTGGGGGTCATTTATATTGCTTTAGGTGTTACCTAAAAGTTAAGAGTTGTTGATGAAAACGGGCATTAGTGTAATAATATTTTTATACATTTTCGAATATCGATGACATAACTACAGACAAACTCCATTATAAAAAAAAATAGGATTAAAAAAATAACTATAAACAATTATGGGGAGGACTGTCCTCGAATAATGATCTGTAACTGTGAATAAATGAAATATTGAACTATGTAAAAGTAATTTATTTTCATCTGATTCATTGAAAATTCTTTTTTTTTTTTTTTGTAGACTATCGTCGTGTCTCACTCCGTCCGTTATATCCGGGGCGATGGAAGGGCAGCGCGTGGCCCCATAACCCACCGTATTCTCTCCCTATCGCCATTCGGTCGTTCACTGGAACCGCTGCCTTGACATCCGTGGCCAGCCCGGCGGGTTACACTTTCGGGTATCATCCCGTGTAAAATTCGCACATACTCCCTTTTTTACGTTGATTTTTTCCGAGATTAGTATATCTGATAAATAAGCCATCGATAATATCTGATTCTTTTTCGATTTAATGTTTTTAACATTGTTTTCAAAATCAGCAAACATTCTAACACTCCAAGAATGTTACAATCGTATAGGAATTTTGCAAAATTCAACTTAGTATTAATACCAAATCAACCAAAAAGGAAAGAAAGAAAAATATTACATATTGTGACTTCAAAAGTTTAGCTAACCATACATGGGCTTAACTATAGAAAAGAAAGAAAGAAAGAAAACTGTTTTATTAGAACAAAACAATCTTGATAGAAGACCAAATAAGACCATTTAAACTTAGGTATCCAAAAATATTATAAGAGGGCCTGCATGTGTATACTGCCATCACTCCGTGAAGAAAAAAAATTAAAGTCCATCAAAACTGGTCAGTCTAGAAAGCCAACCGTAATACGATAAAGAAAAAAGAGCTCAGAAGACGAGCTAATCTTCTCTTAACTCTTTAAGCAGAAAGTTTAGTCAAACTGTCACTGCTGCTGTGAAATCTTTGAAACCTTCCCAAAAGTGAATCCAATGGCATCGCAAATTAAAACATACCATCATGTATACCAATAGGCACTAATATCGCTAGGAATATCGCAAAATTCCTCAAAACAGATTTCCAATCATCCGGCACGGCGTACGGCAATATTATTCCAGTTAATTTATGAATTTCATGAGCGGTACAAACGAATATATACGAAGTTAAAATCAAATTTAATATTGGCGCGCTTGGTATTAGCACCAAAACACCATGGGTGTCCGCAGCCAACCAGATATGTGACTGACTAGCGAAAAGTTCAAGAGTTATAGAACCGAACCACGCAAACATTGAGGAATGCCTCATTCTCAAAGCACCTGAGACATTTCTCAATATGATGTAACTAACTATTGGTAAAAATGCAACATAACTGTGAATCTCATTGCAATCGAAGGAGTTTGTACAGAAAAATGTGAAGGTTACGTAGCTGCCGAGACCTATGAATGCTAGAAGGGTCGCGCTGAGGGAGATGCCTGGTGTGAAGAGGTTACTGTGGTTGTTGTCATCGAGTAAATTGTAACGTTGAGCCAAAAGGTACGCCAGAGCGAAGATTATTCCGTATGCCATTGAATACCTGGTTGGGAATAAGTTAATCGTGATTAATCTCATCTCAGTTCATATACGTCGAGTACGGGATTGAACTCCTCTATAATAGGAGGGAAATCATCTTTACCATGCTGGTCAGACGGGTCGGTACAGGATTTGATTTGTGAATTTTCTTTCTCTTGCATTAGTGTTATATGCTTATTATATCCCTTAGCCGTCTCTTACGATCACCCACGGGCAAGATAGGAATTGGTGAATTGTATTCTTACTCCGTCACAATTTCTTATGCATCCGTAACACCGCCTCATGCATCAGACCCACAATCCAAGTATCTAACGCGAGCCTCTAAAGATGTCATATGAGGGTCTTGACTATTAGAACTTTGGTCGTAATGACTAGTTCATGAAACTTTTTCGGAATGAGAGAAAATCAATCTACTAACCCATGCTGGCTAAACGGGTCGGCATAAGTTTTCATTTAGAATTCTCCTCTTTATTTGCATTACTGCAATCTGATTAAAGTTAAGTCATCTCTTACGACATCTTTAGCGGTTTATTTTTTTAATTGTATGTAATAACGAATCATCCTCCCTGTTACTACCCTTTTTTTTTGCGGTAGACTATGGACGTTGTCGCGCCCCGCCAAATCGGTCCGGGGCGACGGAAGAGGCGGCGCGCAATCCCATAGACCCACCCTGCAAACACCTCTCTTCGCCGTGCGAGCGGGACACCGGTACCCGATATTTGTCTTCGGTGGCCCCCTGTTACTACCCCTGCTAACCCCATTGAAGGAATTTGGCAACGTCAAAGACATAGACTAAACCGCTGCCTATTAAATATATATGAACTCCTCTTAAATCTAGTGTAAGAAAAAGTGCGAATGTTTTCCCTGACTCAATGTACCTACATATTTTTTTATTTCACTAAGCATACTGGTAGAACTTGCTAGTAAGATAACCCTGTGGGTCACTCCTGCTGCTTCTTTTAAGGATAGACTATGATCCGGTAACTCCTCGCCCTAACTGCCAGGGGTGGCGGAAAGGACGGCATCCAACGCCATAAACGAACACTATGTCCTTGTCTCCGGCAAGTTACGGTTTCGAGTCCAATCTTACCACTTACCATCCAATCAAACATTTGTAATACAAAACGTCGTACTCACCGATCCTGTTTCCATTGCAGCCACCATTGGTGTATATCATCATCAGAGTTAACGAACAACGCTTTCCATGGTCTGGTGACAAATATCTTTTGGAAAAACACCTCGCTCATGTACAGAACTGTGACGATCACCAATAGACCAATTACCTTAATCGCTATATATAAATATTGGTATGGTTTGGTCTCCACCGTGTGGCTTGATGATGGAGTTATGTGGGGAGGCAGAGCGAAGATTGAGAACATCTGAAATACAATTAAAATAATTATGCAAAGATTTTTTCCTAGATTATGCTTCCTTTTTTGGGCCAGACTCGTCATACTTTACCTAATCTTATGCCAATTACTAGGGGCGTGTAATATGTACTCCTCTTCCATCGTACATATTGCCAAAGTTATTGGCAATATTTTTATGATTAACCGCCTGCCTGACGTCTACGCTCTTTGGGAATGTAATTGTTGATCAAACGGCAACAGATTGAGTTGGCTCAGATTGGTCATAAAGCTTTTCTTTTTTTAACGCTTGTTGTGGCAAACGAGCGACCAGTACACCTGGTGGTAAGTGTTACTGCCGCCTATGGATATTTGCCATACCAGGGATACAAGCTAAGTGGCTGCCTACTAAATAAAACCGCAAATCCACCCAGAAAGTTGGGCTGCTGGCTCTCTCACTCACTGAACGAAGCACAACAGTACATTGCCATCTGATGGTTGAAATATTTGTAGCTGCCTTTACGGAGCCTTTATGGATAGTAGGTTGATAAATTGACAGCCTTGGTAGGGATACAGCACTCTACAGACTACACTAGATACAGACGAAAGTACCACATCATGGAATTAAATGATGCGAAGATATATAAAGCTAACTCTAGTCCACTAGCCTCTAATTTTACCACATGTCCCAAAAACCTACCTACCAAACTACTACCACCTAGAAATTTCTCTTTATCTGACAGCATGGTATCATAGACTAACCTTCCTCCCTTAGTAGAAGAGGCTTCAGCTCAAAAGTGAGACATTTATGAATAGACATTAATAAAAAAGAAGGGAACATATGGAACATTACTTACCAAAGTATACCAAAACGAGACCAGCGGAATGAAACTATAGAACTGGTAGGGTCTATTCATCGTCAGACATAACACAACCGTTAGGAAATTCAATCTGAATATTACTCGGAAATATCTGACCAGACCGGTGTCTCCAGTCTTCCAAGTGTAGTAAAAATGTCCATAGCCAGTTAGGAACAGGTACGCGGAGACTAAAGCGCGGACTAGCATGTAAATTGGTAGTACTTTACTGGCTCCAGTCACTTGGTAGACTAAGATGACCAGCTGCATCCAGCCCTTCCATTCGTTAGTTTGTTCTCGATGAAGCACTCTAGAACATTTAAATAGATTTTTATTGTATCTTCATTTATATGCTATTTTTTAATAATACATGTATATTTTATTACTTTTTAATGGTAGATGAGTGAGCACTTGATGGTAAGTGATGCCGAAACCACGACGTCCGTGACCAGACCGGCGGGTTACCCTTTCGCGTACTATCCCACGGCTTACTGACGGGGCGTCACCTTCACGCGGTCAGTATCTCTTCGGGTGATGGAATATTCTCCGGTCCAGTCACCCGCATGCAAACACTAACTTCCCTTACTTTGCTCGTGGATCTCGTAAAAGATGCCTAAGAGCTTTATATCGACCTGGGCCAACTCCATCTGATGCCACACACCACCACGCCATATGCATAGTGCATCTTATATCACACATATTGTAAAAGTTTTGGCAATAGTTTAAGCGAAATTGAGACATGCAAGGTTTAGTGGTACTCGTAGCCACCACTACAGAGCAATATTCATAAATGTCATACTGTTGGACTCGGGCCTCCTCCGTAATGGGAGGGAAACCAACCTACTATACCGCGCTGGTCAGACGTGTTGGTATAGGGTTTTGTTTCGAGTTTTTATTCTCTCGCATAGATGTTATATGCGTTTTAAATCCCTTAGTCGTCGCTTACGATCACCCACGGGTAAGATATGGGGTGGTGAATAGTATTCTTACTCCGTCACCACATGGAAAGCAATATTATTGTAGTCCTATAATGGAAGATAATGTACTTTCATTGAAAGGCAGTGGCTTAGCTGCTGTACCACTGGTAGGGATATTCGATATACATCGATGCATCGAAAACATCGATGTTTACAATGCGATACATCGAATCGATCCGATGTTTTGAAGAGCTATCGAAATACTCGATGTATCGATGTTTTTTCATAAAACATCGAAACGATGATAACCAGTAATAACCAGTAAATGCCACAAAAAAGACCTTTTTTTTTATAAATCTGTCACAAAAAAAGACCTTTTTTTTTAGAAGTAACACTTTTGATATGACTTTAGAAAAAGTACTCGATGTTTAAAAATATCGTTTCATCCGATACATCGAAAGACATCGATGTACAGTTTCGATTTATCGAATCGAAAAAAACATCGATGTTTTTTCAAAGTGGACACCCCTAACCACTGGTACTGGTGTACCACTGCAAAGGTCCATGTGAGGCAGTAACACAATCAGATGTGCTGATTGCTCGTTTGCCAACATCAGTAATAAAAAAAATACGTGTGCGTTTCGTGACGCTCAACAGAAGTGATAACTTAAACTAATCTAAGTTGCAAATATTTAATATTGAAATTGTTTGACTTGAGAAAAGCTTAGGTTATTACTTAAATTTTATGTATATTAATATGATAATGAAAGTAAAGGTTATTTATTAATAACATCATATCTTATAGCGGCTGTACACACTCGACGAGACACCCCGAGACGGGCCGAGAGCGGGTGTGTACATGGTACTCTCATCTCGTCTCGCGCTCTCGTTCTCGCCTCGGTTAGTCTCGGTCACTTGTCGATATTTGCGCCCGAGTCAAAGGGTCTCGTTAAGTCTCGCTAGGAAAACGAGACTGAGCATGTACACACTCGATCGTTTAGTTGTCCGCTGACAGTTTTTAACTGTTTCTATTGCGATACATAGCAATCATCTACCATCCTCTTTTTCTCCATGGCTTACGAATTTTATTTTTACAGTAAATGTTTAAATAATTATAATAGCTCACGTCACAAAGACAAATAGCAGCAGCAGTATCCACGTCCATTGTCTCGGGTATTTACAGTGCAACTGGCATAACGAGTCTGTGAGAGACAGGGCGTGCTCTCGCCTAGAACCTCTTGTACGAAGCTCTCGGCGAGAGGCTCTCGTCGAGTATGTACAGCCGCTATTAATACGGGTAGCGCTGTGGGTTAATGTGAGAGAGGTGGAGCCTGACTACCGCTGCCATATACGTGAGAGAAAGGGAAGCCAGACGAACTGGCGCCGTTACGCGTTACGTAACGAAGCTGTCTACCCTCGGATAAAAAGTTATCATTTAAAAAAAATCTTACCTGTTCGATCTGCTTTGGTCTGTGAAGAACAATCCTAAAACAAAAACATAACCCACTGGTAACCAGAAACTCCATTCCGAATAATATTTATTTTCCTTCATGAAGAAATTCGTTCTATCGCATAGATAAAAGTATGCCATGATGATGCCCAGCTTGGCCAGAGCAATTAGGGCCGAAGGTGGTGCTGGATTATGGACTCCGACGGCGGAATATCCCTTGGAGGTGTTCTGAACGGCTTCAAACCAAGACCAAACCGATCTGGCGCAAGCTACCACTGCGCTGAAACAAGTCGACAAGTTATTTTAGGAATGAAGTTATCTAACAAGGGGGGGCATAGCCGAAGCCTGAATAAAATGTTGTCGCGGCTCTCACATCATATAAGCCATTTATGTAAGTATATTTGCCAAACAGCGTTTAGCCTCGCGTAATAAGAGCTCGAACTAGTTATTATAGTCATGGATTCGATTCTTCGTGTGTAGACTATTTTTCTTTCTCTATCAGCGAAACTTTGGTTGTTATATGAAGGCACTCACTGGTCTAATTGGTAAAACTATTGAAACAGATTTCTAGTAGATGTGGGTTCAAATCCCACCGGTGATCATCTTTTTTGCTGACGACGACTCCATCACACTCGCTTAACTAAGAGCTTACACGGCTCGCGAGGCCTTAACACATAAATTCCCGCGGTTGCACCCTCGCCGTTGAGGTGCGAAATCGCGCCGCGCAATAGTCATTAACGCAAACGTGGGCATGCTTTGTTACTAGCGACGCCGCAAGCCGAGAGCCGTTCCGCACAGGGGGAGCCCTTGGGCGATGTCGCTTAGCTAACTTTAATCGGTTTGAGAGCCCATAGCGCTCACCCATAGTCCGCGTAAAGCTGTCAAAGCTATCTGCGGCTAACAACTAAACACACACAAAAAAAAATATGATCAGTCAGATGATTTGAGTTCTCCTTCTCTTGCATAGATGTTATACGGATATCAGCCCCTATCCATCTTTTATCACACCCATGTGTAGGATAGGTGTCGATGAATTGCGTTCTTATTTTGTGACAAAAAATTACTCACCATAGCAAAAACAAAGCAAATGTGACAATCTGGAGTTGTGTGTAAGGTTCTGGTTCAGCGCAGCATGAGCCATCGTTGAAGTTCATATGGTCGTTGCAGAACATATTCAGTAATACCTGTGCCGAGTGACGTAACGCCGTTGGACTGAGGGACACGTCACCACCCTCCTCAGCAACTAGCCGGGCAGAGTTCCAGATCTTTGCCGCACTATGTGTTAAGATCTAGAAAAAAATATGTTCTGTACAATGCTAAATTATTTTTTTTAAATTAATACCGACATTATAACTGATTAAATAAAAATGATTAATAATTGATACTGTAGCGGGTAGATATAAATCTCTGTAATCATCATCATCTTCATCATCTCAGCTCACATATGTCCCACTACTGGGCCCGAGCCTCTTCCATACTAAGAGGGAAATTGACCTACTACACCGCGCTGGTGAGATGTGTTGGTATACTCCGTCACCACACGGAAAATCTTTGTAATAACGATGACTTATTGGACGTGAGACACCTTAATGCCCCCTAGACCATGAACGCTGTAAAGTGTTCGAAACTTCGGAAAATTAAAAATCAAATTCAAACGCGATAAAATCCGTAAAAATAGTTAATTTCATATGTGTAATACTCTCATGAACATCAAAGTGATTAAATTCCGAGATAGATTAAAAAAACTCTAATGATGAAAGAACGGCGCGTGGTCCCATAAGCGACCGTATTGCCTCCCCATTACCATTAGGTCGCCCCCTGATACCAAATCATTGACGACCGTCCGCAACATCCCCAGCCGACGCCCCGGCTTGCTGCCGAGGCGTCAGGGCTCACGCAGTCAGCTTCTGATGACGGTCTATGCCCAGGTCCAGTCACCAATGCAATTTGTTGCAATTTGTATGATGAAAGTGGAGTACGTATTACATTGATGTCAAGTTATTAGGACAAGAGCGAGATAAGAATGATGTGACAGAAAAGCATATATGCAACAATAGATGTTCATAGGCTGATTGGATGGATGGATAAAAGGCTCACCTCAATAGCGGCTCTATTATATGCATCAATATCATTATTATTAATTTTCTTATAATCATTCTTCAGCTTTGAAGCATCTACAGACTCTATAAGCTTCCATAATACTCGAGTGTTCCTCTCTGCAAGCGAATCTATAGCTTGTACCAAATGTGTAAGGTTCCTTTTGTATTCATCCAATAATAAGTCTGTTGTATTCCGAGTCTTCAGTAATTGCAGTCCAGTACATGCTACTATCACTGACGGAGGTTGGTCTGAGCTTTGCCTAGAAAAAAATCACCTTATTATAAAATACTTTTCTTTATTATACTTATGATTATAAAGTTGTAGAGTTTGTTTGGTTAAACGCACTAATCTCAAGAACTGCTAGCACCAATTGAAAAATAATTTTAATTTTGGATTACCCATTTATTTAAAAAGATATATTATACTAGCTTCTGCCCGCGGCTTCGCCCGCGTAAAAGGTTACTTTCCTAAAGTTTTTGATCCCCTATTTTTATTTTTGACCGTTGGTAATACAGTCCAACGGTATTACAATACTCAGGGTTGGAACTTCATTACTGGACTGCTAGATGGCGTTAAAGAAACTAGATTTTGAGATTTTTTGACAAACAATTTTTTTATTTTTCATATAAAAATTTTGATTTTGTTTTAATAAAAAGTATCCTATGTTACTTTTAATACCTCCAAGAATATGTGTACAATGTTTCATGATGATCGGTTGAGTAGTTTTAGCGTGAAAGCGTAACAAACAAACTTACATTCACATTTATATATTAGTAGGGAAGTAGGGATAGGGATAACAGTATAACCAATAGAAACAATATAAATTAAAAATGTTACAAGTAAAATGGGGCACATTTATTCATTTTGAGGGCTGTTTTGTGTGCTGCTCATTATATGGCCGATGGCCTACTCGTTCTTATCCTCTCTCCTTCTTACGTCACACAGATGAAGTTGTGCAAGTCAGCTAATTTAATATATAAGTTACTAGTATTTTTGCTATGTAGTATAAACAATATCGACCCTTGTTCGCTTATGTTCAATGTCATTAAAGGCGACTAAAAGATTTACATCGACGTAGGTTCTTTCCATTTGATGCTGTCTGACCAGTAATTACATTCCCAAGGTGGATCCACGTCAGACTGGCGGGCTTTAGCAATTTACGCCCTGGTTAACACTGTTGTTGTTGCCAGGCGATCGATAGGGACGGTACCCCCAAGGGTAACCCGCCGGGCTGGCCACCTAGTTCACCAGATTGATACCAGTGGGCTGTCTATTGGTAATTGGAATATGATGAGTTATGCAAGCCGGACTTAACGACCCCGGACGAAACGTGCGAGTCTAAACCATAACCTACAACAAAAAAAAACAAATAGGCTCAAGCAATTTAAAAATAATTACCATGTCCTAAATTGATCCACCATAGTCTTGGAGACATCATCACTATAAATAAATGTGACAGACAGACGTAACTTGTTATCAACGTACGTATAATTTGGCATTTTGTGATCCACAGTGGAATATGAGGAATCCATATCTATGCGAGTTTTTACCACACCTGAAATAGAATATAATTTACATAATTTTTAAACATGGTCAGTGCGGGAACTAGGTTTTGTCATGTTTCAGAATCATTAACCTTTTTTAGTCTTGTCGCTCTTGTGACTTTTATCAATGTGCAAGCTAAGTCAATAAGATGGTTTGCTAGCCTTTCTTTGTATGCATCGGATGTCTTCCCTAATGGTATTTGAAAATTCACATGGATTTCTTTTTAATCAATATTACAGAAATATATGCTGTGTGGAGATGGTTGAGCAATACAATACATCATCGTCAACTTACTTTCCTTTGGAAGTCGTAACCCTGCAGAATCACCATCCAAGGGTGATGATTTTTGTTTTATCGATCCTTAGACAGGTCTACATCTGATAGTTGACACAGACAGTCTGATTGATGAAAGCCCTTGTTTAAGTATGATTATTATTGCTTGATTTCACTGGGCATTATTAATCTTAATATATAAATATATGCTGTTTGATGGCAGTTACAAATACATTGCTTATTGGTGTCATAATAGACCACTAAGACTGACTAATAGTCTAACTGCAAAGTTTGAAGTATTAAGCATATACAACATAGTCCGGTAGATGGCACACGTCACCTTAAAGACGTAAATATGATACGAAGCGAGATTTGAATGTCCTACAATAGTTCACGGTGGTATAAGTGGCAGCACGATTGGGCCGGACTCCCAATAGGTGCGGGTTCGAATCCCGCTTATGACATAATTTTTCGCTTCGTAATCAGGTTTTTATAAATAATTATAGTTCATCTAATCTAAGAAGTGCATTTTGACTTTTTGCATTTTTTAATACACAATAACCTCGGTCAAACGTATACACATGCTTGTAAACACTAAATCTGAAATTTTAAACAACTATTAAGTTATTTACATAATTAACATTGCGGGTGACTTTCTTGAATAATAATACATACATACATACCATCACGCCATGTCCCTTGCAGGGTAGGCAGACAGAACAGAGTGCCAAAGAACTCTATCCTTGCATACTTCACTCGCTTCCTCAACATTCATAATTCTCTTCATACACGCTCGCCGGTTTCGGAGACTCTTGACTCCACCTTCCTTCAGTACATGACCGATCTAATCTAGGTAGGTTAGTCTGGGTAACCACCTACATCCTTTCACTTTCGCATTGTATATGTTCTTAACCAGACATTCGTTCGGCATTCTTTCCACATGTCCGAACCATCGGAGCATTCCCTTTCGCATCTTTACACCAATACTCTCTTTCATACCTACTCGCTCTCTTACGTCGTCGTTACGAATGCGATCGGTCAGCCTAACTCCACGGATTTTCCGTACAGATCGCATTTCGACCGCATTAATTTTACTTTCATATTCTTTTCTGCATACCCAACTCTCGCTTCCATACAGTAATGTTAGGACAAGCACTGCGTTATGTATTGCTACACGTGCCTTCTGGCTGAGGTAGTCGCTACCGAGAAGTTGCCCCAGCGCTTCGTTCACTCTATTTCCTGCATTCACTCTTCGCTCTATATCAGTGGTGTACCTTCCATCTCGGCTAAATCCACATCCAAGATATACAAATTCATCCACTTGCTCCAGTACATAATTACCTATTGTTAATCTTACATCTGTTCTGGCTTCATCTCTTTTAAAGACAATTAATCTAATGTTGAAACTCGTAAAAATAATTTAAAATAAAAATAACATGATAAATAGTAATTGTTATTCACAACCTAACAATGTCACGTCATCACGTTCTATACAGTAGTGCTTGACAACTTCCAATTCACTAATATCCAAATAATCGGTAAATATATTAGAATAATACAATTAATCGAATAGAGATTTTGACAGAGATGTACATTTCGACACTTTGATTAATGAGGAAATAATTATTAATGTTCGCAACGCTGATAATTCAAGTAATAGTAGTAATTCTTAATAAATAGCCATTTTCAAATCCAGTTTTTGTTTTTAATTAACCTAATCCTACTAAATATGATGAATAGATTCTATGCTGAAATAATTAAATTTGTTTAGTTGTACTATTTAGCACTTAATTTATTCATCACCATTTTGAAAAATAAAAAATAAACCGATTATTAATTATAAAGAATTAATATCAATTTCTCAGTAAAATCGGATATTTTCGATAGCGATTATTTGGTTCACATACCTAGACAACTTACTCAGACAGCTGTCAAAGTGCACTTCTTATATTAGACAGACTATAAGCATATTAAATGCTAAAAATTTCAGTAATTTGAAGACCACTAAGAGCTTAAAATAGACCTTGGTAAATTCCATCTGATGCCATGTGGTCAACAATTAAATTTTCAAGTAGAGTTGTCATCAGGACTTTGCGCTGTTATAAAACCATCACCAGAGTATTTGTAATATCTATGGGTGAAGGACAGCACATGTGTTGTCGATAACAAATAATATGAAATTAATGATACAAGTCAAATATACCAGGGTTGTTGCTGCCAACAGATATAAGAGTTATAATGTTAAATAAGGTCATGAATGAAATTACCTGTACAATAAACTATTGCACAGATGTCATAGTCATTAAGATACCAACCAACCCTGCAGGGTCGTGGGTTCAATTTCTACACAAGACTACTTTGTGTGATAAAAAAAAGTACAAATTATTATTCAGAGTCTGGGTGTAATTTGTGTCCATAATTATATGTTTGTAAAGTCTCCTCCATCACAAGATGTATCATAAGGCTGGTGCATTTTTAATAAATAAAAATTACCTATAAAATATTCATAGAGCTGTTCCAGCCTTGAATCACCAATAAATGCAAAGCTGTTATATTTGCCCCAAAATGCAAGGTATCTAAGGCATCGTCTGGCATCTCTGAAAAAAAAAATGTTAGAAAGTCCTGTTTTTACAATCAATTATTAATAATCATAATGACTAGTGTTATGAAAGGTATCTAGATTTTATTGAAGTCTAAGTAAGGACAATATACTAACGTTTTTGAGTATCTGTGCAACATACATCCATAAGGTTGCCATTCATGGTCTCCTTTATATCGTCCAGATGTCAATAACCAAGTACAAGAGTCCGAACCTGTAAAATATTCATATATTAAAGATTACAATAGAATTACAGAAATTTCTTTTAAATAAAAATTGCTGTAAGACTCCCACTAACATCTCACTATCAGGCCCCAACCTTCTTCCGTGGGAAAAAATTGGTCCGGTATTTTATGCTAGTCTAACAGTTGAGTTTTTTTAGATTTTCTTTAGAAGATCAGTCAATTTATGTAACTCAGAGATTATCGAAAGATGTGTTATATTTTTTCTTACTTTATGTACATAAAATACAGATTAAATAAAGTGAAATGTTAATAATAAAATATTTGTTACTCAGATATTATTAAATCTGGTATTTATAAGGATATTACTGTTGTACTTTTTATTCTTTCTATCAATAATATACATTAAAATTAGACAAAAAGATTAGTATACATCAAAGATTAATAATAATGACTAATAATTAATGATAAGAATGACTAAATATTATAATACATAATATAAATTATTTAATAGTATTTACAAAATATTTACCATAACGTAGGTGCAGTATTCCATGATAACCTATAAATCCTACAACCAAAACTAATGCTGCCAATTTAGCATTTTCAACGTTAAGCTGATCTATAAACCATTCTGCCGAAGATTTTTTGGTATACGAACCCATTGCACTGCCGATTTCAAAACAAAATCGGCGGTTTCGAATAAAATTTGATTGCTATTGCAATACGTAACCCAATAATTTTTCATTTAGTAACTTTCAATCGATAAAAAATAAATACGTAACACAGGTTTCACACTCCTATTTTGCATCTTCCAAAACAAAACAAACATTAATTCATAAAATCCTATACCCACAGACTAGTAAGAGATACTATATATATATACCTATCCTATGCCTATACCTACTCGCAGATTAACTATTTTTCTATTTTGGTAGAAACTGGCAAAGGGAATATATTTTCATACGAAGTCAATACAACCAACACATACATTTTTATTCTTTAAATATTAAATAGTATATTTTATCACTTCACCCGTACCCATAGTAAGTGCATTTTGCAATTTTTATTTTAACTCCATCCTGATTGACCACTCAAGAGAAAGAGTTCCAATGTTGTTCAAACGTAGTATTTGTGAAGACCCTCATTCCATGAATAAGTCGCGTGGTATAATTTCGTTCCTTTAGCTTATTTAAAGTCTCTGATTCAAACTCAAAATGACTTTGAATCAATTTTAAATAAATATTCTATTATATTATTGTTACAATTACTTATGCTAGGGCCGCACCTGCGTGTATCGTCATGAAGCTACGTGCAATGAGACGATACACACAGATGTGGCCGGTCCTTATTGGCTATCGTCGCGAACATTCGGGCTTCGTGTGCGTTATCGCTTGGGTGGCGATAATGCTAAGGCCGCACCTGCGTATTTCGCCACGAAGCTTCGTGCAATGAGACGATACACGCAGATGTGACCGGTCATTATTAGCTATCGTCGCGAACATTCGGGTTTCGTGTGCGTTATCGCTTGGTAGGCGATAAGTCAAAGGGTTTTAGCGCGCCAGCATGGTCAGACTAGCGTCAGAGAGAGAGAGACTTTTCGGCGGAAATTTTCGATGTGTTTAGACGTGTTCGAGGATCTCCAGTTAATCAATAAATATGGAGTGAAGCGATGAAATGGTGTTAGAATTTTTACACCATTATGAAGCTGAACCCATGAAGGGATCCAAAAAAATCATTATGTAATTATTAGCATAATATAGCTGTAAAAGTAAAGCAACTTGTCATCCATAGTTAAACGCTTAGATTATATACAGTGTAAATGATCTAAGGTTAAACCCATGAAAATGATTTCGACCATCTTTAATTATTGCACAATACTTCGTGTAAAATACCGAAGTCGCTAATATGACCACAGTACTATCGCGATAACATTCTAGTGTACAAAACGTGCGAAGCTTCGCCACAAACTGCTTCGGGACGATACACGCAGGTGCGGCCCTAGCATTAGACTACTTTCGGTATTCTATCGCCATATTAGAACACATCTAGATCGTAGTTATTAAAAAAATAGTAAAAAAAAAAAAAAATAATAAATATTATATCGTAGTTATTTTTACTATATCTACTACATACTAGAAATTTTCTAAATTACGTTACATATTATATATACAATTGTTCATATTATTATTTACTAACAACATTAATTTAATACAATGGTGTTATGAAGCAATAAAATATTGAATACCACAATTTGAAATCATAAATGACATTGTCACGTTCCCGCCAAAATTCCTCTCAAAAATAATTACCACAGAGCAAATAAATTACTACGTAATATTTGAGTAGAACTATACAATGTACATTTACATTAACTTCGCTATATCTGTGATGTGATTGAAGTAGGTTAGTAGATTATAAACATAACAAACAAAGAATATGTTTCGTTTCGCCAATAAGTTTCAATGTGGTCGTTTTAATTATGATATTATATTTAAACAATGCTACTAATTATCGATCATATTAGTTCACTGTACTTTATTGCTAGAATAGCTTCAATATATCTACCGTTCATAATATTTTTAGACTAGTAACATCAAACGTCTAATTGGATTACAATGGCGGCTCTGTCTCCGTCTGAGGTGAGTAAAAATAATTAAAATATATAGTTTTAATACTAATAATTTACTCTTATTATTATATTTACACATAAAGTTAATCATAATAATACGACAGCATGAAATAAGCGGCATTAAAATTGCTATTTTGAATGCGTTTTAGCGGTGACAGTTTTGCTTTAGGATTTTTGTCATAATTTTGATTATAGATATAGAAAAATAATGTTTTATTGCGAAAATATGAACGAACTATCAGCTGGATATATCTAAATTGGGGACTAAGGTGTTGTAGTTCAGTTATAAAATGACTTATTTTGGTAACGTCTACCTTCTGTTTTAGCGGAGGTTACAAAAAGAACTTATGTCCCTGATGAAAGAACCACCACCAGGAGTCACCGTAGATGGAGATCAGGCCAGCCAAAATCTAACACTGTGAGTACACTAACAACAAAAACTCTTAGAATGTAGGAAACAGGTTGAATACAGATATGTCATTTATATCCTTCAAGGAGCTAAAAACAATTTTTTTATGTGGTGTGTCTATTATTAGAATATTTCATATTGCCTCTAGTATACTTTGCTGAATGATACTCTAAATCAATCAGATGTAAATAACGCTAAAATAGAATGTTAATTTTAGACAATTTACACTAATATTGAGCTTGCTGTTATATTAATAATTGTTTGTATAGAATATGTTTATGTATATAGATAGATTTGTTTATATAGACATTCATAGTTTCTTTTTTTTTACATAATTTATATGAATACTCATATTGAAGTTCTTTATAAACACAGACACTTCAGAATATACAATTTGGTCTTTCAGCCATTATTGAATATAAATAGTGTCTCTTGGATATCATATTGAGTTTTCTATGTCTTACAATGTTAGTAAATGCTTATATCACTGAATTTATTTTTAGAATACACATGAGTCAATGAATCTATTTGTACATAGAATAATTGTAGTTCATACATGGCAGTCATTGTTTACTTATTTTGAAAAATTTGACCCACAACATAAATATTTTTTTAGTTCAATGTTGTTATGATCTAGATATAGTTAAATATTAATATTATTATTTGCTAAGACTTGGTGTTAAAATATAAATTAACACAGTACATACATACATTACATATCATCACGCCATATCCCTTGCAGAGTAGGCAAAGAGAACAGAGTGCCAGAGAACTCTATCCTTGCATACTTCACTCACAACACAGTACCATTTTCTAAATAGCCAACTATAATGTACTAAACTACTTCATAAATTATTATTATCATTATCCCACTCTTATCCCAATTACTTGATGGAGATACAATATGCACTCTTCTTTCCATCATACATATTGCATAATTTTCGATAGTAGCTTTATAGCCATTTGCCTGCGGTCTGGCCTGGATCAATGTAAAAATTTTAGTCTACTTTTACAAACACCTAGAAACAATGTAATGATTAGTAGTATTGATAGCCACCACAGGACACTCAATGATATAATGTTAGTTGCTTATGAGGATGTACCTTGCACCTTTTGACTATCATATAAATTATTCTCCAAACATGAAGCAATAAATATTTTGTAACATTGAGCATGTGAATACAAGGAAATGTTCAATGTAACATTAAAATTCAAGGGAAAATTATTTTAATATATAAGGTGGATATAATAAAACATATCTTTGCTATTTGACTGTGCTGATACCAGAGTGGGTGGCAGTGGTAGGCCTAGGTACTGACCTTCCATGCTAAGTGTTGTAGATCTCATCCTCACATATAGCAGTTCTGCTGTGTAGTAGCAGCTACGAATACTACCAACCCTTACTTTGCATGTGGGTGTTGTAAAAGACGACTAAGAGCCTTACAATGATCTGGGCCAACTTCATCTGATGCCGTTTGGTCAACAATTACATTCCTAAGGAGGGTTGACGTCTGGCAGGCGCCTGATCATAAAACTATTTCCAATAACTTTTACAATATGTACTATGAAAGAAGAGTAGATATTGTATCAACCCCAAGTAATTTGGATAAAAGTAGGACAATGATGATGATGATATGGCAGTTCTTTATGAGATTCACAAATTCAATTATAATTTCAAAATATTTTGGATTTAATTTATCATACAGAGCATCCATAATGGGTTAATGATAAAAATATAACTATACAACATACAAATCATTTTTATTTTGTGATGACTTCTCTTATATTTCTTAGGCCTCGTTTACATCACCTGTAGGAATGAATGGTATTACCACACAGATTTTTTGTTTTCTGTGATTAATTGCATAGTCTCTTTTAAAATATTTAGAACTCTATCTAGGGTTCTTTTTTTTGTATTTTCTGTTCTTTTTTTTGTATTTTCTGTTCTTTTTTTTGTTTTGAAAATTGTCCTACATAAAGGAAGTAATCCGTGTCTTGAGACATACTTTACAAACATGCGATTAAAAGCCAGAAATTACACACATACTTAGAGTAATAATTTGTAGATCATTGAAAATGTTGTCCTGCAGAGGAATCTAACTTGTGATACTGGTACACTGTACTGTAGATTGGTATCTTTTTAGTCACTATGCCATCCATGCAGTCATATTCATTCTCCAGCAAACTTGAAGAAAGAATTTATAAGTGAAATATTTTTTTACAAATAATAAATATGTTTTCCGTGTGCTGACGTAGTAAGAATACAATTCACCACCTCTATCTTACCTGTGGGTGATCATAAGAGTCGACTAAGAGATATAAAATGCATATAACATCTATGCAACAGAAGGAAAACTTAAACTAAACCCTATACCAATACATCTGACCAGCGCGGTATAGTAGGTTAATTTCCCTCCTATTATGGAGTAGGCTCAAGCACAACAGTGGGACATGTATGAGCTGAGATGATAATAAATAAATAAATTTTGTTATTAGGTGGACAGTACACATGGAAGGTGTTCCTGGGACGCTGTATGAAGGTGAAAAATTTGTATTGCAGTTCAAATTCACAAATAAGTACCCGTTTGACTCGCCCGAGGTGAGTCTAATATTATATTAAACTTTGTTAACTATTTGACTCTTCGATAGCTTTGTTAGTACATAATTGAGCATGTCCTTGCGTACTTTTCAATGATCCTCTGAATTTATTCCGTTTCTATTAAACTTTGTATTATAATTTTTTTCTTCATTTGCTATCATGTGCAATATTTCCTTTGTTCTAGTATTTCTTTAATATGTATTTTATGTTATACACTGCATTTTTGTACACAAGTGTGTCAAATGATCAAAATATTGCTGAGTATATATATCAAATATTGTGAAATACTCGCTCCTAAGCGAGTTGTGGCAAAAATAGACACTGCATAATCGACAAAATTTGTTTTGTTAGTGATATTTTACCATACTAAAGATAATTCTAATATAATGATTTCTAATTTTAACGGAGTTTTACACAGTTTTTGAAATATAAACTTGTTTTACGGATTCTATGGCGTTTGTACATGATTTTTAATTGCCCGATGGCTGATGTAAATGGTAGCACGATTGGAAAGGATTTCCATTAGGTGTGGGTTCGAATCCCATGTGTGACAATCATTTTTCGGTCGTAATCAAGTTTTTTATAAATAATCAAGCATGTTAAATGCTAAATTTCAGTAATTTGAATAATACTGTATTGTTTAAAATACTCGTAGCTAGATAAATATCACATTTCTTAGTAATATGTAAAAGATTATTGTGGATTATTCTTAGGAATTCCGTGTGGTGACGGAGTAAGAATACAATTCACCACCCCCTATCTTACACGTGGGTGATCGTAAGAGACGACTAAGGGATATATAACGCATGTAATATCTAGGCGAGAGAAGGAAAACTCGAAACAAAACCCTATACCAAGACGTCTGACCAACGTGGAATAGTAGGTTAATTTCCCTCCCATTATGGAAGAGGCTCGAGCCCAACATATATACTCGTATATCTGCCACATATATGAACTGCAACATTATATATATCCCACATATATGAACTGAGATGATGATTCTTAGAAATTGAACATAGGTATACAATGGCGGAGATTTTTGTAAGTATTTTTAAGATATACATTTTCTTATTATTTTGATTTATTTATCAGTAGGTAAGGTTTATATGTTATCTACGGCATCACATTGCAATTTTTTTTATTTCTCCAATCTTTATTCATCACTGTTGGGATCGAGCCTCCTACATAATGGGAGGGAAATTGACCTACTACACCACGCTGTTCAGACCTCAGACGTGTTGGTATAGGGTTTTCTATCGAGTTTTCCTTCTCTTGCATAGATGTTATATGCGTTTTATATCCCTTAGTCGTCTTTTACGATCACCTGCGTGTAAGATAGGGGGTGGTGAATTGTATTTTTACTCCGTCACCACACGGAAAATCTTCTTTATTATTATCATCATTTTACTGCTCTTATCCCAATTACTCAGTGTCAACGCAATATGTACTCCTACATATCGCATTATTGGCAATAGTTTTATGACTAGTAGTCGTCTTTTACGACATCCACGAGCAAAGTAAGGATTGGTAGTATTCGTAGCCGCTACCACATAGCAATCTGACTGTCATAATTAGAGTTAAAGCCACTTAAACAATCATACAAAGAATTTCTTCATTGTTATAAATAATTTTATAATTTCTTTCATCATTATTCAGGACAATTAATGTCTACATCCTTGAAGAGGCAATTGTTATGGACAATGATAAATTATCTCATTATATGGCGTCATAATCTTTTATTTATCATATCTTAATAATGAAATTCCTACTGAAGTTATGGGTTACCAATACAATGAGTCGCCAGCATTGTTTGCCATGGGTGTTCCAAAAGCCGGCTAAAAGGGCAATAGTGTTTCTCTCGTAAATACCAAATGCGATCGCTGGTCCGCCTGCTAAACGTGGCAATTATAACAATAAAATTTTTTTTTTTTTATATGTAGTTACCGAGTACTAAGTAGCAACGGAAGTGTCATAACGGAAATAAGTATAAATTAAATTTTACCGGTATTAAAATTTTCAATGAATTGCACCCTTATCATCATCACAACCTATATACGTCCCACTGGTGGGCTCGGGCCTCCGCCGTAATGGGAGGGAAATTAACCTACTATATCACGCTGGTCAGACGTGTTGGTATAGGGTTTTGTTTCGAGTTTTCTTTCTCTTGCATAGAATTTGTATGCGTTTTATATCCCTTAGTCGTCTCGTACGATCACCACGGGTAAGATAGTGGGTGGTGAATTGTATTCTTACTCCGTCACCACACGGAACAGAATGCAATTGCATTACGTTTCGTTGAAAAATATTCGTACTTTTCAATAAGTAGGTATATACTGAGTAGTAATGTAAAGGAAGTGTAACAACGGAAACATATGTATGAGGTAAATTCTAACGGAAATAGAATCAGCATTGTCAATACAATGAAAAATATAAATATTTTTTTTAATTATATTAATATTCAATATTAATTAAGTAGTAGGTAAGGTATATTTCCTGCCATGTGACGAAGTAAAAATACAATACACCAACCTTGGCCATGGGCGTCGTAAAATACGACTCCAGTATATATGTAATACAGATAACATCTATACAAGAGAAGGAAAACTCGAAACAAAATCCTATTCCAACGTGTCTGACCGACATAGAAGTGGCTCGAAGCTTCTATGAGCCTTGAGCCCGCTAATTGAAAGATCCACTGAATTAGGTTCTTTGATTTCGGTGGGCAGAGTTATCCTGCCGGGTAATTAGGCCTTTAATATGGCAACAGCATAGCACTAGGACGTTATTATCATGCGCTCGGCACTAAAATAAATTTCAAAATTGGATATAATGGCGTAAAATTTAGGAGTTGTTAGTGAAAGTGATCCTAATTCACATACTTTTCAAAACAAAATTACTTTTTCACTTACACGTTCTTCATAATATGGAAAGGTATAATGAACAGGCATTATCCGTGCGGTGACGGAGTAATAATACAATTCACCACCCCATATCTTACCCGTGGGTGATCGTATGAGACGACTAAGGGATATAACACGTATGTAACATCTATGCAAGAGAAGGTAAACTCGAAACAAAAGCCTATACCAACACGTCTGACCAGTGCGGTATAGTGGGTTAATTTCCCTCCCATTACAGAGGAGGTCCGAGCCCAACAGTGGGCTGTAATGATGATGATGATGATAATGGACAGGCAATAGGGCCTACCAATGACACACCGTCCAGACTACTTCATTTCAATGGTGGCAAGTATGTTAATTAATGCCGATCCGTTTGCAATGGACCAATCAATGCGACAATATTGAAACTATAATTGAAACCTTACGAATGTCGCTTAAATAGCCTTAAAGTTGGATAACTAACTGGATGTTAGGATCGCTATTAGGGCAGCCTGCTTGGTTCTAATTAATTAAAATATTGATTGAATTGGATATTTGATTAATATATAGTACATTACTGCAGCGGCCAGCAAAAGAGGCATTGATGGAGAAATGTGTAGTGTGGGCCGAGGCACACATACGTAACTCCATCAATTCCTAGTTGTGGCCAAGGCTTGTATAGTGCTTTTCTCAAATAATGCGCGGAAATTATAATTATGTAGTACTAAGTAGAACTGTATACATAACGAATAATATTTATCACGTGCTAAAGGGTTCATTTGATTTGTTTTTCATTCTTATACTGGTTTATTTTTTAAGCCAGTTCGAAATATAAATAAAACTCTGATAAGTTGCCTATTTAGTTACCATATTTTGAAGTAACAAATCGTTCCATTTTTAAAATACACGACAGATATGAATTTACATATATATTTATTTGGCCGCTAAAACACGATATGGATTTTCATACATTTTTTGCCGGCCGCTGCTCGCATGGTATTTGGTCAGTACAGCAATCTCGATTTATCTCGAAGAAGATTGTCAAAATAATGCTCAAATTTCCAAGCATGTTTGAGAAAAAAAGTATTAACACTAACATAATTTTAATAATGTTCTACAGCAATGCACTTAACTTAAAAATATATGCATTGTCGCCACTTTTACTGTGACGTCAACAATTTATTTTATGTTTCATAACCGAACTCGCTGTGTGGTAGCTAGCGGCTACGAATACTACCTTACTTTGCTCGTGGATGTCGTTAAAGATGACTAAGAGTCTTATAACGACTTGGGCCAACTCCATCTGATGCCGTTTAGTCAACAATTACGCCCCCGAGTAGGGTTGACGTCTGGCAGGCGGCCGGTCATAAAACTATTGCCAATAACTTTTACAATATGTACTATGAAAGAAGAGTATATATTGTATCGACCCCAAATAATTGGGATAAGAGTAGGAGAATGATGAACCGAATATTCCTAATGATTCCTGATGTTTACACGAGTATTACACCTTTTTAATAAAATTGTATTTGTGAATGTTTTTACGTTTCGAAGATGTTAAATTTATTATAATAAATTGCATTGATCATAAATTGAATATTATAATATTAACTGAGCAAAAACAATGTAATTTCTGTATAGAAATATAAAAAAATAATTGATAATGCTACAGTATCAATTATTATTGTTTATTTTAGGGTAGTTAAAAAGCTCTTAAAACGACGACCATGAAACATGAAACACCTACCATGAACACCCTAAGTGTTCAATAGATCGGGAAAGTACAAATCAAATACAAACGCGATAAAACCCGTAAAAATAGTTTTATTTCACAAATCTATATAATAATAATAATTTAAAAATATACTTATTTTAAAAAGCCTAAGAGCCTTTGTTATTCATTGGTTATATTTCATCCTTTTCATGCACAACGATATTTGTTTAGGGCAGACGCAGGTACATACATACATACCATCACGCCATTTGCAGGTTAGGCAGAGAGAACAGAGTGCCAGAGAACTCTATCCTTGCATACTTCACTCGCTTCTTCAACATTCATAATTCTCATACACGCTCGCCGGTTTCGAAGACTCTTGACTCCACCTTCCTTCAGTACATGACCGATCTGGTCTAGGTAGGTTAGTCTCGGTCTCCCCAGTTTATTGTGGAAGACAGTTATGGCAGACGCAGGTTATTATGGAAACTGTGACGTTGACGTCATATTGATCCCTGGAGCATAATTAATGTATTACGCAAATGTATTTCTAATTTAATATTTATTTTTCAACTATTATTTTGTTTCAATAGAAAATATATAGTATTTTGGCACACCAGTCATATTTATTTAGATTTAAATTGAAAAAAGAAAATGAGCGAGCCTTGGCAAAACGAACTTTTGACAAATGAACCATAACAATGTTCAAACTTCGATCATTGGGCGACTTTTAATATAATTAGATCGTCAGCTCGACTCATACAGGAACTTACTGCTGATGGGTTCGGGTCTTCACAATAGGAAATCTACTATACCACGCTGATCAGACGGTTAGCTACAGGGTTTTATTTCATGTCTACCTTCTCTGGCATAGAGGTTATCTGCATATCTCTTACGACACCTACCGACAAATAAGAAGATCACGAAGTGTCTTACTCTGTCACCGCACAGAAGTAGGGGTGTGCGAATATCGTTCGAATCGAATATTAATATTCGATTCGAAATTTGAATCGAACAATTCGAATTTTCGAATTATTCGAAATTCGACGAATAATTCGAAAAAAATCGAATAATTCGAAAAATTTCGAATAATTCGAAAAATTTCGAATAATTCGAAAAAAATAAATATCCCCGATTGTTACTTATGGCGAGAAGATATTTAGGAATACCTTGTACTTCTGCTGAAAGTGAAAGATTATTTTCCACTGCTGGTGATATTGTATCTGATAAACGAACTTCATTATCACCAGATTCAGTATCGTATTTATTATTTTTAAACAAAAATTTGTAGCAAATGTTCATACTCATTGTTCTCATGTAGTTATATTTCATGGTTTAAATAAAATATTTATTAATTATTAATGTCATATTTGAATATCGAACATAACAAACTCCGAATTTAAAATACAATAAAAATTTGCGAATAATATTATAATTCGGAAAAATTCGAAATTATTTCGAATTATTCGGGAACTTTCGAATAATTCGAAATTTCGAATTATTCGATTCGAGTTTCGAATCGAATATTAATATTCGATTCGGAACGAATAATTCGTAAGTTCGAATTATTCGCACACCCCTACACAGAAGTAATTAGATATCCTACTAATATCATTATTGTTAGACCAGGCCACGATACCTGTGAGGTCTTAATAAGTACTAATTGTCTAATACATGCCATAGACTTGTTATTGGCAGAATCTCTGAAGGTCGTTGCTACTAAAATAATGGATGTAAATAATGTACATATATATTATTTCTAACACATCTCATATAGAAATATTATTTTTCTCACTTCTCTTATAAACTTTAATTGTGGCAATTGTTATACTTTTATATGGACATGATATTCTTGAAGAGCTATGTTTTTTTTATTGTTTATGGTGGCAAACGAGCAGACAGCACACTTGGTGGTAAGTGTCACTGCCGCCCATGAACCTTTGCAATACCAAGTGTATAGCTAGACCGCTGCCAACCATTACAATCCCCAAACCCACTCAGTCGGGCTTCCTGCTCTCTCGCTTACCGAACGAAGCGCAATAGCACATTGCTATTACTCGGACGTCGATCTTCTGCGGGAGTGTGGTACTAGCCCGGAGGGACCGGCCCGCGGCTGTCTACAGAGAACTGTCAACAGCGTGGTCATACCACTATGTTAATTTCGTTCACGTATTATATTTACCGTGTAGTGACTGAGTAAGCATAGAATTCATCACTCCTTTTCACTTTTTTAGTCGTAAAAGATGACTCGGGGATATAAAGAAATATCATCAAGGCAAGAATAAAAATCTTCTCCACTGTAGAATGATAATTGTCCTACTATATCATGCTATTCAGACGAATTGGTATAGTGAGCCAACTGGGTGGGTTTGTACTGGTAGGCAGCGGTCTAGCTGTACCCTTGGTATTGCAAAGGTCCATGGGCGGCAGTAACACTCACCATCAGGTGCGCTGCTTGCTCGTTTGCCGCCATTAGCAATAAAAAAAGTAATTTCTAATGTTTACGCGAGTATTACACAATTGAAATAAAACTATTTTTACGGATTCTGTCGTTTTCGAATTTGGTTTTTTAATTAACGTTCATTCAGGAACTCCCGTGACCATTAATTCTGTAAAGTATTCGAAATGTAACTTAAAAACCAAATACAAAAACAATAGAATCGGTAAAAAGGGGTTGTTATAGGGCTGTATTTAGAAACGTGACGATCTCCACCTCGTAAAAGCGCAGGACCTGCTGTCGTTTTAGTGGGTATTGCGGTCCAAGGTAGCCGACGAGTTCCATGCATGTCTCTCACCTGCGGGAGATTGCGTAAATGCATTTCCACAGCGTAACTAATAAAAAAGGCTGTAGCTAGAGCTTGCCTTCTCTTGCATAGATGTTATATGGGTGAATATACGGTATTTGATTTTTTTGTGTCCCTGAAACAAATGTAATCTGTTCCATTCAATATTGATAATTTCTCTATTTGACACAATTTTTAAATTTGTAATGATGAGGGCCAGAAGATTTTACATTATTTTTTAATTTTATAAGCACCAGAGGAAAATGTGTTACCAGGGGAGTGACACTATTGGCAGAATAGTGACAAATTAAAGCAGAGAAGTTGAGGCTAATGATTATTAGCTAAGAAAGGGGACTAATATTAAATAAAACATATATAAATTATAGTATTTGGATATTTTTTAATATAAGAAATAAATTCAGTCTTTACAGTTTTGGTGTCTAGATTTTTCATGGTGTCCTGTAACAATCTCTTCTGTTTTTTTATTTTATTTTTTGTAATGCTATCTTTTATACCTGGGCATAATCTACTATTGCAATCTTCTTCAAAAAACTCTGCGACTATTTTCTCTAACTTCGGATTCGTTTTATCGTTTCTTGTCTTCCGTGTCATATCTAACAAACTTTTATTCGCAGTACATGACTGTCTTATAGGGTTCATATTAATTTGGTTCAACACTTTATACTTTGACTATTTTACCACTTATTACTTTTTTAAATATCTTCTTTTCATTATCATTCCTTATCAAATTTATATTTTCTTTGAGTTGGTTTTGGATCACCTCACTAAATAATATTTTTTTCTTCACCTGCTCTACATTCTCTTTACTATTATTCTGTAAAAGATCGGCCACTTTTGAGTTTGGAGTCATTTTTTGTTTGCTAATGCGCCGTAGTTTCTTTTGACAATCACGTATCCTTTGACGTAACTGTTTAATTTCATATTTTTGTTTTTTTATAAGTTGATTTCGTCGTTTGCGCTGAATTTCTGATCGCCTTTTAGCAGCCAGAGCAATTTTGTTTTGTGGAAGTGGAGGTTCATTATCAGACCCAGGTCTTACTGCATAGTTTCTGGTAGATTGTAGCTTTACGCGATCTCTATGCTTTTTAGTCTTCTCTCTCCATATTTTTCTAACAGCCCTTTGTTCCCTCTTAGTCATATCATTTATGCTCTTAATCTGTCCCATTTCTTTTTCTTTTTATATAGCTGCTTTTCTTTTTCTTTTAATTCAGCATTTTTAACAGGATCGTTATTAATTCGTTGTTGTGTGATGTGTCGTTCAGCTTGACGTTTTTTTTCTAACCTCTCTTCCCTTGTTTGTTTCTTTTTAACATTCACCATGATGTCTGATGATACTCGAGTATCTAAAACAAATGAAATGAAGCCTTATAACATTATATATCAACAAAAAAAAATTGGCACTCCCCTGGCGCTCACGTATTTCTTCTAGTATGAAATATGCCAGAGAAGTGACGCCAGAGAAGTGACAAAATCGCATATAACCTACAAAACAATATCACTCGCTTTTCTGACCACAGTTTAAAGTAATACATGACATCTATACAAAATAAACATGGCATTGTGCAAATATACAATTTCGTAACGATAATATACAAAAACATATACTTACCAAAGGAAATACTTCAACGACTGGCACAAACACGCTTTCCTACAGTTAATCGCAAACTGACGCAATATTAATGGAGTTTTGCTCAACGTCGTTAGCTTGCTTCTGACTTCACACTGTTGTACGCGCGTTGTTCAAGGACAAAAACATACCTTTGCGGTTTTAAGTCAAATTTTATTTCTTTGAGTTTCGCCAGATGAAGTGACATTATTATAACATGACATGAAAATAAGTTATTATTATTTATATTAATAAATATTTTTATAGTGTTTCTTGATAAAATATGTTTCGATGTTTATAACAGCATATGATCATGTGTAAAAAAAACACAATGAAATACATATTTAAAGTATCTGGTCATAAAATCATTATAATTTAGTAATGGGGAGGCCAGAGGAGAATACATTTATAACTATTTTAAACTATTAATGCCTTAAATTAAACAATTATCGTGAATAGATTATGTGGGCCAAATAATATACTATATTCTTTATTTTTTAAGCATATAGAAATAATAATATATTGAGTTTAACATAAAATTTGCCTATGGACCACTGGAATTCAAATAGCGTATATTCACCCATATATATATATATATATATATATATATATATATATATATATATATATATATATATATATATATATATATGTATATGTATATTATATCATTCGGTCGTCTTTTATGACACCTACGGACAAGATATAGGGTGTTAAATTTTATTCTTACTTGATCACCACATGGAGAAAATGGATTTCGCAATAATCTGCAATAAGTTGGTCAGCGTGTTATGGATAGGGCTATGCTCGGTATTTCTCTACGTGATAAAATCCGGAATACGGAAATCCGTAGAAGAACGAATGTAACCGACAAAGCTCGAAGAATTAGCACGTTAAAGTGGCAATGAGCAGGCCACATCGCTCGACGAACCGACAACCGTTTGGGAAGAGAGATTCTCGAGTGGCAACCACGAATCGGACGACGCAGCGTAGGACGACCCCCCCACTAGGCGGACTGGTGAAATCATGAAGGTTGCAGGAAACCATTCGATGCAGGTGGCACAGGACCGTTTCGAATGGCATTCTCGTGGGGAGGCATATATCCAACAGTGGACGTTTACGGGCTGATGGATGGATGGATAGAATAATCTGCATAAATTATGTCGTATATTGCATCCTCAAGTTATATTTTAAAATAAGGAAAGTGTTACTCCGTATTGATGTCGTGCTAATGTTGATAATCGCCGATAAAATCCGAATATTTCCTCGTGTCTGACAAGGTTGATTCTGATAAGAATTGGCAAACGCCAAATCAAGATTTCATTGTTTATAGTCGTTAGATTAAACCTAACTGATGTGAATACTTCAAGAGGATCGCTTACATATTCATCTAAAACTTTTTAACTCTCACACGTAAAAAGAGGCGTCTTGTAACTTTGACGGGTCTGTGTATCTGTGTGTTTATCTAAGGCATCGTAGCTCCTAAACTAATGGACCGATAATGATATGGTTCTTTTTATTTGAACGCAGACTTTATCGAGATGCTTCTTAGCTAAAATTCATCGGGTTTTTAAATGCATAATAGCTATTTTACTTTCAAACATAAATGTATTTAATAATTTGAATGGTGATGTACCATTAAGCTAAGTTTGGACTCATTTGTATCACTATACTAGGTCCGTGCATTAGCGTTTTTTTTTATGTCGGGGATTACTTAACATTTTTAACATTATGTTATTAACGAGGCAATATAATATTATCTAGAGAGTACCTAAATTAGTAACTGTAGCCAATTATATGCTGTTAGATTTATATTATTGACAAAGTCTGGGTAGTAGACATGTGTAAGTAATGCGAGTGATGTATCACACGTAATATTACCCGACCGCGTACTGACTCATTACACATTACGCGACTAAACATCACATCACATTATACATGACGCGAACACCCGTGTACTGTTCTGCATTTCTGCAATGTTCGGTGTCTGGCAATTCAATATTTATTTTGAGCTTTATTTTCAGAACGTTAAGGTTTATATTTCTTAACGCCGCCCGCCATATATATAGAGCGCTATCGCATTACGCATCACACATGACATTTCATGTCATGTGTGATGTTTGAAGTGATGGTATAATGTAATATTACTCGGCATGAAATGTAATAGCATATAACATCACTTCGCGAAGTACTGTTTCGCTCATGTCTACTGGGTAGGTAATACGACATCTGCCTTCAAAGGTATACAATAAAATCTATGTCTTTCCTTAAAATAACGAATTCGAAGAATAAGTAAGACGATCTCTATGTATGAAATATATATTGTTAAAAAATCGAAAATTTAATTGAAGAAAGACGTCTTTGGTATCAAAGAGCTTATCGATGAGTAGTAAGCGCTTCGTGTTCTATCTTTAATGAACGACAGAAACCCTGGATGCGACGCAGTAGCCGTGCTATCGTTTCAAACAAATTCTTATCTTGTAACCTAGAAGATTATATTCATATCTTCTCTCTTAATAAAAGCCGTAAATCCTTGTATCAATGTTATAATAGAAAACTAGAATGGCATTTTACGTTGAAAAATGGTTGTTTTTTTCGCAGTGAAAGATCATGGCCATAGGAAAATTTTAACCCCTTAATCTCTAAATATATGTACTTAGAGATTAAGGTCTGTCCGTATGGTGACGGAGTAAGAATACAATTCACCACCCCTACCCGTGGGTGATCGTGAGAGACGACTAAGGGATAAAAGAATGCATATAACATCTATGCAAGAGATGGAAAACTCGAAACATAACCCTATACCAACATGTTTGACCCGCGTGGTATAGTAGGTCAATCTCCCTCCCATTATGGAGGAGGCTCGAGCTCAACAGTGGGACATATACGAGCTGAGATGAGATGAGATGATATGTACTTATCTAAAATTATAATGAAATTGTAGAAACACAAAATGGTTAAGGTTTTCTAAAATCATTGAAAGATTTTGAACTATTGTGATATTTTTTACTTGCATGTCGCGAAGAAACATACAAAATCTACTTCGCTGAATGTTTTTAAGGTTGTTTATAATTTGTAATATATGAACTATTTTAGTTACAATTAATACGAAATACACCACGTATGTCAATACGTATTGATTTAAATAAAATCGCCATTAAATTATTAAACAATCTCGTAATTTACGAACGAATAATTTTAATTAATACGAAAGCATGAGTAGAAAATAAGATGATTTTTACATTAAACAGAACGCATGTCACCGCTATGGTAACGTTGATTACCTCCTAAGGATAGTTTGGCTGTATCGTTAATTACCCGCAGACTTTAGATTTAGTAAAAAAAATAATGTTTTGTTTACGCTCGCGAATACGCTTGGGCTCGCGCTACGCGAATATGAAAATGTTTTGTGGGGCTCTTAAATTTAAATCAATATTTTATAATATTATGCTGAATATTTTTGCTGGTATTTTATATAATGTAATACGGAGAAGAAACTTAAGTATAGTGAATATGTTATATTAGTGATTTACGTATATTTTCATGCTCTACCAAAATTCCCCATGGACTCATTAATTTGGTTATCAACGCTCAATTATTGATAATTTGACATGACTTACTGACTGACAGTGGTTGCTTTCCATTTACAACACAGAGGGACTCTGCGGTGCATTGTGAGGCACTGCCAAACACTGTGTAAAAGAAACAGCTAGCTGTTTCTTTTAAACTTTTACACAGTGTTTGGCGGTGTTTCGCAGTGTGCCGCAGAGTCCCTCTGTGTTAACTAAATGGAAAGCAACCAGTGATTATGAGTAAACTGCTCAATTTGAAGAAATGTTACATTGTTCTATAAGTTACGAAAAAAATATTATATGGGTGCTTCAATAAAATAAAAAGCTAACGTTTTGAATGGTGATCTCTTGTTTACAGGTGACGTTTGTAGGCAATAACATACCGGTTCATCCTCACGTTTATTCTAATGGCCACATCTGCCTGTCAATACTGACAGATGACTGGTCGCCGGCGCTCTCCGTGCAGTCCGTATGCCTCTCCATTGTGTCCATGCTCAGTAGCTGTAAGGAGAAGGTGAGTGACACAACAAATTTGTCATTGAATTTTGGAATGTTAGCTTCAGATAGTTGTCAAGCCCTTAAATGGAATACTAGCGAGCGCTGTAGATTTGCAACCCAAAATACTATGAGCAGTGTTAGGACTACACTGACCAAATACTTTAAACGACCTATTTGCAAAAATATAATCTAGAATTATTTTAAAACCTCGAAAAAAAGGTTGTATTCTGCAAAATTTGAAGTCATCAGCTCAGCGTACGTCTCGCTAGGCTCAAGCCACCCACCAGTATAATAGGAGAGAATTTGACCTACAATACCATACTGGTCAAACGTGTTTTAAGATTTTATTTCGAGTTTGCCTTCTCTTGCATACATCTTATATGCACATCATATATCTCTTAGTCGTATGTTACAACATGCAGGAGCAAGATAGGGCGTGGTGAATTGTATTCTTACTCAGTCACCACACGAATAGATCTTCACGGATTTATCTAATCATTTTCTTTTAAATTCAATAACATGAATAGTGATTGGATCGGTTAGTTATCGAAAGTTTCTATAGGAAAATTCCTTTTATACCTCATTTACTTTTTTATTCCTCTTGGTGGCAAAGAGCAAGCAGCACATCCGATGTTGTAATACTACCACCCATACCATAGCAGGGGTACAGCTAGGCCACTGCCTACCAATAATCCCAAACCCACTCAGAAATATGGGCATCTCTTGCTCACCGAACGAAGTACAGGAGCTTATTGCCTCTACTCGGATGTCGATTTTCTGCGAGAGTGTGGTACTACCTCGGACGGACCGGCCCACGGCTGTAGACAGAGAACTGTCAACAGTGTGGTACTACCACTATTAGACTTAGATCTATTAGCATTTCAACTGCTTTAAAATTTTATCTTCTGTGACAGCTAGAGCAGTCCGTCTATTAGTCTCAGCTGATAGCAGAGCCGTAGCCGTGTTGTTTTAAAACTCGCGGACGCTTTCCGCGTGAAATCCCTTATTGAGCAGAGCATAATGTATCATTAACTATGTACAGTGGTAAGAACCACGCTGTTGTTAGTTCTCTGTCTACAGCCGCGGGCCGGTCCGTCCGGGGTAGTACCACACTCTCGCAGAAGATCGACGTCTGAGTAATGGCAATGTGCTATTGCGCTTCGTTCGGTGAGCGAGAGAGCCGGAAGCCCGGGATTTTATTGGTGGGCAACGGCCTAACTATACCCTTGGTATTGCAAAGGTTCATGAGCGGCAGTGACACTTACCATCAGGTGTGTTGCTTGCTCGTTTGCCGCCATAAGCAATAACAAAAATTAAAAAAAAACTTCGGTGAAAACGCGGCTTCAAGTTCTGATGAACATTCAACAGTATTGTAGTTCCCACAAACCTTATCTCTTAGAGAATAAATGTGAAAAATAATTCAAATATTACATTTTAATTTTCAGAAGCGGCCACCCGACAATTCATTTTACGTTAAAACATGCAACAAAAATCCTAAGAAAACGAAATGGTGGTATCATGGTGAGTTTATATTCTATAATACTTATTTATTACACCAGGGCCCAGGGGGCAGTTATGCCAACAGAGGTGACCTCCTTAGTGAATGTTGTTATAACACATTTTTAACTCAAATGCAGAAAAGAAATATTTCAAATGGCAATTTTTCGCTTCGTAATCGGGTTTAAAAAATAATTAAGCATATTAAATGCTAAATTTTAGTAATTTGTATTTCAAATGGATTAGTAATATTCGTAGCAGCTACCACACAGCATAATATTATAAATCTATAATCAACATTAAAAATAAACCTATTGAACATACAAAATAATTTATGCATTGGGGCCCGTTAAACTTTATAATATTTTTATGTTATTTGTTATGTATTAAATCAATTTTAAATAAAACTTGATTTAAAGTTATGTCATTTATAAGCAAAGCAGGCTTTGTTAAGACGCAAGAGGTTAACCTTGGATCTACAACTTAAAAATGTATCAGTAGAAAAATCATAATATATTATTAACTGCTCAGCTTATTACCATTTCCAATTTACTACGCTGGTCAGACTGGTTGGCATAAACTTTGTTGAGGTTTTATATCGTTGGTGTTACGTTCTTATTCTGTGTAGTAACGGACAAAATATACAATGGTAGTTTTCCAATTACAGAGCATTATGCGACTCAGTGGCGCACAATGCCGAATTATGCTGATGCTTAATTGGAACGTGAATTAGTTTTTAAATGCACCAGCAGAGTGCGCTAAGTTCAGCGTTGAAAAAAATAATAATCTCAGAGTTAGCAATAACCTAATTAATCTGTAAATAAAGTGGTATACATAATAATTGGTTGAAAACTATTTACGGTTATTTTAAGTAATTTAGATTTTGATTATTTAAAAAACATTTTTTTGTTTTGAGTAATTTTTTAAAATGAGTTCTAAAAGAATTAAATACTTTTTAATTGAATCATCTCACCCAGATGATAGTGATGACTTAAAAATTTTTCACCAATAAATAATATTACTAACGATAATATAAATAAAGCATTTCGATCAATATCAACTTAAAGAATTATTATGTCAACTTAAAGAAAAAACACTTGTTAATTTTCAGTCACTAAGTTGGTATCGATTGCACGCATCAGACGAAAGCAGTACTTTTAAGAGTGCTCGATTGTGCGAAGCGTTGCTGTAGTTGGAACATTCAACGTTAAGCCGCATAATGCGCTCTACTGCTGTAATTGGAAAACTACCAATAGTTATTATTATTGCCACAGCTTCTTTAATAGATTAAGGAACTTACGTATTACGTTACGTGTTGTTTACGTTTAACCTCCTACTCAACTTTTATAAAAAAAAACTAGAAGAGCGTATCACCAGCTCTCTACTACTCTATTCTAATTACTCACTAATCTAAAATTTACGAGAACAATTTTTCAGAGACTGTTATACCGTCTATTTGTAAAATTTTGCACTTTAAAGTTCCTAATGAATACGTAATGTAGCATAAGCTCTTTTTCTCGCTAAGTCGTCAGTTTCCTAGTTAAAATACCCAAAGCCTTATAAGACGGTTCATCATTCATCATTCTTCTACTCTTATCACAATTACTTGGAGTCAATACAATATGTACTCCCCTTTCATAGTGCATATTGTAAAAGTTATTGGCAATAGTTTTATGACCGGCCGCTTGTCAGACGTCAACCCTCCTTGGGAATGTAATTGTTGACCAAACGGCATCAGATGGAGTTGGCCCAGGTTGTTATAAGGCACACCGAAGTTACAATCGAGTACCGGTGGTCCGCTCGCACGGCGAAGAGAGAAGGTTTTACGGTGGGTCTATGGGGTCACGCGCCGCCTTTCCGTCACCCCGGACCGATTCAGCGGGGCGAGACGCACCCATAGCCCACCAATAAAAAAAAAAAAAAAGGTTGTTATAAGGCTCTTAGTCGTCTTTTATGACATTCACGAGCAAAGTAAGGGTTGGTAGTATTCGTCGCCGCTACCACACAGCTTACGAGTTAAGACCGTTCATCATCTCAGCTCATATATGTCCCACTGTTAGGCTCAAACCTCCTCCATAATGGGAGGGAAATTGACCTACTTATATCACACTGCTCAGACGTGTTGATAGATTTTGGCACGTGAATCACAAGAGGTTTTGTTTCGAGTTTGCCATCTTTTGCATAAATGTTATATGCGTTTTATATCCCTTAGTTGTCTCTTACGATCACCCACGGGTAAGATAGTGGGTAGTGAATTGTATTCTTACTCCATCACCACATAGAAAGAAGAAGAAGGTTCACTACAATAATATACCTTAATATATTACAGATGACTCCGTCTAACAATATAGTGCATGGCTGTATCGAGCATGGACGATAAATATCTCAGTATGTGTTAAGTGTTATATATACAATATGATAATGTAAAGTTATGTACATATGACTTGGTGTGATCGCGCGGGATACGGCTGGATAATGACTCCAGGGGCTGGTGGAACATCACCACGTACTGACATGCGGGACCGTGTTAAGCCATGACGGGGCGTATGGGCACCCAAGAAGTTGACTCAGTGGAAAACAAAATTATTTATATGATTATAATAAAATATGAAAAAATATTGCAGCAGATGTAAATTGGTTACGATTAATTTATACTATCTAAAAACTAGACATAGTGTGTCGTAAAGACAATAGAAGTGAAACTTTTTTATTACAAGAAAACATTTTTATTATTTATCAATCACTTTTGTATAGCAATAAATTGTGTTTATCATTCAGTTTATTTCAAAATTATGAAAGCGAGTAGAGCGTATATCTCGCTTTACTTAAAAGCTAGCAAGACAGCTTAAGCGACTGCCAAATCGCATACTTACGCGTATTTGACACACTTAACTTCAAAATATGTAACGAATATGCGTAATTACTCTATACAGCAATCACCTAAGCTGTCACATCAATTTCAAAACCCTTCTGTAAAAAGTTTCACTTCAAAATAACGTAATACGCCTGATAATACTATAGACCCTGGACCTGGACGGAGATGATGGCCCCGGATGCCCATATGGTAAAGATGCAACTGCTAACATGACGTCTAAAAAGTACAAGCTCAGCAAAATGCCGGCTAGGTGACATAATATTAGCACTGTATAAACCGTCTGTTGTATTTGTCGATCGAATGTACTGATGCTATATGCAGTGATAACCGATTATGTGATAATATTTATTAGTTTATAACTACTGCATTTGACATTGAGAATTTTCACGATAATTAGCGTTATATAGAAACATGTTTTTGTAGCTACTCGTAATTTGTGAGGTACTATATTATTAGATCCATCGTAAAACTACGTGACGTTCATTGATTAATACTTCATCATCTTGCATGTAATTGCCGTAACGTTTTGGCACGTGAATCACAAGATTCAATTGCCATGTACCCAGTAGTTATAGTGCTCCAGAGCGCTATCACATATAACTTTCGTCAGTCTACACATATAGTTATGGCAACGCTTCTACGGTCTACACACTGTAACAGTAAAGTTAAACCACCTTACATATAATTTTAGTAGCCTTTCACTACGCTACGCGCTATCGTAGCAACGCTTTCAACACGCTACACAGTTATAAGTAACGCTTCATCGCGCTACGCAAAACCGTAGTAACGATTCACCGTGATACTCACAGTCGTAGCAACACTTCATTGCTCTACACGCAATCGTAATAACGTTTCACCGTTCTACTCGCAACCGTAGCAACGCTTCACCGCACTACGCAAAATCGTAGTAACGATTCACCACTCTACACACATTCCTAGTAACATTTCACCGCGCTACACACAGCCGTCGTAGCGATACATAACGCTACACACAACTCAACTAGCACATCGTACACTATTTATTTGATTTTCATACAAAAATACCAATACAGTACAATGTATGTACATCCCATTGAACTTAGTCAAAAGACATTACAGACAGTTATCGCTACAGACGTATTTCTGTCAATTTTGAAGTATGTATCTATGTACAACTAGAGGTACTGCTTACAACTACAGTATTGATAAAAATCAGTAGTTATAAACCAATATGACAACAGATGATAAATTTTTCAGTGCTAAAGATATATTGTAAGTAGTGTAATAGGATATGAAATGGTCATATGTTTATTGGAATCGGTTCACACGTCAGTCATTCTTATTTTTTAGTTGTATATAATTTTTAATATTTTATGATTTTTATTGAGCCAATGGCATAATTATAGTTTCCGCTTGGAAGCGTATTGACAACATTTATGTGTTGCTTAATATTACTAAAATAGTAGAAATTTAATAAAAAATATTGTGGAGTAAATACTGCACCAATTTCTTGTATCCATGTAAATTATGATTAAAAGAAATAAGAAATTAATCATTCAAAGAATTAAATTTGTTGCCTTTAATCAAGCAAATAAAAGTTGCTCACCTAGAAGTCTAATAATTGGCCAGTATCGTGTACTGTATTAATTGAATACCTCATTCAAAATCATTGATTATTCTCAGAATTATTTTGACTATTTGTCGACAACCACCGCAGTTATTGAAATTTTTTAACAATTTAAATGTTTAACTACTTGAATAAATTATTGTTGAATTAGCAACGTGAATTTTTCTGCAAATTTGCAAATTGCTCTGCAAAAAATGAATATTATGGTACTAAGTATTTTAAGTTTATCGACAACTAACATACTGGTTGCATAGAAACTTGGGAATATTAGTCAAAAAAAAGCTTATGACCATAATAATTATTCACAGTTATTATTTTGTAAGATATTTTGTGATGGTATGTTATAAATTTCAATTATTTTAAATTTTCAAATAAAGCTATTCTGATAATTAAATATTATTAATCATTCATCATTTTATCACACATCTATTATCAATTCACTTCGTATTTCGTTAATAATGTAGTTCTCCCACTGTAGCGCAGAGTACGAAAAAAATGTAGCAATAAAAATTGTGTATTGTAATATAAAGGAGAGCCTTGATATCGTAAAACTAGTTTTATTCTTTCATCTCATTTAATATGTAATTAAATCATTTTTATTTTACTAAAAGGCCAGTTGTGACCTTATTGTATCACCGAACAACTATGTATGTGATCTAGAAATTTTAAGACTGGATTGTACTTTGAAGTAGTTGGATGTATGATGTAAAACTGTGTATCCACGTTACGAAATAGCGCGCAGTGTAGTTTATTATTACATGGCAACTAAATAATGTTATCAAGCGCAATGCATGTAAAAAAAATCTACAAAACGGTCTTGCAATGATACACAGCTGTTATCCAACGAGTACTCCGCTTTAGAGACATTTTGTTAATAATCAGCTGTTAATACAACTAAAACGCAATATTTTTAAATTCATAACTTATAAAGTGTCAACAAAAAGGCCTTCAATCTTTTCTGAAATGTTTCTTACATCCGTTGTTTATGAATTACATATAAAAAATATAATATTAAAAACTTTCTTAATTTTAGTGAAACATTGATGATTTAAAAATGGCAGCTTTTGAATCTGTCAAAAATTATAAATACTCATTATTTAATTTATAATTATTCGAACGTGTCTATGGACAAATGTTAAAATTCTTTAATTTCATTTTTCGTATATTATTTATACATTCCGAGTAAAGTCTGAAAGATCATTTCATATATTATCAAGGCCTTCTACAATATTTATCGCAATATTTGTGCAATCAATAAATTTATAATTAGTTTAAAATTTCACCAATCCCAATATGTTTTGTATTCTATGGATCGGTGCTATTGCAATATAGAAATTTTATTTTCGTGTCTGGCAACATTGACTTTAGGATAGCAACACATTCCTTGTATTATTAGATGAACATTGTTGGAAGATGCGTATTATTGATTTAATTGAAATGCATATATTTGTGTATAATGAAACAATCTGCTTAATTTATTGAAATAAAAATATAGATAAACATGTGTACTAGTTTCATTTTATTATCTGTGACTGTCCATAGAGATTAGAACATGGCTGTTGGTAGTTAACCCAAAAATTGACAACACTATAGAAATGACATTACGCCAATAAATATTGCACTTCGATTCTTGGAAAGGTTCGGGTCATTTCGGTTTCGTAGAGCGTCGTCGCTGTCGCACACTACCTATGTGATATTTGTCAGTCGTTATACAACTGCTAGAGGGTGCAGTTGTGTTCAGTCAAATATATATATCGACGGCGGAAAGCGAAAACGTCGTAGTCCACAATGTACGAAAAAAAATTTTATTGCACTGTTCGAATCAGAAAAAAAAAGCTGATTCAAATGGTCCGGGTTACATAATTTTATGATGAATAGTTATGAAATTAACATTTAAAAAAAACGGGTTTAAACTTAAATGCCTGCATTCAAAAACGCTGTACGTTACAGAAAAAAGTAGTAATAACTTATACTATGTCGACTACAGCAATTCGCTTTCCGTAAAAAAAGATTTTTGCTCATTAATGACGTTTTAGCGGGCAGCAAGTCTAACTTTTTGCTTGCCAATTTGGCTTTGTCCTCCAAATGACTACCAAACTGGCTAATATTCTGTCAAATTTAAATCGCTTTACGTGTAATACATTTTGTCTTACCCCAAATAAGCAATTATTTTAGTTTACACCTATTCTAAGATATTAGTTTCATGGAATAACTACGTTTACAACATACAGTTTAGTTCAAATAATGTTGATTACCACGTTTTCGTTTTCCTTAAAAAAATGCATTTGACCCCGCTCCATACAACTCAATAGTGCAATTACAGCGTTTTAACATTCTGTAAAAATAGTTCAATATAGTATCGTAGTCAACAAAATTTTGATAAATAATTGTTACGAATGAGATTTGAGAGTAAAAATTATATTTAGAAAAAAATTATAAATCTAATTTCCAAAAATCGTGGGTCTACGTTAAAAAATACGCTAGTTATGATTTTTTGAAAAAAAGTGAAACAGTTTTTTGGCTCTGGTGAACATTTTCGTTTTTGTGGACTACGACGTTTTCGCTTTCCGCCGTCGATATATATATATATATAGAGTTTAAGAGAGAAAATTGCAAAGATTTAGGGGAAAAGGATGTTTTTATTTAGTAACAAATAGTTGTAATTGTTTTAACAGCTCCGAATAGATACCAGAATGTCAATGCTGTGTGTCACACAGATAATATTCGGCACACTTCCCAAGGGTTCGTGTATAATATTTATTGCCGGGTATTGTACGCGTTACAGCAATCGTCTAAGCTCTTTTACTCGCGAAGTTTTAATTACACAAAAAGATGAAAATTAGTTGAAATTGAATAAAATACCAAAATGAATTCACATTTCATTTTCACAGCCCATGCCACTATACATTCAGCACATATAATTATAACAATAATTGTTAAATATAAATAATTTTAATCTGTTTTCATACGTTATCAATAATATAATTAACAATTTTGATAACTTAAATTAATAAAACTATTTACAACCTCGCATTATCACATTACAATATAGGACTATATCCAAATTATACCTCTGCTCGTATCCATTGAAATGTTATTTTTGTCCTTATAATCAAACAACCCGCCATTGAAATCATTTCCAAGTCTGTCTGGTAATTCCTATGATTAGCAAGTCCAAATAAACTAATCGCCTTCACAGTTAATACAGCATAAAATTCAAGGACTTCATATCTTTCGAATAGATGTCAAGCTTTGTTTGCATATGATAAGTGCTAACTTTTATGAGGTAATTAAATATGGATTACAAATGGAGAAATTGTCTTACGTCCTCTTGGAGCGTGTGATTTGGTTTATCGAGATAAAAATTATTTATAATATTACAAATTGGTGTAACTTTGTCACAAGGATTGGGCAAAGAAAATATAAATATTGGCGTATAATTAAAAACATTTCGTTAGTGAAATCGCGTGTAAGGTGACACGTATTACTAGAGAAAGGAAGACTTTTATTAAGTATATCTAGAAAACTAAAAAGACAAGATAGTGCGTCAAAAAAAAATGGATCTGATCTGATTATGTTTCACACAGCCCTGATTTTTAATACTCTGCATCCGAGTTTTATAAGACGATCTTTTCAATAGACATATTTGTAAATAAAAAAGCAATTTCACTATTTAAGTTAAAACTTGACGTAACATTTTAAGGATATGTCCAATCCACGTATTGCAAATTTATCTCATTATAAATTGCGAACACTAGTCATCAATGCTTAATGCTTAGTAGCACTACCAACCCTTTCGAGTTCAACCCGACATTTGAGTTTCAAGAATGAATGTTCGGGCAGGTATCCCTATGACATAATATTAGTTAAACGCGTTCGACCGGTTCGCAAACACTTTGCAAGTGACACATGCTGAATGCGCATTCAATTCCAAGAGTTTTACGCACTTTTGATAAATTAATGTCTTCGATTATTGAAAGCTGCATATGGTACCGAGTTAATATATCGAAATTCTGCTATAAATTTTGCCATCCCCATTGCTATTGCATATTAAATGGTGTATTCGATGAACAGAACCATAAATAGATTGTGTAAATATGCGTGGTAACTAGATAGAGGGCGCAGACCCTTTTTTTTTTCCTCGCAAGGTGGACCATGCATGTGGTCACGCCCCGGCAAATCGGCCCGGGGCGACAGAAGAGGCGGCGCGCAACCCCATTGACCCACCCTGCAAACACCTCTCTTCGCCGTGCGAGCGGGTCACCGGTACCCGATTTTAGAGGGCGCAGACCCTGGAGGGTCGCAGCGATAGAAACTCGCACCGGATAAAGATAGTTTACTGGCGATGGGAAATTTATGGAGATTTCTATTAAAATATCAGTCGATATAGCAATTAGTAATAAAAATAAATTACATGCATTTTAATGGAATTAAAAAAAATGCGTGAAAGTTTGCTAGTAAAATTCACAGCCAATTTATAATAAAAAAAAGTAATTTGCACACTAATTATAACTAGTGCAGTTCGAGAAAATTTTTATTTTTCTTTAAATCGATATGGTTAATTTTCTAGTGCTGAAAAATGTGTAGATTGTTAAAGATTTAACTGGAATCACAGTGGAGACCCAATTTGACATGGTCTAAATTTATATTTTCAAACCGACCTTCCGGTTATATGGACCAGAGCACACACTATAAATTGCGCATACACAATTTCAAAAATTTGCAACTGGATGAATACTGTATTGCGGCATCGAAATTATAAATTTTAGCAACTTCATAGATTTCAAACGACTATTTGAAGGTAAACTTAAAAACTTCCATATCGTTCGTGACTGTTGTTTATGGTACGATTTGAAGCATTCTGTGTTGATGCTAAAAATATTGTGTATGCTATGGCCCTATGATAGAATCAGTCAGTCATCACTCAAAATTAATGCAAGGCTTCCATCACTTTTGGTATCTTACTCAAATAATAATCATGATCGAATCTTGACACTAGGATACCGTCAGTCACTTTCACTTCACTGTCACTTGAATAATTTATAGAGTCACCTATCGTGGTTGTCATTTTACCACCCACTGTTTTGATAATAGCGTCACCAGCACAAAGATCCCACTTTTTTATCGCCGTGGCGTGAAGATACACATCAGCAGTACCATTGGCTACTCGCATTACTTTGTAACCGGCGCCAGCGGCTGATTCCACAATAGTCTTCTCACCAAAAGCTTCTTTCGCTAAGTCTATTACTTTGCCGGCGTGTGAACGAGACACCACCACAGTGGGATGTGCTTTGTTTTCTTCTTTCTGTGAAAATAATTCAATTTTGTAATCTTTAAAGTGGTAAACTATAAATATAATAGAGAATTTAGGCGGAAAGGAAAAAATGTTACGTGGTGGTCTTCTATCATATTCAATATGGGTTTCAAGTGTTGTCTTTGTAATCATCAACACCATCATCACAGCCCATATATGGGCTCGGGCCTCATCCGTAATGGGAGGGAAATTAACCTACTATACCGCGCTGGTCAGACGTGTTGGTATATGGTTTTGTTTCGAGTTTTCCTTCACTCGCATAGATGTTATATGCGTTTTATATCTCTTAGTCGTCTCTTACGATCACCCACGGGTAAGATAGGGGTGGAGAATTGTATTCTTACTCTGTCACACACGGAGTCTCTGTAATAATCCTACTTAATATTATAAATGTGAATGTAAATTTGTTTGTTACGCTTTCACGCCAAAACTACTTAACCGATTATCATGAAACTTTGTACACATAGTCTTCGAGGTATTCGAAACGACATAGGATACTTATTATAAAAAAACCGAAGGGTTAAAAAATATTTTGGCAGGATGTCAATAAGATAAAGCTGGGACGGCCCCTGGATTTGCCGTCGGCCTACAGGTCCATCGTGCTTCTCGACGATGTGGGTAAGCTGCTGGAGCGCGTCCTCGCTGCCCGCATCGTCCGACACTTGGAGGAGGTGGGGCCCGATCTGTCGGACGCTCAATATGGGTTTAGGAGGGGGCGTTCGACCATCGGGGCCCCGCTACGCCTAAGGCAGACGGCCGCGGAGGCTGTCGCCGGCAAGGGAGTGCTGTTGGCGGTGTCGCTGGACATCGCCAACGCATTCAATAGTCTGCCATTCAGCTGCATCAGGGAGGCGCTCCGGTTCCATGGAGTGCCCCTGTACCTCAGGCGGCTGGTGGCAGACTATTTGGAGGGGCGCAGTATCCTCTGCGCAGGGGACATTGTGCGGACGCCCATGTCGTGCGGTGTTCCACAGGGGCCGGTTCTGGGGCCGACTCTGTGGGACATCGGGTACGACTGGGCGTTGAGAGGGAGTCTCCCCCCAGGCTGAGCTTGGTGTGCTATGCTGACGACACGCTCGTCACAGCCCGGGGCAGGACACTCGAAGAGGCGGCGAGCCTGGCCACTCTCGGCACCGAGGAGATGGTCAGGGGAATCGGGGCGCTGGGGCTCAGGGTGGCCTTAAATAAGACGGAGGCCCTATTATTCCATGGGCCACGCGTAAGGCTGCCAACCGGCGCCTCGTTAGTCGTCAACTCCATCCAGATCAATATCCAGGCCCATATGAAGTACTTGGGTCTGGTGCTCGACGGGCGATGGTGGTTCCGGGAGCATTTCCGACAGATTGCTCCCCGGCTGGTCGGCGCGGCGTCCGCCCTTTCTCGGCTCATGCCGAATGTGGGCGGACCCAGTTTCGAGGGCCGACGGCTGTATGCGGAGGTCATCCGCTCGATGGCCATGTACGGCGCACCCGTGTAGGCGAGGGCTCTGAACGCCCAGCTCAGGGCGGTTCTGTGGAGGCCACAGAGAGCCATGGCGGTCAGAGCCATTCGCGGGTACCGCACGGTGTCGACAGAGGCGGCGTGCCTATTGGCCGGGACACCCCCGTGGGACCTAGAGGCGGAGATGCTCTCCGACCTCTACCGGGGGGTTACCTCAGTGCGCGACGAAGGTGGCTCCCCATCGTTGAGCGAGATAGCCACCTGGCGCGAAGACGCCCGCCGAGACGTCATCGCCCGTTGGGTTACGCGGCTGGAGAGGCCTAGACACGGTATCATGACCGTCGAGGCCTTCCGGCCCGTATTGATGAAATGGATGGAGCGGCGGCACGGGGTCCTCACCTTCCGACTGGTGCAGGTATTGACGGGGCACGGGTGCTTCGGGAAATACCTGCACACGGTCGTGTACAGGGAGTGGACTCCGGGCTGCCATCATTGCAGTAGTGACGAGGCACGGCGCAACATACGCTCGAGGAATGCTCGGGCTGGGACGGGCAGCGCCGCGACCTCGTCGCTATTATCGGTGCCGACCTGGCGCTGCCGGCTGTCGCGAGGGCGATGGTCGACAGCGTCAGGAATTGGGACGCGGTCGCCGCCTTCTGCGAGGCTGTCATCTCGCGGAAGGAGGCAGCGGAACGAGTCAGGGAGGACTCCCGCGACCCGGGCCGCCGCCAGCGGCCGGGGCGGCGCAGGCGCGAATACCTGCGCCTGATGCCGCCCTTACCCAGGCCTCGGGTGATCGGACCGGGAATTGTCCGGTCACCCGACGCGAGGCCACCGCGTGAGGGCGACGCCCCGACGGCGAAATCTGTCGGGGCGTCGACGAGAGGAACCCGCGAGGGTAAACCGCCGAGCGGACCACCGAAGACAAAGATCGGGTACCGGTGGTCCGCTCGCACGGCGAAGAGAGAGGATTTTACGGTGGGTCTATGGGGTCACGCGCCGCCTTCTCCGTCACCCCGGACCGATTTGGCAAGGCGAGACGCACCCATAGCCCACCAATAAAAAAAAAAAAGGATGTCAATAAGATATGAATTAGACCGTTGTCGGTAATACAGCACCTAGGGTTTGCACTTTATTGGCGTTAAAGTTGCTAGATTTTCACTCTGTAAAATCTTTATTTAAGGGCTTCAACGTGAGCGAAGCCGCGGGTAAAAGCTAATAATAATATAAATATGAGAATTTGTGAAAATTATTGTTGTTTGTTACTCAATCACTCGTAAAACGGCATTATTGAAGACGAAGATTAGACTTACTGACAGACAATGACTTCAAATGAAGTGTTAATTTATAAATAAAGATTCGGCTTAAAGGTCTTAGCAACCAAGCCATAAACTCCAACAAAAAAAGACGAAAGAATAGTCCATTTCATCATCCATCAGCCTGCAGATGTTCACTGTTGGACCATAAGAATGTTACATACATTTTATTGTGGTAGGACCACGCTGTGGACTGTTCTCTGTCTACAGCCGCGGGCCGGTCTGTCCGGGGTAGTACCACACTCTCGCAGAAGATCGACGTCTGAGTAATAGCAATGTGCTATTGCGCTTCGTTCGGTGAGCGAGAGAGCCGGAAGCCTAACTGGGGTGGGTTCAGGGTTGTATTGGTTGGCAGCGGCCTAGCTATACCATTGGCAAAGGTCCATGGGTGGCAGTGACACTTACCATCAGGTGTGCTGTCTGCTCGTTTGCCGCCATAAGCAATAAAAAAAAAAAAAAAAAAAAAAAAAAAAAAAAAAAAAAAAAATAATGGTCCTTTACGACTTACATCCAGTGGTTCCCAGGTTCTGGTGTACTTATGAGATGGCTCCTGTCCACCTAGTACTTCGTCCTACACTGCGCCGTTCGTTTCGTGGTCGCCGCTCACGAACTTTCTTCCCCAACGGTTGTTTTTCGATCCCAGTTTGACAATGTATCAAAGATAACCTACCAAAGTCCACTGCTAAACCTCAAAAAATTTTAATATGCTATAATTATCACAGGGCGGTTTGCCGATCGCAATCAGTAAGAGAGTGTTAGTAAGTTAAAGAATGTCACTACCTACCTATTTTCCTCCCGCAGGCGGTTTTACGACTCCCAAGGGAAAAATAAGTAGTAACATATCAAAATTCTTAACTTATCAATAAATTCAAAGTACACATGCAATTTAAAAAAACACTTACATGTATTACTGTGGGTATATTAGTAGAATGCCTTTTTGTATACCATCCCCAGTATGTGCGTGGTGTGAATGGATAATGAATCACTCCAATGATAGGAACACCTCTGATGGCTACACATATCATAGTTGTCACATATTGATATAGTGCCTCTGAAAGTGAAATTATATCATAATATATTAGTAGGACAATGTAAATATATTGCATTATTATAGAAAGTGTTTTCTTTTAGTTTTGCCTAATTTGGCATTTTACAATGATTACATATTTTGTCTACGCGTGAATGTGAGCAAAACCAAAATAATGGTCTTTGAAAGAGATAAAACCAGAACAGATGTAAGAGTAACAATAGGTAATGATGTACTAGAGCAAGTGGATGAATTTGTATATCTTGGATGTGGATTTAGCCGAGATGGAAGGTACACCACTGATATAGAGCGAAGAGTGAATGCGGGAAATAGAGTGAACGGAGCGTTGGGGCAACTTTTCGGCAGCCACCACCTCAGCCAGAAGGCACGTGTAGCAATACATAACGCAGTGCTTGTCCCAACATTACTGTATGGAAGCGAGAGTTGGGTATGCAGAAAAGAGTATGATAGTAAAATTAATGCGGTCGAAATGCGATCTCTGCGGAAAATCTGTGGAGTTAGGCTGACCGACCGCATTCGTAACGACGACGTAAGAGAGCGAGTAGGTATGAAAGAGAGTATTGGTGTAAAGATGCGAAAGGGAATGCTCCGATGGTTCGGACATGTGGAAAGAATGCCGAACGAACGCCTGGTTAAGAAGATATACAATGCGAAAGTGGAAGGATGTAGGTATCGAGGGAGACCGAGACTAACCTACCTAGACCAGATCGGTCATGTACTGAAGGAAGGTGAAGTCAAGAGTCTCCGAAACCGGCGAGCGTGTATGAAGAAAATTATGAATGTTGAGGAAGCGAGTGAAGTATGCAGAGATAGAGTTCTCTGGCACTCTGTTCTCTCTGCCTACCCTGCAAGGGATATGGCGTGATGATATGTATGTATGTACATATTTTGTTGTGAAAATCGTAACGTTTATTAGGACATGCCAATAGATGGCGACTCTTTTTTATTGGTATAATATTTTTATTTATTGTTTCAGTAATCTCATTGTGACTTGAGTATAAACTTGTAGACGGATGGATCAGTCATGAGGAATATAAATGCGGATATAAAGTTGCAAATGCCCGTACTGCACGTAATCACGATTATCTTCACACCTATATACTAATCACAGCTTACATCTTAAGTGACCTCACAGAGCAGACCTAAGTAATCGTCTTTGTACAAACAACTGTATGGTATGGATGGATGACACAGGACAGTCCTTGCCGTGCAACCACGAGACAAGACTACAACCGGCGCCACCCATTTACCTGCCCGTGGGTTCCTCAGCCAAATCGCCAAAGGGTTCACCAAGAGAACGAGCAACAGCTCTTCCCTGGGAAACGTACAACATCCACCGCTACCACCAGCCCACTTGTTAAGCGCAACAACCATGACACCACCCTCTCATGCAGCATGCGAGAGGCCCACATGGCTGACGTTAGAAAGTTAGTATGCGATATACGACAACTATGTGCACCGTGCCACTCGCGGGCCTAGACTGACTAATGGAGCTCAACCGCTTTCCTTTATACGTGAATACGTTGTTAACATGTTTCCGCTTAGCACGTACGATAAACGGAAGTACCGTCAAACTATTTTCGCCAGAAATAACACAGTAGAGGCACACAGTTGACAATTGTGTCTCATAGACTAGAATGGCCCACAATTCACAGGTCGTCTTGTCCATGTTCATTCGTAAACCCACTAGTTGGGATACCCTGCTGAGATCGTTGAGCATGGTGCCAAGGTCCGCCATGGATTCTGCCATAACGACGATATCGTCTGCGAATCGAAGGTGAGTGATGTATTCGCCATTAATATTGATGCCGAGTCCGGTCCAGTCTAAGAACTTGAAGACATCTTCCAGCGCAGTGCTGATAAGTTTCGGAGAGATGACATCTCCCTGTCTCACGCCTTTCTGCAAATGGATGAGTTTCGTCTTATCCCGGATACGGACTGACATTGTGGCGTTCCTATACAAACACTTCAGCACTTCGATATAACGATGGTCGATTTTGCACCGCTGAAGGGACTGCAGCACCGCCCAAGTTTCGACTGAATCAAAGGCTTTCTCATAGTCCACAAACGCTGTACACAGAGGCCGATTGTACTCTTCGGTCTTCAGGATAATCTGCCGAAGCGTGAAGCTATGGTCTATGGTGCTATAGCCTTTTCGGAAACCAGCTTGTTCGGGCAGCTGGGAGTCATCAAGCTTGCACCATGAGTCGATTGGTAATGACCTTCGAAAACAACTTGTAGACGTGGCTCAAGAGTGAGATGGGTCTGTAGTTCTTTAGAAGAGCTTTGCCGCCCTTCTTGAAGAATAACACCACCACACTTCTGGTCCATGACTCTGGAACGTCGCCCCCGAGGATAACGGAATTAAATAGCTTCTGAAGAGCTTTTAAGACCTGCTTGCCGCCTGCCTTCAGGCGCTCTGCCGTAATTCCGTCATCTCCCGGTGCCTTAGCATTTCTTAGTTGTTTGAGAGCGACTCTGATCTCGTACAAGCTAATATCCGGGCTTTTTTCGGGGTATAGTGCCGAGTTAGCTTGGATCTGGGATCTTGGACCAAGCCGACAACAGGATTTCGGGATGATTTATATAACTGTCCAAAGAACCTTTCGACAGCTCCCAAGATCTCACTTTGGGATGAAATGACAGTGCTGTTATCGGTCTTCAGCTTAGTCATTTGGCTTTGCCCAATAGACAGATCTTGTGCGAACACTTTTGAGCCACAGTTCCGCTCTATCGCTTCTTTAATACAGAGCGTATTAAATTGGCGAATATCGTGACCTGGAGATCTGCCTATTTAGCCGCCTATGTTCAGAACAATTGGCTGAAGACTGCACCGTCATTTCTTTCTAGTTAGGGAGTTTTAGTGCGAATGTGGAAACGTCATGTCACTGTCTTGTATTATATTCATTTCTTTAGTGTTTTGTAGTGTTATATTGAATAATTTTGCTGGTATTTTATGTAATGTGATACAGTTAAAGTGCTGAAGTGTAGTGAATATGGTATAAAAATGGTTTATGTGTATTTTCATATTTTGCCAAAATTCCCAATAAAATCATTGATTTGGTATCATAATTAATGGTGACGACTTGACTTACTGACGAACAGTGACTATTAAAGCTATGCAATATGAAGAAGTGATAAATAATATATAAAGAACAATTTTCATGTAAAACAAGGCAGTAAGGTCGACTAACTATAGCCTGCCCGTAACGCCAAATAAATAAAAAAATAAATCTAGTTAGTATCATTCTTTTCTAATATGTACTCTATAAAATGAGAAGTACATAAATATTATGTAAAATATTTTTCAACTTTTTAATTATTTATATTTAGATATTATTAATGTTGGCTAGAGAGGAAACTTTTAATAGTATTTATCAAATTAAAACAATAATCTGAAAACTTACCTGTGTATTCTTGCGTAGCGTCTAATGGATCGATCCACACTGTAACGTCTTTAACATACACCAGCTCATCATTCATATATTCTATTACTTGATTATCTTCAAGAATCTTGTCAACATCTACCACTGGTTGATTCTCACAACTCGAGTCACTTTTCGAATGTTCCTCAGAGACGACGTTCAATTTTAAAAAAGTATTTTTCAGACTATAATACATTGCACAGTGTGAGGCATAATCTGCATCGGTTACAGGATCGTTGGCTCCTTCTTGAGTCTTACCCTTACTTTTAATGTTCAAGTCTCGCCCTTTGCTCTCCATGACCTTCTTACCACCTAGTTCTGCAGCCTGGATGGCCACTTTTAACAAGCTTTTTAAGTTAATTAAATCACTTTTCTCGATGGGGTAAACTGAATTACCTGATCGCCAATAAATGATTAAAAATAACAAAAAAACCAAAGTAAAACATGCGAATTTATTGAGTCTTAACGTCCCGCCGAAATTCATGTTGTTATTTATTTTTAATACACTTTAAAAACCAATTTTTGTGTATTTGTTGATGATCACTTACATTTATGATGACATGACATTGACAAATAATGACAAATTAGGAATGTGCGATATTTATCGATATCGTTGAAATATTGATATCGGCCTCAGAAATATCGATATTTAAATATCGATTATTATAACTTTAAGATATCGACATATTGATATTTTTAACTTGATATCGCGTTATTCTCAGTCAATCATATACGATCATTAATTTATTAAAAGTCAGCTCAGTTCGAATAAACGTTGTGTTATTAAAGTTAGGTATAAGAATCACGCCTTATGACAAGTCTGTGCTGATGCAAAATCAATTATACAAAATAATAAATTTTGACTATCTTATTATTTTAGGTTACATGTGATGTGGACTCATGTTATCACTCAATCTATGCCTGCATGAAACTTAAAGTTTGCTCAGTTTCTAAGTTTGCAAAAAAAAAATGATGTCCATTATTTCTTACAATATTTTTCTCACAAACAGTCGAGCATGGTTTCCGATCGATATTATAAAATATCGATATTGGCCTATCGATTTCAATACCGATATTTTATTAATATCGCTCATCCCTATGACAAATTGACATTATGATTTTTGACGTCTAACATATATTTTATTTTGCCTAGGAATTTTGTAGCCTGGTTACAAAATCTTTAGGCCATCTGTATCCCCGTGGGACCTGGAGGCGGAAATGCTCGCTGATTTGTATCGGCGGGTGTCGGAGCTCACCGCCTGGCGCGTCAACGCCCGCCGAGACGTCATTGCCCGTTGGGCAGTCCGGCTGGAGAGGCCTCGGTTGGGTGTGTGGACCGTGGAGGCCTTCCGGCCGGTGCTGGTGCAGTGGTTGGAACGGCGGCACGGGGTGCTCTCCTTCCGACTAGTGCAGATTTTGACGGGGCATGGATGCTTCGCCAAATACCTGCACACGGTCGTTAAGAGGGAGAGTACACCGTCCTGCCACCACTGCGACTGCGACGAGGATACGGCGCAGTCGCAGTGGTGGATACGGCGCAGTATACGCTCGAGGCTTGTGCCGTTTGGGCAGAGCAGCGCCGTGAACTCGTCGCAATCATCGGTGCCGACCTGACGCTGCCGACCATCGCCAGGGCAATGCTCGACAGCGTCAGGAACTGGGACGCGGTCGCAGTCTTCTGCGAGGCAGTAGTCTCTCAGAGGGAGGCGGCGGAGCGCGTGCACGAGGGCGTCTCCTCGACGACGCGAGCCGTCGCCAGCGACTGGGGCGGCGTAGGCGCGATTACCTGCGCCTGATGCCGCCCTAGCCGAGGCCGCGGGTGACTGGACCGGGGAATTAGTCCGTCATCCGCCGAGAGGCTGACCGCGAGGAAAAGACCGACGTCCTCCCCGAGGGAGGGGATGTCGCTCAAGAAGAGGGTACCCCTCAGGGGGTATTCCGTCGGGCCGGCCACTGATGACAAGTTCACGCTGCTCCGGAGGCCGGTCCAACGACGAAGGCGAGGTTCACAGTTGGGTTACGGGTGTGCGTGCTTACGCCCCTCTGTCGCCCCGGACGGAGTGGTGCGAGGAGTGCGACGACCGTAGCCTACCCCACAAAAAAAAATTAAAAAAAGCCCGTCTGTATTTAAGAAATATTTAAACTCGTTATCCACCAATGAATTAAATCGTCGCCGTCAACTATAGTTAAGTGGTATAATAGCAAGGCCCACTATTAATGGTATCTTCTAAAAGCTATTGTTAAATACGAAAACATATGTTACAAGTATTGTTACATCATATTAAAATTTATTTATTTTATACTTTTAGGTTTCTACACTCTATCACTTTCTTTGCATTATTACATAAAATTCTATCAAAATTATTTGATATAACACGTTAAAACACTAAAATATTGAATGTAATACAAAACGACCACGTGATTTTCTTCGATGTATATTTTGAAAATGCACCATATGTTCAAATATTTTATAGGTTATTTAAAAATGGAATAAATTAAAAAATGTGAAAATCTATAAATAAATGCATAAAGTATTTTTAAAATTACTCTATATAAAAGTTTTGATAAGAATGAGAAAATATCTTGTGTGATTTCATATTTTATTTATTACAAAAAATTTTCAAAAAATTTACAGTTATTTTAAGTGTTGCGGAGATTTTTGTACCAAACCTGTTCCGGGTTTTTAGTTGAGGTTGTAGCCCGCGACGAGGCGGTTCTGATACCCTACACGTGGGCCTACGAAGCCTCCTTCCCGGATTTTGGGACCACCCAAGCCCACCCAATATTTTGAGTTATTTTAATTTAGCATTTAGATTATAGACAAAGTTTTTATGCAAAGACTTTGCAATTTTGAAACTTTTAAGTGACGAAAAATTTCGCGAGAAAACGAGCTTAAGTAATTTATATATCGCGTATTTATGAATACGCGTCAGTAATAAAAAAAAAGCTTAAGCAGTAATTTAAACTCTTCTTATTGCGAACTTAAGAGCAGTGAAAAACACACTATTCGGTTACATAATTTTATGTAAATAAATGAATGATAAACCCAATTTATTCTATTCAAAAATGAAATGTTGTATGAATAAAATGTTTATCTGTAATACAAATGATTATTCATTTCTAATGTGTACCTTTACGATACACCGTGTCCAGCTCTCTTAATAACTATCAGATATTCCACTAGTGGATTGGAATATTTGGAATCCATTTATTATGTATAGGTAAACCCTGCGAGGGCACTTAGGTACATATTGTCAGTTTTAACATTTTAAATTAATCAAATAAACTACCACCGGATCGGCACACGCATAACCAGTACCTACTGAGAAGATCTGGCAAGAAACTCAGCGGGTTTGTCTATTATTGTTCTTTCTTTACTGACTTTTTTATAAAAAAATATTACAACATGATCAGTGATAATTAGCTTCAGTGTAATGACCTTCGAACCAAAATATAATGTAAAATTTATAAACAATGGAAAAGATTATAGGTGGACCAGATCCCACAAACAGCACCGGATCACAAACTTCTACAAGACATAGGTATAATATCTAGTTTATTATTTATTTACTAGCTTCTGCCCGCGGCTTCGCCCGTGTAAAAGTTACCTTTCCTAAAGTTTTTCATCCCATATTTTTATTTTACCCCTTAGGTGTAAACTTTTTACGAAATTTTAATGTCATATTTATTTATATCTAATCAATAGCCTAAAAATAAGTTTCAAGCTTCTGGCATTAAAAATGACAATAATTCCTTACAACTTTTCATCCCCTTTACAACCCTTTTTTGCATTAAAAAGTAGCCTATGTCCTTTATCAGGCTCTAAACTAGATAGTCTGCCCCGATTTAAATGAAACCGATTTAAATGAAATTTGGTACACGGATGTGTACCAAATTTCATTTAAATCGGTTCAGTAGTTTTGGCGTGAAAGAGCGACAGACAGAATTACTTTCGCATTTATAATATTAGTAAGGATTTGATTTTCTATCCTCGCTAATTATCGATTTCTTTAAGATGAACCTAGCAACTGAATAACTATCAACAATAGTCACCATGACATGGTTGCCCTATTTCTATGTTGTAAGTAGGTAATAAATGATAATATTGATCAAATAAATCCAAAAAAATTACAAGTCCACTCTTGCTTCGCAATGCGATGCATGCGGTGTTTATATGCATATAGAAAACATATGTAAATTGAATTTGTGCGAAATGGACGCTTCTGTACCAGTGTTTGAGAAGCCACATCCACGTGTATCAGTCTTAGAATGGACTAGAAATATTCAGAGATTACAGAATGAAGCTAGACTTCGTCGATTCGAATCCTATGAGTTGAGGCAAAGGGCTAATCAACTTAGGAATGAAACAACCGTAACTACAACATGGGACAACTATGTTAACAGTGAATTATTAAGAGACCGGTAAGTACATATATATATATTTTTAACCGACTTCAAAAAAGGAGGAGGTGCTATGTTTCATTGTATATATATATTTTTTTTTTATGTATGTTCAGCGATATTTTTGTCAATTGTGGGCCGATTTTCAAAATTCCTTTTTCTTTATAAAGGGTATATTCCAGAGGTGGTCCCATTGTCACCAAGTCATGATCTGATGATGGGAAGTCGTGAAAATCGAGGGCAACCCTCAAATTTTATAGGCACATATTACGTGTCTCATATATTTTCATAAGCTCTTTAAATATCTGCATCTGGCAGTGATAAACTCATTTAGGTGAGCTGATGATGGAAGGTATATCTCCTTAGCGGTTAGGAGTTGGAGGATAATTCTTTTAATATCATATGCACGCATAGACCTTTAGCTGAATTCTTTCAAGTTAACTCCCGAAGTGGTCCCATTGTCGCCAAATCATGATCTGATGATGGGAATTCATGGAGATCGAGGGCAACCTTCAAATTTTATAGGCACAAATTACGTGTCTCATATATTTTCCAAAGCTATTCAAATATTTGCATCTGGCAGTGAACATTTCATTTAGGTGAGCTAGTGATGGAAGTTACATCTCCTTAGCGGTTAGGAGTTGGAGGATAATTCTTTTAATATCATACGCACGCACAGACCTTTAACTGTATTCTTTCAAGTTAACTCCCGAGGTGGTCCCATTGTCACCAAATCATGATCTGATGATGGGAATTCATGGAAATCGAGGGCAACCTTCAAATTTTATAGGCACATTTTATGTGTCTCATATATTTTCCAAAGCTATTCAAATATTTGCATCTGGCAGTGATAATCTCATTTAGATGAGCTGGTGATGGAAGGTACATCTCCTTAGCGGTTAGGAGTTGGAGGACAATTCTTTCAATATCATATGCACGCATAGAACTTTAACTGTGCTCTTTCAAGTTAATCATGTAAGCTAATAATTGAACGTACTACTCCAAAACGATTAGGAGTTAGGTAATTCTTTATGTTGGCGATATATGATCTTTGTTACGTAGGTAGAAAATAACATACCAAGCTGGAAAGATGAATCTTTTTTAATTCGCCTTTCTCAAAGTCGAACTGTTGTAAATATATATACATATGTATCATCATCTGAACTTAAGCTTCTCTCATATTTCGCCACAAATTGCCAAACTTTTATTCTCCAGCAATTATCAGTTCGTTGAGCGATGTGGCCTGCCCATTGCCTCTTAGTGTGATAATTCTTCGTGATATGTCGATTACACCCGTTATTCTATGGATTAGCATATTTCAAATCCTATCTCGTACAGAAACGAGCGAGCTTACCCCGCTTCATAGTACGCTGAGCGGCTTTGAGTTTTGTTACGAGATATGGGTCTCGTAAATATGTATTTAGGTCTCACATTTTCATGTCATAAACCATGACTGGTCATAGACGTGTGCCTTCAGACACTAAGATATGTTGGGTGAGAAGATTCTCTTAAGTTTCCTAAACGCTGTCCAGCCGTATTGGATAATTGTATCAATTTTTTTTAATTTAAATACGTACCTATTTATAACCGTCTTATTATTTGGCTTACGCTTTCTCCTGGTATAGTCTTTTGAGTAGTTTATTAGACCTTAAGTTGCAAAAAGCTGTCCCCTTAGAGTCTTTACACAACTCAGTGCAATATAAAACTGATCATTGGCAAGGATATTATCCCCATTGCCCGCTTACCAAGCCATTAAGGACAGAGATATTGCATCTTACCATGACTTTGAAGCCTATGTCTAGTTTTAACAATTGCATCAAACCGTCACAATTATTTACATCACTTGGATGTTGGTAGTATCTCATACCTAAGTTGCTGCCTCACGTGACGCATCGATAGCACATATGGTATATGGTGTATACGCGAATTGATTGAAACAGTGAAATTTAAACCATTGGCAATGAGATACAGCATTTCATTTACATTTTTTCGAAATACGTTCTTTATTTTTTTATTTTGATTCCCTACTTCTATTCTTCCTTATGCCATGTACATTTTTAGTCTATCTACTCATAGTGCTATATTTAATAAATAATTTAATTTATATGAACTAGTTAAAATTATTACTTAACTACGATTATTTACACTAAAAAATAAAAAATAATTAAACTTTTAAAAAAAATGCAAACCGACTTCAAAATAAGGTCAGCCAAAAACCATACTTGCTTAAAACACTAAAAACCGAAGAATAAGATGAACTATTTCATTCTTGTCTAATTCTAATTATGTATTCATTTTTATAAAATATAATTACAATGTATGCTAGAAATCCACTAACACGATTTGAAGTCGGTGCCAAGCTTAAATTAACAAAAAAATAAGTTTAATATAATACACACAGGATGAAAAATTAATAAAATCAAATTATTAAAGGAAATAAGAATTGAAAGATGTATTCAGAACACTATAACGCCTCAAATTTAATACCATTTGACACAACCGTGAACGACGTCTGCCCGTATAGATTAAATCGCTTAACCGCTTGCGCGTTCAGATCAATTCAGTCACAAAGCGTGGCGTGGTTTGAATGCGATATAGTATACCTATTTGGCTTGGCACCGACTTCAAATCGTGTTAGTGGATTTCTAGCATACATTGTAATTATATTTTATAAAAATGAATACATAATTAGAATTAGACAAGAATGAAATAGTTCATTTTATTCTTCGGTTTTTAGTGTTTTAAGTAAGTATGGTTTTTGGCTGATCTTATTTTGAAGCCGGTTTACATTTTTTTTTTTAAAGTTTAATTATTTATATCAGAGCTTTGGAATTCGGCTATACGCAATCTTTTTATGTGATATCGCTTTGTGTACTTACACGGCAGATACTTTCAAACAGTCATTTAGTTCACTAATTTATGTTATTCAAAAATTATTGATGAATAATTGTTATAATTGTTTTCCTGTAATACAAAGTAATTTAATAACCATCAGATGTCACACACATAGGAAGTCAGCGTGGATGCTACACAGAGCTAACACACCCCTTATGTTTATATTTTCTGCTCATAGGCATGCAAATGCTGACTTTAATATTCGGGTTGAGAGCCTCCAGCGCTCATCCATAGTCCGCGTAAAGCTGTCAAAGCCATCTGTGGCTAATAGCTAACCACATAAAAAAAGGCAGACTCTGAGGGTTAGTTTTTATTCTCTTCTTAGGTAAAGGAACTTAGTTTTTAAGTCAGATACTATCAGCAGTTCCTCATCCATAATACAATAGGTCCAATCAATTTCTATTAATTAGAACTTAAAGCTCTGCTATGACACACACCAAACCACTAGTGGTTGGAGAGGCTTCCTATATGCCCTCTCGTACTTCAAAAATCCGACGTCCGTGGCATGTGATCGACGATGAGGACGACTATAATACACTCGCTCAATTAAGAGCTTACACGGCTCGCAAAGCCATTACAAATAAATATCCGCGGTTTCGTCCTCGCCGTCGAGGTGCGAAATCGCGACGCGCAAAAATCATAAATCCAAACGTGGGCACGCCCACATTCCCACCAGCGACGCTCCAAGCTGGGGTCCGTTCCACACAGGGGGAGCCTTTGGGCGATGTCGCTTAACTAGCTTTAATCGTGATGAGAGCCCTCAGAACTCACCCATATTCCGCGTAAAGTTGTCAAAGCCATCTGCGGCTAACAGCTACACACAAAAAAAAATTGGACTTAAAAACTAATTTCTCTACGCTTCCATGAGATAAATGCGTTGATTAGAAAATCTTTACTGGTCTTTTTTAACGTGCTCGGGACGTGCAATATTTTGTATAGATGTTCTTAAATCTGCTAACAATATAATTTTACAGAATTTTTGAAGTACACTCATGGAGGGAAAAACAAAGATTTACTAGAGAATGTGTGAGAGATGAAATAAGAGCATTGAAAGAAGAGAAGCACGCCACAGAGTTGCATTTGGAATATCTACAAATACCGTTAATGGTAATATCTTCATGTCTCTCAAATAGAGACCAGAGAGTACCACCGGAACTGACTCGAGATCAACTCGGAGAAGAATTGAAAAAGGTTTGTTTCTTATCGACTATAAAATACATTAAAACTAGCTTTTGTCCTGGTTTTGCTCGGGTAAAAATAACGTTTATTTTTTATGTGTGTTTAGCTGTTAATCGCCGATGATTTTAACAGCTTTTCCGAACTATAGGTGCACTCTTAGCCCGGAAAATCTTTAAGCGACAATATCTAAGTACTCTATCGGTGGGCAACAAACCTCGATTTGGGGCGTTGTTGATGGATAAGCAGGCGTATCCAAGTTTGAATTATTGACTATTACGCAGTGCGGTCGCCGACCACGACGGTGGGGGTGCTAGGCTAGGCTGCGCATGCTCTTAGCTAAGCGAGCATAATATCATCATCAGTTTTGACGACTAAATTTTGTGCACATATTTCGTGTGGAGATAAAAGAGAAAACCATTCCTCACTTTCTACCTTGTAGTTGTAAAAGACCACTAAGAAATATAAGATGCAGGCAACATCTGTCCAAAGAAGATAAACTCCAACTAAACCTCTATACCAACCCGCCTTATAATTGTGGTATAGTACCTATGTTAAATGCCCTGGCCTGGCGCAGACGTCAACCTTCCTTGGGGAAGTAATTGTTGACCAGATGACTTCAGATGTAGTTGGTCCAAGTCTATCTAAAGCTCTTATTGGTCTTTGACGACACCCATGAGCCCTTGTAATGGCTGGTAGTATTTGTAACCGTAACTGCATAGCATCTTCAGTCATGATTATAAAATATAAATTTTGTTTAATCCAGGAGCTTCATATTGCGGAGAATAGCAAACGAGTACTAACAGATGTATGCCACATGGGATGGGAGAAGATAAAAGAGTTGACCAATGTATTGTGCCGCTTGGAGCGAGAGATTAAGAATAAAGATGAGACACTGGACTTAGAATATCACGTAAAAGACCTCACTAGATATAGCACTGATATAAGTTACAAGTTGGATCCCACAAGAGTGCCACCAGAGTAAGTGCATATCATTCCTCGTCATCATCATTTCAGTTCATATATGATTCACTATTCAGCTCAAGCCACCTCCACATTGGAAGGGAAATTGATCCACTATACCACGAAGGTCAGAAAAGTTGGTATAGAGTTTTATTTCAAGTTTTCCTTCTCTTACATAGATTTTTATATGTATATTATATACCTTAATCGTTTTTTACAATACCCATGAAAAAGAAGCAAGGGAGTGGTAAGCGCTTATACCAAATATTTACATACCTGTAGATGTATTCTGTTAGAGGCAACTGCCACAGGACCGTTCTGAGTAGTATTATCCAATAGTGGATGTATAGAGGCTGATGGATGAATGGATGGAAAAGCATATGTTCCTATGCCATAAGCATTAAGACTTCACGTGCCAATTTAGTAGACCGAAGCCTATGTTACCCAGAAGGGAAGTAGAGATTACAGATAGCTTATCTTGTTTTAATCTCACTCGTTATAACCTCCATGCATGATTGTCAATGACGGCAATCTGATATTAAAAATTGATTCCACATGATAGCACACTGGTTATGCGTGTTGTAATAAGATTTTTTACATTTCAAATACGTGGTCCCTAAATGTCGGCCTCATAAAAAGGCTCAAAGTTGCTCAGCGTATTATACTCGATATTTCTCTACGTGATAAAAGCCGGAATACGACAATCCGTAGAAAAACGGGTGTAATCGACATATCCCAAAAAAATAGCACGCTGAACTGGCAAAGGGGAAGCCCTATCGTTACCCGAACCGATAAACGTTGGGTTTCAGTTCTTGAGTGGCAACCACATATCGGACGACGCAGTGAGGATGACCTCCCACTACGTGCACACGTCTACAGGTGGAATGTTGCTGTCATAGGATCGTTCTGAGCGGCATTCTTGTGGGGAGGACTATGTCCAACAGTGGACGTCTATTTATCATCAGCCGATGGATGAATGGAAATGTCGAAATAATTTCAAATAATATTTTTACGCATATTTAAAATCAATTAATCAATATCGTTTAGTGAATACCTTAGGCTCACTATGATACGAAGTCTGTTTATATGAAGATACTATTTTCTTCTAGTTCGATGACAGAAGAAAGTTACGTGCATTGCATAGAGAATACGATAAAAATCGCCGAACAACTAATGTCAGAGTCAAAAGCTCTACGGGAAACTATGTTCAAGAACAGAGAAACGGCCAGGAACCAGATGCATGCGCAATGTCAACATGTGGAACTGATGATGCGTAGGAGAGTATTTGATATACAACGAGCAAGAAATGAAATGGAGTGGCAAAAATATAAAGTAAATATCTGTGAAAGTCATGTTCTTTAGTCCATGTAGTAGCTCTTTTCAGAAGAGTAGCTTCCAGGGTCTGTCAAGACGTCGGTACTAGTGTTCGGCCCAATACTGATAGAGAGGGATCATGGTAGTTTACGGGGCCGTTCGGCTCCCTTCCGTTGCCCAGGATGGAATGGGCGAGGCGAGTCCAGATCATAGCCTGCCCAAAAACAATAAAAAAAAGGTTTAGCTTGTTTTCCACGGCCGTATACCAAAATTTATTGTAAGGGCCCAATAAAAGGTAAGGATTTTTTAGAATATATCCCTTGCAGGGTAGGCAGAGAGAACAGAGTGCCAGAGAACTCTATCTCTGCATACTTCACTCGCTTCCTCAACATTCATAATTCTCTTCATACACGCTCACCGGTTTCGGAGACTCTTGACTCCACCTTCCTTCAGTACATGACCGATCTGGTTTAGGTAGGTTAGTCTCGGTCTCCCTCGGTACCTACATCCTTCCACTTTCGCATTGTATATCTTCTTAACCAGGCGTTCGTTCGGCATTCTTTCCACATGTCCGAACCATTGGAGCATTCCCTTTCGCATCTTTACACCAATACTCTCTTTCATACCTACTCGCTCTCTTACGTCGTCGTTACGAATGCGGTCGGTCAGCCTAACTCCACAGATTTTCCGCAGAGATCGCATTTCGACCGCATTAATTTTACTATCATACTCTTTTCTGCATACCCAACTCTCGCTTCCATACAGTAGTGTTGGGACAAGCACTGCGTTATGTATTGCTACACGTGCCTTCTGGCTGAGGTGGTGGCTGCCGAGAAGTTGCCCCAACGCTCCGTTCACTCTATTTCCCGCATTCACTCTTCGCTCTATATCAGTGGTGTACCTTCCATCTCGGCTAAATCCACATCCAAGATATACAAATTCATCCACTTGCTCTAGTACGTCATTACCTATTGTTACTCTTACATCTGTTCTGGTTTTATCTCTTTCAAAGACCATTATTTTGGTTTTGCTCACATTCACGCGTAGACCCCTTTTCTTACAATCTTCTGTTATTGTGTCGACTAGGGTCTGCAGGTCAGTCGCTGACTGTGCCAGCAGGACTGCATCATCTGCATAAAGCAGAGCAGTGACCACTGAGTCGCCCATCTGGACTCCCACATTCATATCGTTCAACCTTTGGAGACATTTATCCAGATATATGATAAACAGCCTGGCTGACAGAACGCACCCCTGCTTAACGCCGATATTGACGTCAAACCAAGGCGACATTCCATCATCCAGCCGCACACAGGCTCTACAGCCCATGTAACTGGACTGCACAGCCTGTAGCAGTTTACCGCTAATACCATACTCCGGTAAAATGTCCCAAAGTTCCTTTCGTACAACCGTGTCAAATGCTCTCTCCAGATCCAGAAAACTGCAGAAAACCCTCTGACCTAGAGCCAGATGCTTCTCCACAATGTTGCGCAGAGAGAACACTTGATCCATGCATCCCCTTCCACTCCTGAAACCTCCTTGTGTCTCACACAGTAAACCATCGGACACCATCCTCATTCTCCTTTCAATAATTTTACCATACACTTTTGCTGCCAAACTGGTCAAGCTTATGGCTCTGTAATTTGCGCAGTCATAACGTGAACCCTTGTTTTTAAACAAAGGCACGATGACTGCGCTATTCCAGTCCCCGGGAACCATTCCCGAGCCCCAAAATAAATTGAGGAGCAACAGGAACGCCTCCTAGACACAAGAGCCACCAAGCTTGATCATCTCGGCAGACACCATATCAATGCCCGCTGCCTTACCATTTTTCAAACTTCTTATCGCCCATTCAACTTCATCCATACTGATGCCATCGGAGGACGCCGTTGTCGAATGTTGATCTACTAAACCACATGCAACACCGGCGCCAACCGTAGCATCCGCATACATATCGCCAAAATATTCACTCCATCGGCTTAACACGTCTTGTGTTTGTGTAAGAATGTCTCCACCTTTAGACCTTATTTTATTCATTCTGAAGGCTGACCAACCACCCCGAGACTTCTTCACCTCCCTCCAAAAGAGTTTGGTGTTACCCTCGAAGTTTTTAGTCAGCCTATCTTCTGCACTCATACTTGCTCTATCACGTTTCTCTTTCACTAAGGCCTTGGTCATTCTTACATTGCCGATATATTTCTTTCTTCTGTTCAGTCATACTGTCATTCAGATTCAAAGAAGAGACATAGTCCAGCCACGCTTTCTTCTTTTGCTCTACGGAAGCTGCCACTTCCGCATCCCACCATGCATCACCATTTGTTTTTCTATGCTTCTTTGAACTTCCACATACTTCTTTCGCTGTATCTACCATACTCTCTTTCAATACTCTCCAGCATTCTTCAATGTCCGATTGCGGCTGGCTTGCCATCGTCAGCCGTTCTCGGACACCCTCTGCATACTTTTCTCTTACACACTCTTCTTGCAACCTTTCAACCTTTATTCTTTCAAGCCCTCCGAAGTGGACACGCTCTCGCCAGTGCCTCCACTTTCTGAACAGACCACTAAATCTCACAATAACGAGATAATGGTCCGTATCGACTGTGGGGCCCCTATAGGCTCTTGCGTCCAATATTTTGCTTCGGAGGCGACTATCTACCAGAATTAAATCTATTATGCTTTTCTGTTCATTCCTTCTCCATGTATACATATGGATGTCCTTATGTTGGAAAAATGTGTTTGACACAATAAGGTTTCTCTCCATGCATACATCCGCTATGAGCCTACCTGCGTCGTTCACTCTCTTATCACCAAATTGACCAAGTACGTCCTCATAGTCGGGACGCTTGGTCCCCACCCATCCGTTCAAATCTCCGCATACAATCACGCGTTCACTGGTTTCTACCATATCCAGAACTTCCCTAACATTGTCCTAAAACTTCTCTAGTTCTGATGCCACCGAGGATCCTACGGGAGCATATGCTACAACCATGAATACCTTGGTGACACCTAGTTTTATACGCACCCAAAGAAGTCTGGAATCATACATTCCGTAATCCTTCACACCTGAGGCCAAGCGAGAGGACAACAGCACTCCTACCCCCATGCTGACCACAGAGTCAACCCGCCACCAGGAAGATCGCAGGCGTCGCTGCCCCTACGCTTGGTCTCTGTTACACAGAGCACGTCTAGCTGTTTGTCCGCCATGACGGATATCAGCTCGTGCAACTTACCTTCCACACAACCTCTTACATTCCACGTGCCCACCCGGCACTCTGCTCTCCTCGACTCGCCTGACTGGGCAAGGCGTGATGGGTGGCGGCCCCTATCGCCGCAACCTCCGATGTTCGTACCGACGGGGGCGGGTCGGTACGCGTCGCCTCCGGGGGACGCCCTAACCCGCATTACGGTACGCATATCAAGCCGGATATATATATATATATCTCTGTTGAAATCTCATTACAAACTCCTAAGGTCTTCTCCAAAATAGCTCATGTTGAGGCTGATGGGTAATATTGAATAATTCTATTATTTTTGAAATGAAAATAGCTGCTTTTCAATTAAACTTTCAGTTGGAACAAAATCTGGCAAGGGTTGATAAAGAAATAGAAAATTTGAGAGCGGCAGTTGCAGACAAAATAAACCCGACTAAGTGCGTTGAAACGCGTTTGGAAATGAGAACTAGAAGACCAGTCCTTGAAAGAGTACAGGTTAGTTTTAGAAACATCTCTTTAAGTATAAATTTAATTGGGCTAACCACTGACGTCAAGTCACTCTGCTCCGGTGGTTGGCCCAACGACGAAGGCGACGTCACGGGTGGGTTACGGGTGTGCATGCTTACGCCCCTCTGTCACCCTGGACGGAGTGGTGCGAGGAGTGTGCCGACCGTAACCCGCCCCCAAAAAAAAAAGTATAAATTTAATGAGACGTATGACATCTCTTTATACTCATACGTCTCATTAAAAAAATATACAACAAAGTATTCAGAAGTTATAGGAATGCGTGACAGATCCTACCGAAACTTTAGTTTTGGAATGATGACGTTATAGCAGATATAATGATGATAATGACAAACGATGGTACCAGCTTTTTTTTTTGGCGGCGGGCTACGGTAGGTACGTCACGCTCCGCTAATTCGTCCGGGGCGTCCGCTTCCTTCTGCGCGATGACGTACTCGCAGCCACGACGGCCAGCACCGAGGGGTCAGCACCAACAACAGCGACAGGGCCACGGCGCTGCTGAGCCCAGGTCACGCAGACCTCGAGCGTATGCTGCGCCGTTTCCCGGTCGCAGCCACACTGTTGGCCGGACGGAGTCGTCTCCCTCCTTGCGACTGTGTACAGGTACTTGTTGAAGTAACCATGCCCCGTCAAAACCTGCAGCAGCCGGAAAGACAGGATTCCGTGCCGCCTCTCCAGCCACTCCATCAGTACGGGCCTGACGGCCTCAATGACTCAAGGCCTCTCCAGCCGCATCGCCCAACGGGCAAGGACTTCCCAGCGGGCGTCCTCACGCCAGGTGGCGAGTTCGCTGGGTTAAACTTCGCCATCCTAGCTAGACGAACTTTCTATGCCTCTCCTTTTTTAACTTCATGTCACACATAAATCACTCGCGTACACCGCTCAGTATTGAAAATATTACATTGTCTGCTACAGAAAATTATGCTAAATAAAATATAGAGTTGTTAGAAATCGTGGTAAACATTCGTTCCTCCTTGTTTATGCTAGAAGCATATATTCAAAAGTCATGCATACCGAGTAGAATCTGAGACCTTTTTTTAGTTTAGTATTGGTCCCCCATTTGGCTATCCCTCCCTAATATCTCAGCTAATCTGATATAACTATTATAAAATGAAGGAGAGGAAGGGAGATCCCACGGTTAATCAATATACCGTATACCTCAAGAAAGGAAGGAATACGGGATAGGATTAAGGTGGAATATGATATAAGGAAATCTTACTCCTGTGATGAGCACCGCCTCCAGAACTTCAACTTTCAATTTTCCGCAGAACTTCGAATAAAGATTCGACACGTGTTTCGTCTCTAAATGAGGCATCCTCAGGACGGTTCGGCTTCCAATTCCATGCATTTGTTGTTATTCGAAGTTCTGCGGAAAATTGAAAGTAGAAGTTCTGGAGGCGGTGCTCATCACAGGAGTAAGATTTCCTTATATCCTATTCCACCTTAATCCCATCTCGTATTCCTTCCGTTCTTGAGGTGTACGGTATATTGATTAACCGTGGGAAAGTGGTGGGTCTCCCTTCCTCTCCTCCATCCTATAGTAATAATGGGTTTCCGCCATATATCGCCTAATTCAATCAATTATGATATAACTATGTTCTACCTACGTAATAGTTTTAGATAAAAACTCCACATATATCAAAGTTATTTATATGCAGGATAAGCCGATGCGTGGTCTCATAGAAGAATTCGAGAGAGTTCATATAAGTCACAATTTGTTGGAGAAGAAGTTAGCAGAAGCCCTGTAAGTATTTTAGATCGTTCATTTCAGCCAGTTCTACAACACAACTTGCTACGTTACAGGTTCGTAGCTTGAACTTGAAATAATTAAAATGAACTACTTACCTAATCAGAGCAATAATCGAAATAGGCTATATCCATCAATCACATCCTGCTGAAATGTCTGTAACGACAGCTGAACAGCATAAGGTCCCTTAACTTGCCGTGCGACACCTATTGACTGTACACTGGCTTTGTGGACTTCAGTGGGTTACAATATCGAGTGCCTATTCCTAGATAACAAACAGCCCGCTCAGATATGTCACGGATAGCGGACTGTTCTAGGCTAGGGCGGCGTTAGCCATTAATACTTACACTTGCGCTGACCGGCATAGCAGTTGTCCCCTAATAGAATTCACTAAAGCGTCTCAGTTGCTGCCGCTTGCAGCGCAACCATGGCTTGAAGACTACCAGCAGCAACAAACCCAAAATCTAAAAGTCTGTTTAAACTAAAGGGTTCACCTTATTTTACAGGACAACATACCATGGAATGTATAACCACTACCAACGTGTTATGAAGGATCTCCAATATAAGAACCAAGCTTTGGAGACAGACAGACGATTGATTGAAATCAGAAAACCATTACATGCCCCTGACGAGACTGAGTTTAAAAGAAATGTGGGCTACTGCAATATGAGTGATGAATTGGTATCTGTCTAATGGGATAAGTTACATTATCAGCAGTAGTGTTGCTAGTATAGCGCAACAGAATTAGGATTTAAATTGAGTTAATTTGTTAAGTGGTAACATTGTTTTAACCGGTAATTACTTTTCACTAGTTTGCGCGGTTCCATCCTCACCGCAGAGGCGTGAAACCGCGTAAGTCAGTATTACAAAAGTGACAATACCCACTTTGCCTTAGCGCTCACCTATTGCCCGGGTCAAGCTATCTACATCTAACAGCTAATCAAAAAAGAGATAAGCTGATCAGGGCTGTTGGATTTATACCACGCTAAGAATAAAATATAGTTTTATTTACCTAGCTATAGTTATCCACTTAGGTATACCCTTAATTGTATTACTTTAACATTTGCGCATCAGAGAAGGGATACCTAATAATATTGTGGCATCGTCTCAGTTCATATGACCCGTGACTGAGCTCGAGCGTTCTCCAGGAGTAAATGAACCTACAATACCTCGCTGATCAAATCTGGTATAATTTTATAAGTTTGCCTTCTCTTTCATAGATTTTATAATTATATATTATATTTTAGCCGTCTTTTACAACACACACGGACAAGAGAGGTGATCGAATCTATTCTTACTCAGTTACCACACCAAAATGATTGTACTACTTGGAATTATCACAATGTTTGCAAAGCTTTATTCATCATAATCGTCACAGCCTATAAATGTCCCACTGTTGGGCTCGGGCCTCCTCCATAATGAGAGGGAAATTAACCTACTATACCACGCTGGTCAGACGTGTTGGTATAGGGTTTTCCTTCTCTCGCATAGTTATTATATGCATTTTATATCCCTTAGTCGTCTCGTACGATCACCCACGGGTAAGATATGGGGTGGTGAATAGTATTCTTACTCCGTCACCACACGGGAGAAGATTTATTATCTTTGCAAAAATTTCCTATACACTATTTCTAATATTTACGCGTGTATTACACATTTGTAATAAAACTATTTTAATGGATTTTATCGCGTTTGTATTGATTTTTAATTATCCGACATTTTGAAAACTTTTCAGCATTCAAAATCACGCAATGTGCAAAAGAGAAGTGTACGAAACGTCGAGCACGATAAAATCCATTAAAAAAGTTTTAGTTAAAGACTTACCACCATCAGCGATCGTGTTCAAGGAAAATAAAACACAAATTATAATATAAGTATATTTAGTTAATAACGTAACATGCACTGTGCTGATAAAAAAATTAAATAATTTAATTATACATACGACTATCACGACATGCCAACCTAATTAAAAAAATAATTTTAGAATATATTTAGGAGAAACACTTTTAACTGCAGATCAGAAATTTATAGACTTTGGCGTCCATTTTAAGCATTTAATTTCTTTCACTATAATGGTTTGTTTGATTTTGAAAAATGTTAAAAGAAATTAACTCTAACATTATAGAGTAGATTAAATAAATCCATCAAAATCGATACTGCATTACTGGATGGCACGCAAAGTTCTAATCAAAATTGGAATGAAATGTGCAATCCATAAACGTCATTAATTCTGAACTGTTTTTTTTTTTAAAAAGGAATCGTATTTATAGAGTGCCGATTAACAGTTCTAACACGTAATTCAATAGGACGCGACATGCGAATAAGCAAATAGCAAAGTATTTGTCACGCTATTGTAGCAGGTAAAACGCGAGAGGCTCTCTATCTTAGACTAGTCTTTTATTATATAATATATAACTTGGTCGTTTACCATTAAACATTGGGAGACAAATTTGCGGGTCAGGAACGACATAGAGAATTTAGTCGTTCCAATTTTACGTGCTAGGTTCCTCTAATCTAAGAAGTGCATTTTGACGTTTTGCATTTTTTAATACACAATAACCTCGGTCAAACGTATACACATGATTGTAAACACTAAATCTGAAATTTTAAACAACTATTAAGTTATTTACATAATTAACATTGCGGGTGACTTTCTTGTACAATAATCTAATGTTGAAACTCGTAAAAATCATTTAAAATTAAAATAACATGGTAAATAGTAATTGTCATTGACGACCTAACAATGTCACGTCTTCACGTTCTATACAATACTTGACTGTGCTTGACAACTTCCAATTCACGATTATCCAAATAATCGGTAAAAATATTAGAATAATACAATTAATCGAATAGAGATTTTGACAGAGATGTACATTTCGACACTTTGATTGATGAGAAAATAATTATTAATGTTCGCGACGCTGATAATTCAAGTAATAGTAGTAATTCTTAATAAATAGCCATTTTCAAATCCAGTTTTTGTTTTTAATTAACCTAATCCTACTAAATATGATGAATAGATTCTATGCTGAAATAATTAAATTTGTTTAGTACTAATTTAGCACTTAATTTATGCATCACCTTTTTGAAAATAAAAAATAAACTGATTATTAATTATAAAGAATCAATATCGATTTCTCAGTAAAATCGGATATTTTCGATAGCGATTATTTGGTTCAGATACCTAGACAACTTACTCAGACAGCTGTCAAAGTGCACTTCTTAGATTAGACAGACTATAGTTATTATTATCTCTCTGTGCGAATATAAAAGAAATAAAATTTCTACTCTTAATTACAACAAACAACAATTTAATATTTTCCAATATCGGAATGTATTTTCAAAGTGTTATTTTCAATATAAATTAATTCCAAGGCACTGATATTTCACTTTAAAGTTAATATAACACTTAAGATAACGTCACTAAGTAATAAGGTAATAACTTAAATATTACTTAATAATAAGGTAATAAATGTTCGTAATGAAAAATGAATTATTCGATTATTTAGAATTTGTCTTTGACCGTAATGATTTATGATGTTCACGCGAGTAGTGATATAGACGCGATAGAATCCATTTGAAATAAAAACTATTTTTACCGATTCTATATCCCATGTGGTGGTATTTCCCGTGTGGTGACGGAGTAAGAATACTATTCACCACCCCATATCTTACCCGTGGGTGATCGTACGAGACGACTAAGGGATATAAAACGCATATAACATCTATGCGAGAGAAGGAAAATTCGAAACAAAACCCTATACCAACACGTCTGACCAGCGCGGTATAGTAGGTTAATTTCCCTCTCATTACGGAGGAGGCCCGAGCCCAACAACTTTATGGGCTGTGATAATGATGATGATATCCCATGACCAATAAATAAGACATTTGGGTACAAAAAAATACACTGACTTTTTTCATACTAGATTTTAGAACCTTCATTTTATGATTATTTATTTAACAATATAGTAACATATCGAGGACAAACTAAGAAACATTTCATGTAGTCAGTTTTAAGACATTCGCGTGATAGAATTTATGCGTTTGTCTGTCAATAAATTCATGATAACATTTCACTAATATACCATTTTTCATTACGACCATATTTTAAGTAAACCATTGGTAAATACGATTAATAATACAATTCTAACAGCTGTAGATAAACTTTATATACAGAATGGGTTTTTAATATAAGGTAGTATCCAACTTTGTCAAAGGCACAACCCCGAATTTCCCATAACTTTTTTATCTTTATTGCTTATGGTGGCAAACGAGCAAGTCAGTGTTACCGCCGCCCATGGACCTTTGCAATACAAGGCTATAACTAGGCCGCTGCCTGGGGGGGGCACAGTTAAAACATTACTTATTTTTACTGACCGTCGCGCCGCCTACATATTGGTTGTATAAAACTTAGCTGCTGACATTTTGTCCTGTCTGTCAAACGTTTGACAATTGAGAATTGTTAGATTTTGTTCCTAGCGTAGGTACATATTGACATCGATCTATTTTCGGTTATTGATGTACTTTCTGAAAATTATCCCAACTTTCACTGTTAAGCTTATATTATTATTGTTTCGTTATCAGCTGATATGATTTTTTTCATATTTCAGGGTAGATCTCATAGTAAAAGAAAATTCTATATAATTAGAATTACACATACACACGTAAATATGTATATATATCACTTCAACTTTAGTTCACCGTCTAAACTCTGGTAGCAGCACTTTCCATACATGCATATTTTATCATCGAGTTGCCACTCTTTTTCAGTTAAAATAACTTTACTCTTTGGCCGCTGCCTACCAATACAAACCCCAAACCCACTCCAAATGGGCTTCCGGCTCTCTCGCTCACCGAACGAAGCGCAATAACATATTCCCATTACTCAGACGTCGATCTTCTGTGAAAGAGTGGTACTACCCCGGACGGACCGGCCCGCGGCTGTAGACAGAAAACTGTCAACAGCGTGGTCCTACCACTATATTGCTTTTAACTTTAATTAAATAAATAAATATTCTAACTCAAAATATCTTCGCCAATGGACAGGCCGTTAAGGTGCTTGGCCTTTACAAAAATCCATTCTGTATAAATAAATTATAACTTAGTCTCTAATAACTATTCTCACTAATAACCCCTAAATTATAGGTCACCTAAGGCATTATAAATCATACTTAAAATCAATGTAACCTGTCAAATATATAGTTGTTTATCCGCAATGAACTCATAAAGTATTTAACTGATTTTAATCAAATTTGCACAGCATGTGTAGTTTCATTCAACTTAAAAGATAGGATAGCTTCCATCTCAAGTTATAGTCGCAATATTATTTCATTGCAAATTATTTGTCTATTATTTGACAGTCACAATTATTTGATATCTCCAAACGATTCTAACAGATAGCGGTATCTGTTGACTGGATCGAGTAAGTATTTAATAGATGGCGCTATGTAAAACGTACAAACGTTTCATATAAGCTACAATTTATTATCATAACCGCCACGTGTTACTGAGGCTACCTTAGCCACAGCAACGCGTGGCCGGGTCTGCTAGTAAAATATAAATTATTTTTAACTTTAATTAACATCAAATTTAGTCTATTTATATTGACTTAGGTAATACCTAAAATTAAGGGGTCGTCGGTGAAAACGTACATAAGTTTATAATAACATTAGTGGAAATTGTTTAAACATTAAAATAAAATAACGTAACAAAAAAGATTGCTTATCTAAATTTATTTTTAAAAGCGAGGATAATTCATAATAAATGCTTTGGCTTTTTGTTGCAAACGGTGGTGGACGGGGAACGGTAGCCAACTTGATGTGAAATGGTAACTGTCATTCATATATTTTGTGTCGACTTACAATTTTAGGACAATTCACGTGGGGTAAATCAAAAAAATAAATTTCATTTTTTCAAGGATGAAACACATGTCAAAGTATCGTAATGTTTTATTGTGATAAAATACGAGCTCCAAGCTAGAATTTTAAAAATCGCTCATCAAATAAGAGCAGGAATTTGTATTAGCTACTTGCCCATATTGACCCTATCGTGTATTTCATTATATTTTAAAATATACAGTAATCATTAGATCGTATGAGTGCTGAGTTTTTCTTCCTACCCTCAAAACGTATAACTTAGAAAACAATTAAAATGTACTTAATGTTTTAATTTCATCATATTTTTATTGTTAATAATTCGAAAATAACACTCAGTTTATATTCTACCATATAGCCTTTCAGTCCTACGTAAAAGGTTGATTGTAGCTTTCCTATTGAGAATTTCTTAGCAAAACTCCACAATAAAATTTGTTCGACGCAGAATTGTAACCGGTAACCTCACAATCGACAAGCGGATATAAAGGTCGTGGTCCCAATAAATAATCTACACTTATAAGCAAGCAATGAATTTTCCCACCACTATATTGTTCAAATAGAAAAGTGATTAGACCCAATTTTAGAGTACACGTATTTAAAGATATCAAAATGGCGGCTTAACATAGAATATCAAAATGACACTTGTGACAGCACAGAGATTTTGACGTTTAATTTAATGATGTGTCATTTTCTATTAAAATAGAGACGACAACAAAACGTTTAAAGATAATCATGTTTAATTTTTTCTTCTATTTAACCGACGATAATACATAACATATGTATGTATATACAACTAAAAATACAGGAAAAAAAATTATCGACCCGTTCCCGCCAAAAAAACACAGAGTAACTCGTAAAGACAAATAGAGAAGTGAAACTTTTGTATTACAGAGAATAATCACTTATGTATACTATAGATTGTGTTTATCATTCATTTATTGCTATAAAAATATTAAAGCAAGAGCGTATGTTTCATTCTTCCTAATTTTGCGAAAAAAAGAGCTTAAGCGGCAGCTAAATCGCGTACTTATTTTTTTTTTAAAGAAATCAACATGTTCTTAGGATATAATCCTTGTATTGCGGGGGACTTTATAAACATGCAATTAACGCAGACAAATTACACCCCGACACAGAACAACAGTTTGTGGATCGCACAATGTATTGTCCTGTGTAGGCATCGAACCCGCGGCACTGGCACGGAAGGTCGGTATCTTATCTTACCACTATGCCATCTGTGCAGCCACGTACTTTTCTCACAGGTTTCACTTCAAAGAGTGTGATAAATATGCAATTTAGCAGATTGGTGCGTACTTTCTGTCACACAAAAAAAGTTTGTTGGATCAGAATTTAAAAATTCTCCCAATATAAAGTTTCACTTCAAAGACAATCAAAGCTTTTTTTTAAACAGCCAATAATTCAGGCTTAGGACCCACTTTCTCGTATGCCTCATCCAACAATGTACATATTAAATTAATATTTTCATCTGTCAGTTTTCTGCTAGCGGCTAGACGGATAGAAGGCTCTGGACAATTGATTTCAACATCACGTAAATAAGCGGCCACAGCTAAAGCGACACCTTTCTCTAAACAATAGTTGGCTATGTTACGAAGGTAGGAATGTTTGAGTCTGTCTGTGAGTTCATCCTTCTTTAGATATATATGTTTGATAGGTGATACCTCGTCACCTCGGAATTTAAAATGCTTGAGTTGAGACAATGATCTGAAAATTTATTAAAAATTACCATTATTTTTTTTTAGACGCAGTCGACACTAAGGAATTAGCAGATACCAATTACAGCCAGACTCGGAATAACAATTTTTGGATCGCACAAATTATTATCCTGTGTGGGAATCGAACCCATGACACTTGACACGGTAGTTCCATATCTTAACTAATACGTTACGTGCAGTCCTTTGATACGTACACACGTCCCACTATTACAGTCCAGCCCATATAAGAAGGAAATTGACCTAGGCTATTTACTAGGCTGTGCAGACGAGCTGGTATAGTCTCTCCATTTAGAGTTTACTTTCTCTTTTTTGGGATTAATTCCACCACAACATTCTCAGTTGTTACTCCTGTAAGTCAGGGTCCAAAATGATCTCCATAAATGACACTAAAGTTTGGCCCTCAGGCAGTCTCTCTCATGCTTGTAATTGTCTTGGGACCCGCATCAAATTTTACAAGTTAAAGAGGAGTTGGCAAATATTGATCACTCCTAAGCGATGCGAGGGACAGGAAGCAAAGAAGCTACGGCACCACAGATACGGGAGTACGTAATGGGGCCTTTGTCTCTTACATAGATATTATATTCATATTATACTATTTAGTCGGTTTTTACGACACTCCCGGACAATATTCCCTATATTATTATTATATAAATTGGATACTCACTCCATGCACACGCATTTACAAGCTGACCTCGATATAACGAAATTCATTAGAATTAGAAAATATTCGTTGTATCAAGTAATTCGTTACAATGAGGTTTATTATATACAGGTTAGTCTGGTCTAAAATTAATTACTTGCAAAAATATTTACCTATTTATTTTCTTGGATATTACATTGAGCTCCCCTATAATTTCCGGTTTCGCTTCAATTATGTCTAGACCGGAAATAGCAGCTTGTGTTAACATCGGCGGCAGTGACGCACTGAAGCAGTATCCTGTTTTATAAATAATATATCTTTTATTTTTTTCATCTCAATATCTCAACTCATATACGTCCCACTACTGGGCTTAAGTCAAAGGAGGGGATTCCATTTTCAAGGTATGCGACAGTCATAAGCGATGGCTGACAACCTGCACCATACATTTTCATACTTTGGTTATTTTCGCATCAACGGCGCGGCAGTTTTTGAAATGAAATTTACCTTAACGATCTTTAGCATTTATTACACGTATAACCCCGTTTAAAAAAATACTTTAACAAATAAAAATAATAAAACATGAAAGTTTTAGATAAAAAGCCACATACCCAATCCAGAAAGTCTTTGATGTTCGACGATGAAATGCGAGCCGGCGCAAAAACCGCCAACAGTTGCGAACGAATGCTCCAATGAACCTATTATCAGATCGATCTCATCTCGTGGTATATTCAACAGTTCAGTTATACCACGACCGTATTTACCTACAACCTGTGAAATAAAACATCATCATCATCATCATAATTTTCTTGCTCTTATTCCAATTACTTGTGGTCGACACAATAAACTTTAAAAGAAACTATTTCAGGAACATAGATGGCCCACGGCCTAAGTAAAACTAATAACCCTACACGAAATTCAATTCAATTTCAAAATGAACCAATGTTACTGTTTCCTTTCCCGGCAGGGTAATAAAATTCTTAACCTTCTTAATTTGCCTTTAGATAAAAAAAATCATATACGTCCATCCATCCATATCATATATGTTGAGCTTGAGCCTATCTACTCAATCAGAACGAGGTTTTTATAAATAATTAAGCATATTAAATGCTAAATTGCAGTAATTTGAATAACAAGGTTGTGTCATCGTTTAATACAATTGTAACTGCAAAGTTTGACGTATTAAGCCTACAATGTGTAAACATTGTCGGGTAGATGGCGCACGTCACCTTAGACGTAAATATGATACGAAGCGAGATTTGAAGGTCCTACAATAGTTCACGGTGGTGTAAGTGGCAGCACGATTGGGCCGGACTCCCAATAGGTGCGGGTTCGAACCCCGCTTGTGACACTAAACCGTTTTTAAAAATTCTTTCAAAACTGTAAAGCTATATTATCAACGAGTAATATGGGTTCTATATTATACCCATATTCACACGATAACGAGCACCACTCGGGTGAAATTGCTAGTATGAAATAAAATTATTTATAATAAAATAAAATTATTTATAATAAAGGTCGGGATAGCAAAATTTTAATACAAAGGCGATTGTATTAAAATTTTGCTATCCCGACCTTTTAAACACATTTCCGAGTTCATGGACAGGATTAACGCATTTTTTACGTCCAATAAAATCATCGTTTTTACAGAAGTTTTAAATCATCATTATTATAGAAGTTTTTATCGTTATCATCTCAGCTCATATACATGCCACTGTTGGGTTTGAGCCTCCTCTATAACGGGCGGGCAATTGACCTACTATACCACGCGGGTGTGGTATAGAGTTTAGTTTCGAGTTTTCCCTCTCTTGCATAGATGTTATATGCGTATTATATCCCTTAGTCGTCTATTAAGATAACCCACAGGTAAGATAGGGGGTGGTGAATTGTCAACCCCTCTATATTACCAAGCCAACATGCCTGCTATAGGGGACATAGCTCATGCCACTGAGATCTACACAAGCTGTAGAAAAATAAAATACTTTTGCACGCCTCATAAGCGAAGCGGTGATGCTCTAATCTCGATTTATGAAAATCTACTACTTTTCATTAAAACTAAAAATGATTGTATTTTTCTCGCACTGCGCTTATTTGACAATATTATATATGTCAAGCAAAATATTCGTTTAAACGTATGACGTATTTTTAAAAAGAAATTATTTTGTTTAAAGTAAGAAAAAATTTGATTAAAAAAATATTCGAGGACGTCTGGATGTTTCCGTAAGAATCTGGCATTCTCACGACCGTAAAAATGTATCGAAGTTTTTCTTTTATTAAAAGCTTCATAATCGCAACGCCTTCCTTTCGAAAATGGCTTCGTAATTCTTTGTCGTTTAATTGCAATTAATATAAAACTAAACTGCTTAGTCTTTACTGTATGTATACCATGGAGACTAGAGTAAGGAGTACCATCTCAGTGTATTAAAAAGTGTCCAATGAACGGGAGCAAATTAAGGTGGCGCTATAGTAGCAAGTGGAAGCATTTTAAAAAGAGCGCCACAAATTTCATAGGTTCATAGGTTATTATTTATCAAATCACAGTTGACTACGTAACTCAGCACACTTCACTCTGCTTATTACTGCTACATTCATATCATTTCCACTTGCTACACTAGCGCTATTTCGGTGAGTGTTCGAACAATAATTTGCTCTTTACAAGTGGACACTTTTTTGACTAATCCCCCATACAAGATGGTACTCCTTACTCTAGTCTCCATGATGTATACCTTGTGAAAATTGGGTTCGTTTAAGTTCTTTTTCGTCCATTCGTACAGGCAAAGGAAATAAATCCCATACAGCCATGGGTTCGTACGTGGGAACGAACAGCTATGTTTAGCACTACGTCGAGAATGGTACGAAATTTCAAAAGTATTTTTTTCTTTATTTTCATTTATGTAATTGACTAATGGTTAATGATAAATAATATAAATATTATGAAGCATGCACTTTTGGATTTTCCAAATTATTTTCTTATACACCCAATGCTCTAAGCAGTAATTAAAACTATCAAATTACCTTGAACTAATAACATTAATCTTAGTTAATTCAAACATACTTGGTCCAAATTTTCCATAATTATATTAACATACAAACTAGTATAACAAGGACATACTAAAATTATTGGTAAACATAACTGATGATGGAAAATTCTGTGTAGTGATGGACTAAGAATACAATATATTACCCCCTACCCTGCTTATGGGTGTCGTAAAAGACTATTAAAGTACATGTATGCAAATAACATCAATTGACAAGAGAAGAAAAATTCGCCTTAAAATCCTATTCGAAAAAGTCTGACCAGCATAGTTAGTCAATTAGCCTTCCATTGTGAGGTATGCACAAGCCCAAGAGTGGCACTTATGTGGCCTCAGATGATGATAATGATGAATTGATAATAAATATCAGAGATACAAGTTATTACCTACCATAAATGCAACATTGTTTGGAGTGGCATGAGGACAAGAACGGAAGAGGTAGTTTGTTGCTCTGCCTCTCTAAACCAAGCCCAGTAAGACATTGCTGCTAGTTAGACATCAACTTTCAGTCTTGTACTACCTTGGATAATCTAGTATCTTTTTTTTTTGTTTTTAGACACCATCATCATCATTCTACTCTTATCCCAATCACTTGGATTCAATGCAATATGTGCACTTCTTCTATTACACACGCAATAATTTGATGACTGGCTGTCTGGCTGATGTCAACTCGCCTTGGCAATGTAATTCTTGATTAGACAGCATCAGATAAAGTTAGCCCATAGGTCCATGTTCTTAGTCATTACGACACCCGCAAGCAATACTTGCAAAGATTGGTAGTATTTGTAACCACTACACAGAAATTTAAATGACATCATTCCTTACTACATACATAATAGTTGGCTCAAATAATTTACCCCAACAGTTAAACTTTCGTCCAATATAATCCTCAACTTGTATTTCCTTGCTAATTCCACCATCCTTTTCAGAGGGCACATTTCACCTGTGTTAAAATAAATAGCTTCCACAATCAAGAATGCTCTTCGTCTAGGGTTCAACTCCTTTTTCCTTGCGGCTTCCTCCAGCATTTCCTCAAGATGGTCAGCATTATTATGTTTGAAGTATCTAATAGTACTTCTAGAAGCATCTAAGCCTTTCTGAATTGCAAACCAGACACCTTCATCACTGTTAAAAGAGATGTTTATTAAAATTTTACAGTAATAAACATGTTCTCCCTGCACTAAGGATTATATTTTTAATTATATACATCCAACCAAAGTCATATTGGCACTAATATTGGACATTAGCCTGTTCAAGTAATGACAACACTAGTCACCATGCTTAATAGCTAATATATTTCCTAGTTTTATTTATGTCTATTAAAACAATATTGAGTTAATATTGTTTTGTTCAGTACACTTGTACTAGATTGAAGACATAGTGATAATGAGAAGACAAGAAAACACATCTCATATAAGTGATAGGTACCGTAATTTGGTCCTACTTTGCTCCTGTACCGGTAATTATGCTCCAATTTTGTAAAATGTTTTGGCCTATTTTACGTTGAAAATTTTGTAAATATTGTATTGTGAAGGCATCCATAATATTTGATGTTTAAGTAACAACTCCTAATTGTCAAACTTTTCATTCTCCATTTCTTTTTAATGACAGAAGCAATGTTTGTGAGAGGTTGTTTTAATATTTTTTTGGTTCCGAAAAAGTCACTTCCATCTCGATTAATTATATCATCAATAATCACAGAACATATCATAACTGGAGCAGAGTTTGAGTTAGGAAAGCATTAATTTGCTCCAATAGCTTTAACAATGGAGATTGCGTATAAACTATTCCTAGGAGCAAAGATAACCAACAACACAGGTAATTTTACTCCTTATTCTTTTTCAAAAATAAATTAATAATATACTTCATAATATCCATTTTCCTATAAATACATGCCGAATAAGCTTTATTTCTTTATAATAATTCATCACAACTAGCTTCTGCCCACGTAAAAGGTTGCTTTCCTAAAGTTTTTCATCCCCTATTTTTATTTTACCACTTAAGGGTAAATTTTTTACGAGATTTTCATGTCATATTTATTTATATCTAATCAATAGCCTAAAAATAAGTTTCAAGCTTCTGGCTTTAAAAATGACGACAATTCCTTCTAATTTTTTGTCCCCCTTTACAACCCTTTTCTTGCATTAAAAAGTAGCCTATGTCCTCTATCAGCCTCTAGACTATCTGTGTACCAAATTTCATTTAGATCAGTTCAGTAGTTTTGGCGTGAAAGAGCGACAGACAGACAGAGTTACTTTCGCATTTATAATATTAGTAAGGATTTTCAACATTTGGAGCAAATATTGAAGCAAAGTAGGACCAAATTACGGTATATCTATATTTTACTGTTTTATTGTATTTTATGTAATGTAATACAGAGAAAGTGCTAATGTGTAATCAATATGATAAAAAAGTGGTTTGCATGTATTTTCATGTTCTATGAAAATTTGCAATAACTGTCAGGGCCAAATTAAATACACTCATATACAGGGTGTCCCAAAATTCAACGATAAGCCGGCACCAGCAGGTGGACCTACATATGACTACTCGAGAACAAAAAAGAAAAAAATTCTACCTTGATTTTTTTTTTCATTACGACAAAAAAACCGATTTCTTTAAAAATCGACATCTTTTATTATATTATTAAGTGCCATTGCTACAATTTTACAAGTAATTCTGTGTTTTTTTTTGTATTGGTAAGGTAAGTAGCACTACTATCGATCACAACCATTAAAAATTCCAGAATATCTATAGTTTTTACACAAAAATCAACCAAAACTATGTTTTTTTCATAAATTATGTAAGATTTTGACTTTCAGCTCACTTTCACTCATCACAGTGAAAAAAAAAAGTATGGACACTACTGTGGCAAATAGTATTAAAAATTGGCGCAACTAACTACAATTCTAAAATGGTATAACATTCTAGGCAAACTAGCCACAAAAATATACTTAGGTGTACTATTTCAAAATAACAACCATACTTCGAAAATTGTTAGTGTTGATAGTAATCACTTTTACTATGTAGCCCAAATGTTTTTGTTGCAAGTTCTCAGAATTTGAATGAGACATGTGCGTAGTCCATAAGATAACATAAGTTAGACAGAGATAGAGAGATTATACGTTAGAGGGAGATAGATAGATGCTAATTGTTTAGTAACATTAATGCAGGTAGAGAAGTAATTAATGTCCTCAGCAGCACAGCAAGTCAGTACGCTCTACTTCTTTGTTTACTGCACACCGTTCTGTTTTAATTAAAGTGGCTCTGATACTAACGACTTTGGATTGAATTAAGTGACCTGGAAATTGACCTGACTTGGCATTATTTTAGACTGTGATTTTGTGTTTTTTTAAAGAAGTTTTGCCTTATTTTCAAGTGTTTAGCATTCATTATGCCGCTACCATATACAGCGTTAGAATACGCTAATATGCACCTAATTTATGGAGAATGCCGATGCAATGCCAACGCTGCTAGCAGATTATATCGAGCAAGGTACCCTACTCTTCAAAGGTATCCGGATTATCGCGTATTTATTAACGTGCATCAAGCATTTTCGGAGGGTCGTATACCATCTGACAGGAGAAACGCTGGAAGACCTAGATCGGAACACGATGAAGAAGTTCTCAAAGAAATAGAAAGCGATACAACTACCTCTGTACGTGGCATACAAGTAGCAACGGGAATTCCAAAAAGTACTGCACATAGAATTTTAAAACGTCACCAGTTTCATCCATATCATTACAGGCGCGTGCAGGCGTTATTACCGCGGGACTATCCACTGCGGGTCGCATTTTGCCGTGTAATGCTGCAAAAACACAGGGAAGATCCCTAATTCTTAGACAAAGTTTTATGGTCGGATGAAACAACCTGCAAGAAAGATGGCTATTTAAATCTTCACAATCTTCATAGCTGGAACAATGAAAATCCGCACCTGGTGAGAGAAGACAAATCCCAATATCAATTTAAGGTTAACCTATGGACGGGCATAATAAATGGAAAAGTGATAGGGCCCTTTGAGTTACAAGGAAACATAGATGGCAATAGCTATTTGAACTTCTTACAAAATGAGTTACCAGGATTATTAGAAGACGTGCCCTTAAGTGATTTGCAAAACATGTGGTTTCAAAACGATGGTTGCCCAGCTCACTATGCCCGCCCTGTGCGAGAGTACTTAGACCAAGAGTACCCAGGGCGTTGGATCGGGCGACTTGGTCCTATCTTATGGCCACCCCGTTCACCCGATCTAAATCCCCTGGATTTTTTCTATTGGGGTTGTCTAAAGGACAGAGTCTACTCAAAACCCATTGCAACCTTGGACGAGCTTCGCCAAAAAATAATTCAGGCTGTGGATCACATGAACAGAATCAGATATGCAAGAAAAATAAAACGTTCATTTTTAAGGCGATGTCGTGCCTGCATTACTGCCAATGGCAAACAATTCGAACATTTATTGTAATTTTAATAATATAGTAAATTCTAATCTCTCTATATCTATCTCTTTCTAACTTATGTTATCTTATGGACTACGCACATGTCTCATTCAAATTCTGAGAACTTGCAACAAAAACATTTTGGCTACATAGTAGAAGTGATTACTATCAACACTAACAATTTTCGAAGTATGGTTGTTATTTTGAAATAGTACACCTAAGTATATTTTTGTGGCTAGTTTGCCTAGAATGTTATACCATTTTAGAATTGTAGTTAGTTGCGCCAATTTTTAATACTATTTGCCACAGTAGTGTCCATACTTTTTTTTTTCACTGTGATGAGTGAAAGTGAGCTGAAAGTCAAAATCTTACATAATTTATGAAAAAAACATAGTTTTGGTTGATTTTTGTGTAAAAACTATAGATATTCTGGAATTTTTAATGGTTGTGATCGATAGTAGTACTACTTACCTTGCCAATACAAAAAAAATCACAGAATTACTTGTAAAATTGTAGCAATGGCACTTAATAATATAATAAAAGATGACGATTTTTAAAGAAATCGGTTTTTTTGTCGTAATGAAAAAAAAAATCAAGGTAGAATTTTTTTCTTTTTTGTTCTCGAGTAGTCATATGTAGGTCCATCTGCTGGTGCCGGCTTATCGTTGAATTTTGGGACACCCTGTATATCCCAAACACAGTAAGAAATTTAGGCGTCTGGTTCTCTCACTCAATGAACAAATCACAACAGCATATTACTACTGCTCATACATTAATTATCTGTGAGAGTGTGATACCCCGGACAGACAGGCCTGTAGCTGCTGACATAAGCTGTCAACTATGTGGCCCTACCATGAAAATGTATATTATATTATAGAGTACTTTATATATATAGGTAATATATTAGGCCTAAGCTCTTCCGTATCCGTGGTGCCATACGGCTATGCTTATCGTAGCCGTACACCTCTTTAATTATTGGCTGACTAGTCATTTTATTTTCCTGTCTCCCGTTTTGCCTGGGAGGGAAGTGGAATCACTCTTTCCAATTCCTCCTCTTTAACCTTTTCCAATTAAATTTGTTGCGGGTTCCAAGACAATTAAAATCATATCCCGGGACTGCCTGAGGGTACAAACCTTTGTGTCAATTATGGAGACCATTGTGGATCCTGGAAAATGGCTTACAGGAGTTACAATGGTGGGAATGTGTGGTGGGATTAGTCCCATTTAAAAAATATATATAGGTAATGTATGTGCTCTAAGCACATTATACATTATGAATGAAGAAATAACTTACACAAAAACAATGTCTTTCCTCTTGGCATAGGCTGGTATAGCGCTGGCAATAGTTGAAAAACCATAGGAGTACACACAAGTCTCTTCTACTTCTAAAAACTTGGCCAAACGTTCCTCTAAGTCTAAATGCACATCAATGGTCCCATAAAACCCTCTAGGTCCACAAGAACCTACACCATACTTCCCAAGTGATTTCAAAGCGTCATTCAGTATAGACTCTTCTTTATCAAGGCCAAGGAAACTCGTAGCACCAACATTCAAAACATTTTCACCAATTTTCCTCATCAAAGGTGGTTCTTCTACATTGACATCATATTCTACAAGAGGTACGGGATTCCAATTTGCTGGGATTCCGTTACGTAGTGGATCAAGACTTTTAGGTTTTTTCTTATTATAGAAAAAGTAGGTTGAAATTATTATAACCTGTAAACCAACAACTAGTGTCCACCATCCCACCTGAAATGTGAATTGCTCATTAAACACGTGCCGACGTATAATAAGTACACAATATTAGACATAAAACTGACCATATCGTACATATCCATTAAAATCATTGTGATTTAAATTATGACAGAATCAAAATAAAATACTATGAAGACCAAAAAGTTACACCCATAGCTATTTTTTTGATTCTGAGCTTCTACTCGGACAGGCAAATGGATCAAAGCCCATAAAGCCAAGTCTTACTTAATTTTTTTTTCATGTATTATTTATTATTTCTTCATATTGTAGCCTTTATAGTCATTATCTGTCAGTCAGTCAAGTTGTTACTATTAATCTGGTGCTGATATCCTAATCAATGATTTTTTTTTGAGAATATTTGGCAAAATATGAAAATACACGTAAGCCACTATTATACCAAATTCACTACACTTTAGCACTTTAACTGTATCATATTCCATAAAATACTAGCATAATTATTCAATATAACAATACAAAACATTAAAGAAATTGATATATACAGGAGCGTGACATGACATTTCTACATTCACGCCAAAACTCCTTACACCCATAGATAAATAATATTACACCCACGAAGTAGGTATAGTCCCACAAACTTATCTGACCCGGTGGCAAATTGATGAACCAATGACGCCATTTTGAAATGTCATCAAACGTCAATCGTCCTCCCAATATGATGATATTTTAGTTGTTGGTTGTTTACTCCTTGTTTATTTATTTTTTTGTGGTTTTAAAATACCAAAAGCGATGCAATAAATGTTATATTACAAGTTTTAAGTTATATGAAGGAAGAAAAACATCTTCAGGCATCATTAATACCTTTTGAAAAATCGTATGAGCGAGTAACAGCAGTCACATGTTAGTGTTGTTAGTTTTTGAAAGAAAAAGAACACTATTAATAAATATTAAATATAGTTTGTTATGTGTTAAATATAATGAATTTGATTTGTTTTTAGAGTGTAATTATGTTTTGAATAGAATTATTATATATTTATACAAATAATACAATAATATTCTATTTATGTAAATTTAATTGTAATGAATGTGCTTGATTGTTATTAACTGCAACTGTATTCATTGTGTTCAAATATAAGTATTTATAAAAAACTACATTTATATTTCTTCTCTATTAAGCATAATGTCATGTGTTCATAAGCATTGATGCTTGATGATCACACTTACCTACTTCCCATCCGTAAGCTCATGGGAGAAAATTCTATAATTCCATTTTTTATGTCTTCCACAGGAAATTGTGTAAAGGAGTGTTGACTAGTTTTTTATAAACCCGTTACCACATGAGGAAGTACTTACCGATTTTATTGCAAATAGAATCTACTGGCAACACTAAATGCGATAACAGCGACGCTGTCACCGGGTCAGATAAGTTTGTGGCACTATACAAGCATGAAAGTAATAAGTACTCTGTACAACAGAGTACTTATTACTGCCATGGGTACAAGTAGTCCAAACGGTAGAGGCTTTTCCATAGTATTCGTGGACACAATAATGAACCCAGATCTTGGTTCTCTTTTCTGCCACTGGCTACGCTAGAGTTTAGGACGTACCAATGGATTTTTTATTACATACATACATACATATCATCACGCCATATCCCTTGCAGGGTAGGCAGAGAGAAATTTTTATTAACACACGTAGACACGCGTTGGCTCGTGAATGTTAAATTTAATTAATTTAAATATAAAATTCCAGAGCTGCCAATAGCAACAAAACATCCAACGAAAGGATTTAAACGAGTATTTCTTGAAAAGTGGCGGCAAAATTTCTGTCCCCTAAATTGAGACCATTCATTCAACATTACGTTAGAACTCCTTGTATCTATACTACACGCTTCTTGGATACAGGTTTTTCCATAGTATTCATGGACACAATAATAAACCCAGATCTTAGTTTTCTATTCTGCCATTAGCTGGCTGGGGCTTAGGTGTTACGATGCTATTATTATTGAAAAGTGGCGTGCTATACCGCCAAAAGTTCTGTCCCCTAATTGTTCTTACCATTCGTTTAATATTACGTTCAGACTCCTTATATCTATACTTCGTGGGTTTTTTCGTCCAATCGAACAAGTTAAAGTAACAAAGTCAACACAGCCAAGTCTTATTAATTTTTTTTAGTAATTATTTAACACGTCTTCTTCATATTGGTTAGCTTATTCATAATCACTGTCTATCAGTAACTCAGGTCATTATCACTAATTGAGCGCTGAAAAACACATTATGATATGAATGGGAATTATGCCAGGATATGAAAATATACGTTATGAAAATAATCATGTTTATTTTATAAAAGAAATTATCTTTTTAATATAATAGAAATGGTCTTACTAATATTATAACTGATGTCTGAATACTAAATTAACACAATTTACTTATTTTATAGAGTAACCATGTGGTTTGTATAGGTAATGTATTGGTTTTACTTGTTTTATAAATAATTAATAAGAATGTTATCGCTTTACGTTTATCGATTGCCCCATCTCTATCTTATTCTCAGTTCAGTATGATCTTGTACTTGGGTAAGCACCATACTTTTATAAAATGGTTACTAAGTATTTTAAAACATATGAGGTACTAGTTTTGGTTTAAATATTCACATTTTTATATTCAGTTGAGATATAACTGGCACCTATAGAATAATAAGAAGAATGAAAATATAGACGATATAATCAATTGTGGTAGGACCACACTGTTGACAGTTTTCTGTCTACAGCCGCGGGCCGATCCGTCCGGGGTAGTACCACACTCACGCAGAAGATCGACGTCTGAGTAATGGCAATGTGCTATTGCGCTTCGTTCGGTGAGCGAGAGAGCCGGAAGCCCAACTGGGTGGGCTTGGGAATTTTATTGGTAGGCAGCGGCCCAAGCTATACCCTTGGTATTGCAAAGGTTCATGGGCGGCAGTGACACTTACCATTAGGTGTGCTGCTTGCTCGTTTGCTATAATAAGCAATAAAAAAAATACAAATTAAAATTTTAATAATGACGCGTATTCATAATTACTTCATCGGTTTTGTCGCTATCTGTCACAGATATCAAGCTATATTTTAAGGACTATAGTTATTACATTACCAAAAATAAATAATTTGGAAAATCCAAAAGTGCACGCCTCATAATTTTTATATTATTTATCATTTACTATAAGTCAATGACAGAAATGAAAATAAAATTAAAGAAAAAAATCCTTTTTAAAAGCAAGCTGTTTATTATTTGCTAAAAAATGCAACACACTTTTATTTATAAAATTGGGACTGTGATAAAAACGGGCAGATTTAATAATTATGGTGTAAAGTTTTAGTGTTAAAAATATATAATTATGTACGATATGGAATTATTTTGTTGTTGAAGATTAATAAAAATATCGTTAAAGGTTACAATGAACTTATAAAGTGTTATATGTCTGATTAGAGTTAATTTATTTTTAACTTTTTTAGTTTATTATATTAGCAAATAATAAAAGCTTGTTATTAAAAAAATATTTTTCTTTAATTTTATTTTTAACTTTTTAGTATTTTTATTATTCGTGTTGTTCCCACAAATATAGGACAAAAAGGGTTCATCACCCCAGAGGTCCATTGTGGAGGGATAAGGGCTTCAGTATAACAGGGTTCGCCCTGGTACTCTGAGGCGCAACGTTAGCGATATGGATATATAATTACGGCGTTCTTATGGCCAGGTTCCAGGTCCATCATCAGACCCTGGTTACCATATAGTCTCAAAGTACTCGTCAAGACGAATCAAACAAGCCCAAACTCGATGGAGTTGCGTCGCTTAATTATGGAGTTCCTATATTCAGCTTCCAGGTCCATGATCAGACTCTGGTTTCCATATAGTATCAAAATACTCGTCAAGACGAATCAAACGACCGCAAACTCGGTGGGGTTGCATCTTTTAATTACGGAGTTCCTATGGCCAGCTTCCAGGTCCATCATCAGAACCTAGTTACCATATAGTATCAAAGTACTCCTTAAGACGAATCAAGCGAGCCCAAACTCGATGGGGTTGCGTTGTTTAATTACGGAGTTCTTATGGCCAGGTTCCAGGTCCATTGTCAGACCCTGGTTACCATATAGTCTCAAAGTACTCGTCAAGACGAATCAAACGAGCCCAAACTCGATGGGGTTGCGTCGCTTAATTACGGAGTGCCTATGGATAGCTTCCAGGTCCATGATCAGAACCTAGTTTCCATATAGTATCAAAGTACTCGTCAAAACGAATCAAACGAGCCCAAACTCGATGGGGTTGCGTCACTTAATTACGGAGTTCCTATGGCCAGCTTGCAGGACCATCATCAGAACCTAGTTACCATATAGTATCAAAGTACTCGTCAAGACGAATCAAGCGAGCCCAAACTCGATGGGGTTGCGCTGTTTAATTACAGAGTTCTTATGGCCAGATTTCAGGTCCATCGTCAGACCCTGGTTATCATATAGTCTCAAAGTACTCGTCAAGACGAATCAAACGAGCCCAAACTCGATGAGGTTGCGTCGCTTAATTACGGAATTCCTATGGACAGCTTCCAGGTCCATGATCAGACCCTGGTTTCTATATAGTAACAAAGTACTCGTCAAGACGAATCAAATAAGCCCAATTTCGATCGGGTTGCGTCGTTTAATTACGGAGTTTCTATGGCCAGCTTCCAGGTCCATCATCAGGTCAGCTCTATGTCACAATAATATTGCATTGTCATCTAATTTATACATGCATGCAAAATTTCAGCTCAATCGGAAACCGGAAAAGGGATCAAATTTAACTTGCAAGATTTGATTACAGACAACGGGACAGGTGAAACTAAATAAAAGCTTGTACATACTCGTAATGAAAGAAAAAAAAATACTTTAGATATCTTGTGCCATTCTCGACGTAGAGCTAAACATAGCTGTATAGGCTGAATGGGATTTATTTCCTTTGCTTGTCCGAATGGACGAACAAAAAATATAACGAACCCAATTTTAGTATAAAATACATAGGTACACTAATGACTAAGCAGTTTAGTTTTTTATTAATTGCAATGGGGCTGGCAAGTAGAAACTTTTCGCAGATGTCGCTAGTATAGCTTGAACCTGTCAAACTTGTTTTGTGTTTATTGTGATTATAAGTTTTTGAAATTCGGGTGTGTTAAGAGGATGGAATTTACAATAAATATATATTCGACATGGAGAATAAACGAGCTAAAAGCTGAACTAAGAGAACGTGGTGCTTCCTAACAAGGAAGAAAGGCAGACCTTATTCAAAGGTATAACCTTAAATCTAGTATAACATGCTCTCATTTGAGAAATACTAAGCTTTTTAATGTAATTATTATACCTTTAATATTCCTACAGTTGTAGATAAATACATAGCATAAAAAGAGAATAATCATTACGAATATGTATCATAAAACATAATTCATGGACTATGATTATTTTGTTTACAGATTGGAATTATACGATCTTAATTTTAATTTCGGGAGCCCAGTAGTGGACGTTTATGAAACAAGACGAAGATCAGTGAAAGCAGCCAGAATTAATCAACAAAAAGGGTGTGATATTTCATCACGATAATGCTAGACCACACAATCTTTAGTCACTCAGCAACAATTAAGAGAGTTTGGCTGGGAGGTGTTAATGCTTTAAAGCATTTAGAAGAGGAGGCCTGAGCCCAACAGTGGGACATATATAGGCTAAGATGATGATGAATAGTTTTGGGTAAAGCTATGCTAGCGCCACTTTGACAGTTGCCAACCCCATTAAACGACAAAGAATTACCAAGCCATTTTCGAAAGGAAACAGCGCGTTGCGATTATGAAGCTTTTAATAAAAGAAAAACTTCGATACATTCATTTTTACGGTTGACAGAATGCCAGATACTTTACGGTAACATCCGGACGGCCTCGAATATTTTTATTAATCAACTTTTTTCTTACTTTAAACAAAATAATTGCTTTTTAAAAATATCAAATACGTTTAGACGAATGTTTTTTCTTGACATGTGTATAATAATATTATCCTATAAGTACAATGTGAGAAAAATACAATCATTTTTAGGTTTGAAAAGTGCTTGATTTTCATAAGTCGAGAGTAGAGCAAGACCTCAACACTTCGCTTATGAGGCGACCTCAACGCTTCGCTTATGAGGCGTGCAATATAACCACGGAGCAAATACAAAGAGGAGACGGCCTAAGTAACTGTGCACTGTGATTCTCAAGTAGGCCCTGACGTCATCACGTTAACATCAATAGTAGGCGTGGCCTATTAGTCTTCTGTCGTCGCTGACGGTGTTCGTACCAGTGTTGCATAAAAATCGATAGTTTGACTATCGATAGTTAACCTCAAAAAGTATTCATACTATCGATAGTACTATCGATAGTATCGTCACATATCAATACTATCGAGACTATCGATAGTATCGATAGCTCTCCACGAGCAATACTATTAATAACGGTGATACTATCGATAGTGATTCATTCGATAGTCAATACTATCGATAGTATTGTTAATACCATTAGTTTTAACCTAAAACTATCGATAGTATCGACTATTTCGGTCTATCGATTGCCAGAAAATTTTCAATAGTATTGCTTAAAAATATAAATACCGTAGTTGTGTCCCTGTTGCTTGTTTTCAGTGAATTTTGTGGTGACTTTTCTAGCAGTAACGTGCTTTTGCGTTCTTACTTTGAAGCCTAAGTTAGCTATTAATGGTTAAGATCAATAGCCATTGAAAGTTGAGTAAAATTATAATGCTCTGAGGCTTCTGGACAATTGGGTCAGAATGTGAGTGTGAATGAATGTAAGTGGTACCTTGTACTTGTACCACACTGTTGACAGTTTTCTGTCAACAGCTGCGCGCCGTTGCGTCCAGGGTAGTACCACACTCTCGCAGAAGATCGACGTCTGAGTAATGGCAATGTGCTATTGCGCTTCGTTCGGTGAGCGAGAAAGCCGGCAGCCCAACTGGGTGGGTTTGCGGATTTTATTAGTAGGCAGCGGCCTAAACTATACCCTTGGTATTGCCAAGCTCTATGGGTGGCAGTAACACTTACCATTAGGTGTGCTGCTGCTTGCTCGTTCGCCACCATAAGCAATAAAATAAAAAAAATGGTTTGTATCAGTATACTAATGAAACTCAGAATGTCTATTACTGTAAATTTTTATTGTAGTTATTAGTTTTGAAAGTTTCGGTTAAACAAATTAAGAAAAACGTAATCAAGAATTTTGAGTTACAATTCTACACAGAATAATGGCCGACACACACAGAAACACAGAATTACACAGAATGATTAGTCATTAGATTTGTTGTATTTTTAGCAATATTAACCTTGTGAAATAAATTTAACAGGGTCCGAAAAACATAAGTTCTCTGTACGCTCGATTGCAATGTAATCCATCGAGAAGGCTCTATTAAAAATATGCTTACATATATGCATAGCTGGGCACCGTTAATCAAATAGTTAACTTCGTTAATCGTTAATCCGCTACAAAAAAAGTTAGCTTCGTTAAACGTTAAAGCGTTACATTTCGGAAGAATTAACGCAAGTTAACGTTAATCGTTAATCCGTTAATATGTGTAAAATAGCATCTTTATATCGTTGCGCTAGTGAACTTATAAAACCTGTTGGTTTAGGTTCTGGAAGTTAACAGGTTAGGAACAAAACAAAATACTTGTATAATTCAAATGTGTAATTTAATCATCGGGCATTAGGTGCATATTCCCCTTATGAACATTAACATTTTGAAGTAAAAAAATGATCAAACCAAACAAATCTTTTCACAGTTTTCTTTCTCACTCGCACGCGCCGGCAAAATATATCTAGTTTTGTTTTTGTTTCACTCGCTGCTACGCGCCACCCTGCACTTGTCAGTCCCGTGCGGTAACTATTAGGCATTGGATTAACGATTAACGGACTTCTTCATATTAACGGAAGTTAACGTGTCCGTTAACATTTTTAAAAGTTAACTTAAAAGTTAATCCGTTAATCAAAATGTTAACTTCGTTAATTAACGATTAACGGATTAACGAGTTAATGCCCAGCTATGCATATATGTAACTTCACATTATAGAGATATAGAAATATGTATCTAACTGAATCCAGAATCAATTTTCAATTGTATATTATATACAATTGAAAATGAAATGAGCGAGATACAACGTTGACATCAAAATTCCCGAATTGAAAACATTTAAACCAACTTTGTGTTACTCTCTCTGACTCCACATTAGGTCCATAAACGTCACAATTTTTTCACAGCTTGCGTTGCATGTATCTTTTTTGTAATAAAGTTTTAAAATATGTCGAATTTCTTCATAGTATTGACTCATTTTAACAAAAAGAAAATATAATGAAAGACGACGGAAAATAACATTTTACTAAATTGTTTCTTTATTTAAATGATACTTTTAATTTGTTATCAATACCAGCCAGATATAACTAGTACAGCCAAAGAAATTGTATTAAAAGTTTATACAGACTATTTGCGAAAAGACTTTTCTCTGTCTTAGTATCTGGGGGGGCACACTTAAAACATTACTTATTTTTACTGACCGTCGCGCCGCCTACAGATTGGTTGTACAAACTTAAGTGCTGCCATTTTGTCCTGCCTGTCAAACGTTTGACAACTGAGAATTGTTATTTTTGGAACGAAGTTCCTTATCGCGCGTTGTGAAAGGGGGCTAGACGGAAAAAATTCTTACGAAAAGTTGTCACGACACTTTTTGCTATAGTAAGCTATTGTAAGCTGTGCGGCGTCGCTCGTCGGCTCTCTTATAGAAAGCAAGCCAGATATTTTCATTTCTATTTCGCATTGAACAGTGTGGTGTCGCGACGATTTTTTTTATAGATAGAGTGATTCAAGAGGAATGTTTATATGTATAATATATGCATAATGTACTAGAGAAACACTGATAATTTTAGAGGTTTCTAATGTGATGTCGTAAATAAACACATTATTTTGCGCTTACATTGCAAACGCTGGCTGAACCCTACGAAATAGATCAAAATAAAGTACTACAGTATTATACAGCTTAAAAAGGCCTACAAAAAAGTCCGCGATGGTATATATCTATCTCTTAAGGATAACATACTATATCCATTTTAATACTTTAAAAAATGTTCTATTATAAAACGGTAATTGAAAAGCTATTTACACAAATACTGTATTAATCCTTATCATTTTAAATACATTAGTTGCCTTGAGCATTTCATGAAGATATTTTTTTTCCTTCAGACCATGCAAATTAAATCAATACCTTAAGAGATATAGCAAAATCAAAATAATGCGCAACGAAATTATTTTCGCCCGTGACCGGGCCGCGTGGCCGGCTCGCGTTCGAGCTCGGGGCCGAAAAGTTTTGGTAGTCTAGTGGAATTGTATATCCTATTATTAATATTATAAACGTGAAAGTTTGTAATAATGTATGGATGTGAACATGTTTGTTGCTCTTTCACGTAAAAACTACTGAACTGAATGGATTTTGATGAAATTTATAGTAATATAACTTGCACATCAGAATAACACATAGGCTATAATTTATAAAGATATTTTGCAAATTGGCTAAAATATAACGATAAAAATCGCTTAAGGCAGAAAAAAATTATATAATGAAAATAGAACTTCGTTCCATCCGGGTGTCCCTTGACACCTCCGGTTTTTTTTGTTCCTAGCGTAGGTACTTATTGTCATCGATCTATTTTCGGTTATTGATATTTTTCTGAAAATTATCTCAAGTTTCAATGTTAGGCTGATATTATTATTGTTTAATTATCAGCTGATATGTTTTTTTTTATATTTCAGGGTTGCTTTCATAGTAAAAGAAAATTCTATGTAATTACACATACACATGTAGATATGTATATATATATTACTTCAACTTTAGTTCACCGCCTAAACTCTGGGTGGCAGCACTTTCCATACATGCATATTTTATCATCGAGTTGCCACTCTTTTTCAATTTAATAACTTTACTCTTTGCTTAGTATATACCAATGAATGTAATATAACACTGTGTGATAGTGCTAAACACACTAGAAAAATGAAATAATCCAAGAATATGACATAATACTTTCACATTCCCACCGAAACTCAAGAAATATTTACAGCAGCAAGTATTGTTATTATAATTGTTTCACTTTGTTAGTATCACAAATTTAATGTTATTCACCTGACTAAAATTTGTTCTACTCTATGATGACGCAAATTTAAATAAATTTCTTTAATAATAATGTCAGTACTTGGCTTACCACATAACATAACTTTAGACAACAATACTATCGAATAGTTGCTTGCTATCGATAGTCCAAAATAGTCGATACTATCGATAGTATCGATAGTTTTAAGTTAAAACTAATGGCGATAGTGATTCATTCGATAGTATTGATACTATCAAATGAATCACTATCGATAGTATCGTTGTTATTAATAGTATTGCTCGTAGAGAGCTATCGATACTATCGATAGTATTGACGTATTACAATACAATCGATATACTATTGATACTATTGCTTATACGTAAACTATCGATAGACAATTGATTGTCTATCGATAGTAGACTATCGATATGCAACACTAGTTCGTACGGTGCATAAAATTATATTTTTGGTGTATTTTTATGTTATTACGAAGAAAACCATGAAGTTTTGTGTTTTATCATGTAAAAACTACTCCAATAAACGTACAGATGCTATGGAAAGAATCACATTCCATTTGTAAGTATATTTATTCATAATTTATCAAAATAATTTCTAGAAAGTTCTTTTGACGGTATCATGTTCAGAAATAATTTTACTCAACGCTAGATGGCACCACTTCCTTGTCCTGCCTGTCAAACGTTTGACAACTGAGAATTGTTATTTTTTGTTCCTAGCGTAGGTACTTATTGTCATCGATCTATTTTCGGTTATTGATATTTTTCTGAAAATTATCTCAAGTTTCAATGTTAGGCTGATATTATTATTGTTTAATTATCAGCTGATATGTTTTTTTTTATATTTCAGGGTAGCTTTCATAGTAAAAGAAAATTCTATGTAATTACACATACACGTGTAGATATGTATATATATTACTTCAACTTTAGTTCACCGCCTAAACTCTGGGTGGCAGCACTTTCCATACATGCATATTTTATCATCGAGTTGCCACTCTTTTTCAATTTAATAACTTTACTCTTTGCATCTAATGCAAGATAGCTCAACTGCATACAATATACGAAATTAGTAGTTGTGCTAATAGCCGGTAGATGGACATAAAGGAGGGAGTGAGACAAGTACTATTACTTGTCTCACTTTCTCCATTAGCAGCGTTCCCCTTAACCCCTGTAAATGACACGCATTGTTTCATAGAAAATATTCATTACAACAGCTCCTCTTTGTATTTGCTCCGTGAATATAGCACATCTAAACCATAAACCATTAGGCTAAATTTTTTTTATTAAAATCACTATCATTTTTGGGCGATTTAAACGCGGCTATTATGGCGCGCTTCTGTGACGTCAGAATACACACTCAAGTTGGATGTCAGCAAGGAAATGTTTGGTTCACGAAGTTATTGAAAATTAAAAAAGTGAGTGTAAAGTCAACTTATTACCATGGAAAAGAACAGGAAACCGTATTATAAATATTGTATCGTTCCTATGTGCCAGAATACTTTCAAAACTGCACCTAACAAAGTATATTTCCTTATGCCGAGAAATGTAATAAATAAGAAAGAAATGATTCAAGGCGATGAGAAGAGACAATATGTCGTGATTGAGCAATTTATACTGTTGTGAAGATCATTTTAACGTAAGTACACACATTAGAGAAGGGACGAAGTATATAAAAAAATATATTTTCCTTAATTACATGTTTTGTTTACAAACTTCGACGTACACATACCTACCTAGTTTACATAAAATTCAATATCTAATAGGTACATGGGTCTTTATCCATAAAAGTAATATATGTTTAGTCATCTATGATACCTATGAATGAAAACATGTAACTTATTAGAGTAAGAGAAAAGTTCGAAATTATTTATTTATTTATCTTTCTGTTGGGTTTCAGATAAAAAAGGATACAGAAAATTATATGCAATACAAAATAATAGCACTAGAATAGAGACAAAAATTGATGTTTATTAAATCTCTCATTCACAAGGATTAATACTGGAACACAGAAAACTAATAACTTATGAAATAACTGGGTAACGATACAAAGTAATCACTAGAAACACCTTGTTACTAGAAGACTCGAGTGTACGATGAGGTCACGTTTTGAATAACCAATCGCGTCGCGTTTTAGAATTTTGCGAGCGAATCTCAAAAAGCCACTTTTTGATAATTAAATTTCACTATTAAATAATGATGAATTTCAAAAATATTTGTATAGGTACGTTTTTTAAGCAATAAAGATTACTAATAAAAATATTTTGTTCATTTTAGAGTAACGTGCATATTCCCTATTGTCGCTTTTAACAGCACCATGCATGAATGATATTCTAAGAGAGAGGCTAACAAAAAATAAAAGAAGTTTAGCTGACGCAAAGGACTAGTTGCCAATAATCATAGAGACATAACCAAAGAGTTACCCGCCAGCGCTGTGTTCAGCCCGGTAACGGGTTAGTGGTTACGCGATAAATGCAATATGGCGGATAATTAGCAGTTGGCAAAGTAGAGCTAAATATTTTTGAACGCCTAATCGCTTATAGCACTGTATTGTTTGATTTCTATGACAGTGTTTTTTAACATTAAAAAATTTTGTGATTATTCTTCTAGTTTAATTATAGCAAAAAATTAAAATGTAAGTAATTTCTATCATTTACTTTTTACTGACTTCGTTATACACTTTGCTACTCTAATTAATTATTGCTAAGACTTCCTAATTATTAAGTCAACTATGATTTTCGAAGGAATAATAGAAGTATATTCTGAAAATGCATTGTCTGTTGGCAAAATTCGTCATGCCAAGTTACAAGTAAAAAAAAATCATTTACATAGATTTGCTGTTATAATGTATAGTGTATATATGGTTTGTAATATAGGTACGACGATAGGCGCGGCGGTCGTGGCGGTGGACGTGGTGGTAGCCGGGGTGGTCGAGGTAGCAGTAGGGGCGGTCGCGGGGGACGCTCAAGCGATCGTTCACAAGAAAGAGGAAGCCGCTTCGGCAGTAGCCGTGGCGGACGAGACAGTGGCAGCAGGGGTGGTAGGGGTTTCGGAGGCCGCGGCGGCCGAGATGATTTCCGAGGAGGAAATTTCAAAAACGATCAACCGGGCGTTAATCTTCGAAAGGTGCGCTGGGACACAATCACCTTAACACCATTCCAAAAAAATTTCTACGTGCCGCATCCTAACGTACAGATGCGTAGTCAAGCTGAAATCGAGGCATATCGCAGTCAACACCAGATTACTGTGAAAGGCCGTGATGTACCAGCACCGAGTATGTACTTTGAAGAGGGTGGCTTTCCTGACTATGCTATGAAAGAAATTTTGAAGCAAGGCTTCCCACATCCAACTCCTATTCAAGCACAAGGCTGGCCAATAGCACTTTCTGGTAGAGATTTAGTAGGAATTGCTCAAACTGGTTCCGGGAAGACTTTGGCTTATATCCTGCCAGCTATTGTACACATAATAAATCAACCAAGGCTACTAAGAGATGAAGGACCTATAGTTTTAGTACTGGCTCCGACTAGAGAGTTGGCACAGCAAATTCAGCAGGTAAATATTTTTAATAATTAAATGTATACAATGAATTACATCCTCAACCTTGTAATTAGGCCTGCTATTGGATTGAAACATAGAGCTGCCTGATTTCAAATATATGGTTTAAATAATTAGAAGAAAAATTAGAAATCATTGTACATTATCAATAATATCAATAATAACAGAAATATAAGATAAGTTGTTTTTATTGTGCTACTCTAGGCGTTGATCTCAATGAATGGAATCGCTGCGGAGATGATGGACAATCCGAGCGACTTGGAAATAGTAAATTTATTAAATTACCTTGATTTTTGTAGAACTTAGCTTATTGCAGGCAGGCTATGTTCGAAAACCTGTTATAATCTGGATTTGATCCTTCATTTATATTTCAATTATATAAAACAACTCAAAATTATAAATCTAATTGCTAGGTGAGGTTTCTGAACGTAACCTTATGTTATAGTTGGGCCTATGACAATCATATATATTTTTATCTTCCTGTTAGAAAATTGCTTTATTTGTAGCTTCACTTTATTTTGTAGATTACTGTTTCAAAAGATGTCACTGAAATTTTGTTATATTATAATGTTATTTTATATATTATTGTCACATACAAAATTTTATTTGATCTATGTTTTCACCAACTTGCTCAAAAATATTACAATATAAATTATATTCTACATTTTAAGTACTAAATGGTAATATTATGTTTTGTGCCTGGAGTAACAAAGACAGACACAAATCACTTTACTTAAAGAACAACATTTCTAATTTTTTATCAAAATATTAAATGCTCACCATACTAGTTTTATTTTTCTATGAGCTCTTTCTATATAAATAAAGAAAATCAATAACCTATTGCAATTTAACAATTTAGTAATTATAAATTTAATATATAAAATTTGAATTGAATGGGTGAAATTAACAGCTTGTGAATAAAATTTTGTAGTGATGGAAATTTTACACAATTGTTGTATTTATAAAATTGTGTATTTTAACTTAGTCATTGCACCATTTACATTTTTTTGTTATTGTTTAAACTCATTATACACTTTTCATTTTTAATTTTGCTCAATATTGTAATATAATATATTACATATATGGGAAAATAACAATAATAAGATTATTTTTACTAACTTAAAAAAAAAAGGAATATAATATTGAAGTTGTTCCCATATATGTTAATGTATTAAGTATATCAAGTTAATTTTCAATGATTCAATGTTCTGTATCAATCTTCAGGTGGCCAATGACTTTGGTCAGAGTGTTCAAGTGCGGAATACTTGCATATTCGGAGGAGCCCCCAAAGGACCACAGGGTAGATGTTTAGAGAGAGGTGTAGAAATTGTTATTGCAACTCCTGGAAGACTTATTGACTTTCTGGAGAAAGGTATATATGAATTTGCTTTAGTTAATTAAGAAAATATGACCCCTTATTTTTTCGTGGAAGTCATAAAATATAACTAAGTGATTGTGAGAAGTAGCATTCTCCAGGGTCAAATGTATAGTATCAATTTAATTTCATCACCGACCAGCCTGCAGTCAGATAAGTTAGGCCATTATTCTCCTTTTTAAGGTGGCATATTGTGGAATATTGGGTCTCAATAGGCCAATGAAGAGATAAAATAAGAAAATAAATGACAGGTTTCATTCTGTTGTTCTAATTTGTACTATGACATAGTGATATTATTAATAAAATTGGTGTGATGATGACAGAGTATAAATAGAATTCACTACCCCTTATTTTGCCTGTGGGTATCATATAAGACTACTAAGGGTTATACATGTTATATAACTGTTATGCAGGAGAAGGAAAACTTAAAATAAAACCCTATACCAATCTTTCTGACCAGCCTTGTATAGCAGGTCAATTTTTCTCCTATTGTAAAGGAAGCTCGAGCCCAACAGTGGAACATATATAAGTTGACATGATGCCATTAAAAGCCCGTGTTGCCAATATAGGCATTGGCAATAACAACTACTGTTTTTTACTAGTTGGTTATTTATACATACATACATATCATCACGCCATATGGGTATTTATATTATAAGTAATGAATTTTGAAAATAAATTTTGTGAAATAGAAGAATTAGATTTTTTTTAGTTGTCTAGGCCAGTCCATCCAGAGTAGTAGCACATTTGCAGGAAATTGACACCTGAGCAGTGTGTGCTAATATGTGTGTGTATAATATAAATGTGTAATGTGCTGCTATACTTTGTTTGGTGAGTGAGGGAGCCGGCAGTCTAACTTTTTGAATGAAATTGGGATCTTCATTGGTAGGCAGCAGCCAAGTTGCATTCCTTGTGTTGTAGAGGTCCAAAGGCTGCAGTAACATTTACCACTAGATGTGCTGCTTGCTCATTTTCCACCATATGCAATATAAAAAAATTATACTTCATATGTTCTAAAATTTGCTAAATTTGATTATTTACTAGTCCAGTTATTAATATTATAAATATACTTCTGACAGATACAACAAATCTTCGTCGCTGCACGTACTTAGTACTGGATGAAGCTGATCGTATGCTTGACATGGGTTTTGAACCTCAAATTCGGAAGATCATTGAACAAATTAGGCCGGATAGACAGGTGAGTGGTACTATTGGATATTCCTAT